>OX637409.1:3957500-4438759 GCA_951799425.1 Ilex aquifolium | reverse complement strand
TATATATATATATATATATTTTTTTTTTCCGGTTCCGTTCGGATTGGATATATATATATATATCCAAATTCGAATCTGTGAAATATAATATAGCGGATTCGGATTCAAACTCGGATTCAGATAATCAGTAAAAAAATATCAATACATATCAAGCTAATCAAATTTGAGTTTGATTCAGATTCGGATTAAATTTGATTTATTGATAGGTCTATGTCTAGTTACGTTGTGTTTTTTTTTTTATATTATAGTCTTGTCCACTGTATTGAATTGGACTTGTTATTATCATGTATGTCGCGTAAAGCCTTGGCAAAACATCAACAGCAAAACTTCAAAAGTTGAATAGTCTATTGCAGAACTTCAACCATTCAAAATCTATTCAAAGTAAACGCATCTCTACATATTCTAAGTACCCAAACCAAAGTTTAGGACTACCAATTTTTAACACCATATGACGAGTCTGAAATTGACTGGGCCGAGCCCAATTTAAGCGGACCAAGAAAGCCCAAAGAAAATCCCGTGCGGAGTTGAATAGCCCAAATCACAGAGGGCATAAAGGGAAACCAAAAGTACGGCTGCAAATCGATACGGAATACAAAATTCAAGCCCATGGACCAAGGGGGCGACGACCCATGAGAGGCACCTTGGCCACGCCCAAGGGGGCGCCTAGGAGGTTGGCCACGCCCAAGGGGGCGCCTAGGAGGCTGGCCACGCCCAAGTGGGCGCCGCCCATGGGGGCGCCTGCCTAGTCCTGGTCTCCCCTCCTCCTTTGTCTCCTCACTCCATAAAGGCCTCCTTCGACTCAAGTCTAGCCCACTCCAAGCTTAGTCCATCTCAGGACCACCTCCGACGGAATAGGGGGACGAGGGGGAAAATATCGGGATACGCACCGGAGATCTAGTTCTACCATAACTGTACCTACCAAAGTGGTAGAATCTTACCATAACTACACTTACCAAAATAGTAGTGATTGCCTCAACTCACCGCCTTAGTGAACCTATATAATGTAAGCTCTCTCCACTTGGAGAGGCATCTGATAATCTACACATTGCTCTCTCTCTCCCTCAATACACTGTAACTCTCCGGAGTACCATTATTCATCAATAAAGAACACCAGGCCACCGCTGCCGTTCCCGAAAGTGGACGTAGGTCATCCGAGACCGAACCACTATAAATCTCTGTGTTGATTCTCTGTTTACAGTTTTGATTAATTGATTGTCATTGATTGCTCGTTAATTACTCGTTAATTGCATCACTATTCATACTTGACTGTTGATCTTGCCAAAGACAATTTTGTGCATCATCAGTTTGGCGCCGTCTGTGGGAATGACTAAGTTTCTACTACTTCTTTGCTCTTTGAATCCATGACAATCACTACTAGATCAAGGTCTCAACAACCTGGGGATAACAACCCGGCTCACCGGGAGGAGGCTCCGCCTCCCCTCGCACCCTCGGAACCCTCTGCCACGGCAACTCCAGCCGTTGGCCAACAGCAACAGCTCTTACAAACTATGCAACTGCTGGTGAAACAGAACCAGCAAATCATCCAGTTGATGCTCTCCCAAGGAGGTGTCACCCCTCATCCTATAGGAGGAGCACCACTCCCTCCAACAGCAGGGGAACAACAACCCCTTCCTTCTGGGCATCAAGCACCCTACCATGGGGTCCCTCGCCAGAATGCCCCAAGGCCACACCAGGGCGCCCCTCGCCCAACAGTCCCTCCTCAACGTGCGGGGAGCTCACGTGTACCCCTTCCACACGTACCTGCACAGGAGAATGAAGACGGCGAGAGGCAATATGGTGACCATGAAAACCAGTACCACCACCCAACAGAGGATGTCCCCAACTAGTGGGACGAGAAGATCAGAGGTGCAAAACCAACTCGGCGATGCCCTCAACGCCATCAAGGCACAGGCGCCCGAAACCGTGGACTACCTGGTAAGACGCACTGATACACCCTTCATTGCTGATATAGTTAACTATCCCCTACCCCCGAAGTTCAAGATGCCTACCATCGAGATCTTCAACGGTACCAAGGACCCCCTCGACCACCTTGACACATACAAGTCTCTCATGCAACTCCACAACGTGCCTGAGGAGATTATGTGTAGAGCTTTCCCTACCACCTTGAAGGGGTCTGCTCGCCAATGGTTTGCAAAGATCAAGCCCTGCTCCATCCACTCCTTCACAGAACTCAGTAGATCTTTCGTCTCCCACTTCATTGGGGGACGCCAACATCAGAAGCCTATGACCCACCTGCTCACCATCAAGCAGGACAGGGATGAAAGACTCAGAGACTACCTCGCCCGTTTCAACGAGGAGGCTCTCCAAATTGAGGAACCAGATGATAAAGTAGCCCTGGCCGCCTTTATCGCTGGGCTTCGCTCCTCCAGCTTTATGTTCTCCATCCTCAAAAAGTCGCCCTCCAGCATGCCCGAGCTGCTGTCAAGGGCACAGAAGTATGTGAATGCCGAGGACGTCACCAAGGCCCGTCGAGGTGAGTCCTCCCAAGGAGAGGAGAAAAGGAAGGACACCCACGAAGACAAGTGGGAGGTAGAGAACAAAAGAAACAGGACAGAGAGAATCTCTATCAAGGACCGCCTTGGTCCCCCACCTTTGAGAGAGCAACAACCATTCACGCCACTCAACGCCTCAGTGGAGCACATCCTATTTCAGATACAAGATGACCCCTCGCTCCGCTGGTCCGAAAAGATGAAGACCGCCCCGAACCGGAGGAGTCCGAACAAGTACTGTTGCTTCCACGGAGACCACGACCATGATACTGACGACTGCTTTGATCTTAGAAGGCAGATCGAGGAGCTTATACAACGTGGCCACTTGAGGCAGTACGTTGTTGGCAGAGGACAAGCCCTCCCACTTGGTCGGGACCAGGATGACAGAGAACGCCAACAACCCCTTGGAGAAATCCAGATGATCGCCTAAGGGCTAGGAGGAGGTGACTCCAACTCCACCAGGAAAATCTCGGCCCACCTATGGGACACCGAGCACCTGAAGATTTTATCTATCCTTTATTAGTTGATTTATTTTGTTATTTGTTAATTTATGAAATAAAATTCTGCGAAGATTATTGTGTCCAGAATTATTTTGTTTTCCTAAAATTTACAAACAGCTCCCAGCAGCGCAGACGCTTAGACGAGGGGTCTCGCCCTCTCCACCTTGGGCGTCTCCCATGATGCCGCCTAGACAAGGGGCCTCGCCCTCTCCACCTTGGGCGCCCCCATGATGCCAACGATGGGCCTCGCCCCCTCTCACTAGGGCGCCCAGCAGTAGACGCCCTGCCTCAGGTGCCCAATCTCAGGCGCCCAGTGCCCAGCAGCAGGCGCCCCACACCAGGCACCCAGCAGCAGGTGCCCAGCACCAGGCGCCCAATCTCAAGCGTCCAGCAGCAGGCGCCCCACACTAGGCGCCCAGCTCCTCAGCATCATCTCTCATCTCCTTCATCTCTATGGAGTGAGCCTCTGGCCTAGTAGCTCTCTCAAGTGCTACTCGAAGGTCAGCCTCAAGTTGAGCAGCCCTTTCATGCGCTAGCCTCAACTTCTCAGCGGCATCCTCTTGTGCCTGCCGCTCGAGCCTTAATAGTTTCACGTCATCCTCTCATGTCTGCCGTGCAAGCTACGCGGCATCCTCTCGTGCCTGTCGCTCAAACCTTAACTGCTCTTCAGCAGCCTCATGTGCCCGCCTCTCCGCTGCCTAGACATCGATTGCCTCTTTGATCTTCAGCGTATTTGTAAACAAGCAGGGGGAAGTAACAGCCACCTATAGGCATTCAAAGCCAAAAATATAAAGGAAGAAAGCCAAAGAGGAGTGCGGGACACACCTTGTAAGCCTCTGCTACGGCAGCCATCTCCCGAGACTACACATAGCTCGGTCTCTATGACTCTGCTCTCGTGCACGTAGTCACCAAGTAAGCCTCTGCTACGGCAGCCATCTCCCGAGACTACACGTAGTTCGGCCTCTATGACTCTACTCTCATGCACGTAGTCACCAAGTAAGCCTCTGCTACGGCAGCCATCACCCGAGACTATACGTAGCTCGGCCTATGACTCTGCTCTCGCGCAAGTAGTCACCTAGTAAGCCTCTGCCATGTCAGCCATCTCCCGAGACTATACGTAGCTCGGCCTATGTAGTCTGCCACGACAGCCATCCTCCGAGACTAAAAGTAGCTCGGTCTCAGCTCATGCGGCCCTCCTACGGGACGTCTACAATGACTTTGCTCTCATGCAAACAGCCTGCCTCTCTCTCCAGGTAATCATGTTAAATATTTGAATATTGGGATAACATTATTTTTGCTAGGCACACTTTTGAAGCTCAGGCTGCAGTCCCCATAGCAAGACCGCATTGGAGTCTCAACTCCTACAGTAGTACAACAGTTAGCTCTGGTACACACATGAGCCACAATCTGGAAAAGAATGGGGGCACCACCGGGTCCCTTCTCCCAGGAAGCAATCTAGCCATCGGACATTAACTGAGAAGCACTGGGAGCATCAAACCTCGCCCTCTTGGGAGGAGGAGAAGACACCACCCTAAAAGCACAAGGAGTCTCCATCATCGCCCTATCAACAGGACGCCTGTAATCAGAGACAAGGCCAGCTAATGGCTAAGCACCAGAGAGGCGCCGCCCATAGCAAGACTCAAGGTGTCGCCCAAGATGCCCTGCCAACCTCTTGGTGTCGCCCAAAACTGCCTGCAATGGTACTGCCTCGCCTGTCAAGCTGGCGCCACCCACCAAGTCTCCCCCTACATTTTATGTCATACAGGGGTCCATAGCAAAGAAGGCGCTGGTGTCGCCCATGGGGATGAGTCCTTCCATTTCGCCCACACTGCCCACGGACTCCTCGCCAAAGTCCCTCCTCACTTTGCAAAAAAAAAAAGTGGTGTGCAGGGGGCGGTGCCCAGGGAGTCCAAGCCAAAAGAAAGAAAGAAAAAAGAGAGAGGAAGGAGAGGGCGGCGCCCAAGCAGCCAAGGCAAAGAAGAAAGAAAAAAAAAAAAAAAAAGAGAGAGGGAGGAGAGTCCACGCCCAAGAGGGCGGCGCCCAAGCCAAAGGAAAAAAGCAAAGAAGAAAAAAAAATAAAAAATGATGAAGCTTGCGCCCAAGGCAAAGAAGAAAGAAAAAAAAAAGAGAGAGGGAGGAGAGTCCACGCCCAAGAGGGCAGCGCCCAAGCCAAAGAAAAAAAGCAAAGAAGAAAAAAAAAAAAATGAAGAAGCTTGCGCCCAAGGCAAAAAAAAAAAGAAAAGAAAAAAAAAAATATATATATATATAGCAAAAGCCAACGCCCAGGGAGGCGGCGCCCAAGAGAAGAAAAGAAAAAGAAAAAAAAAAGAAAGAAGGGAAGAGGCCAGCGCCCAGCAAAGCCAAGGAAGAAAGAAAAAAAAGAAAAAAGTCTCCACGCCCAAGAGGGCGACGCCCAAGCCAAAGGGAAAATTAAAAAAAAAAAAAAAAGGAAAGAAGTCAAAGAAGGTGGCGCCCAAGGGAAGAAAAGAAAGAAGAAAAAAAAAAAGAGATCAAGAAGCCAACGCCCAAAGAAGGAAGAGAAAAAAAAAAAAAAAGTCAAAGATGGTGGGCTAGAACTTTTTGAAAAAAAAAAAAAATTTCGATACCAATAAATTCAGTCAGTCTCCAAAGAAGGAAAAACAACTACAATGCGGAGCAAAGAAACGTCTATTCAAGCGAAGACGAAGTACATGCCCACAACCTTTTCCTCCCACAGAAGTCAGAAGCTTAGAGCATGGGGGGCAAATGACGAGTCCGAAATTGACTGGGCCGAGCCCAATTTAAGCGGACCAAGAAAGCCCAAAGAAAATCTCGTGCGGAGTTGAATAGCCCAAATCACAGAGGGCATAAAGGGAAACCAAAAGTACGACTGCAAATCGATACGGAATACAAAATCCAAGCCCATGGACCAAGGGGGCGACGACCCATGAGAGGCACCTTGGCCACGCCCAAGGGGGCGCCGCCTATGGAGGTTGGCCACGCCCAAGGGGGCGCCTAGGAGGCTGGCCACACCCAAGTGGGCGCCGCCCATGGGGGCGCCTGCCTAGTCCTGGTCTCCCCTCCTCCTTTGTCTCCTCACTCCATAAAGGCCTCCTCCGACTCAAGTCTAGCCCACTCCAAGCTTAGTCCATCTCAGGACCACCTCTGACGGAATAGGGGGACGAGGGAGAAAATATCAGGATACGCACCGGAGATCTAGTTCTACCATAACTGTACCTACCAAAGTGGTAGAATCCTACCATAACTACACTTACCAAAATAATAGTGACCGCCTCAACTCACCGCCTTAGTGAACCTATATAATGTAAGCTCTCTCCACTTGGAGAGGCATCTGATAATCTACACATTGCTCTTTCTCTCCCTCAATACACTGTAACTCTCCGGAGTACCATTATTCATCAATAAAGAACACCAGGCCAGCACTGCCGTTCCCGAAAGTGGACGTAGGTCATCCGAGACCGAACCACTATAAATCCCTGTGTTGATTCTCTGTTTACAGTTTTGATTAATTAATTGTCATTGATTGCTCGTTAATTACTCGTTAATTGCATGACTATTCATACTTGACTGTTGATCTTGCCAAAGACAATTTTGTGCATCATCATGTAAAAAATATACAAAATGAACATAAAATTATCGAGTATGAGGAAATTTTGTCAAATCGTCTTAGTTAACGGGTCAATAAGTCAGGCATAAATTGAACCAACTTGTATGACTCAGATACAGTAGAAATTTTTTTTTAGTTCAATAATCAGAGGTGTCCGAATTAACTTACGTGTATCTCTGCCAAGCATACGGTTAAGTTGACAAGGTCTGATTTAAAGCCGAGAGTATCGGGTCTTCTCACGTGCCCAGATTGCATGTGACTATGCTATTCAATGAAATCACACGTCCAAGTATTGACATTGTATGAAACAAACGTTTTTCAAATTAAACTTATCTTAATTAAAACCTAGTTTCTTCCACTATGACCCATTCAAGTTACAAGTTTTTTTGTAGACCATACCAGTCAACAACCCTCCATCAAAACTAAAAATTTGAGAAATTCAAACAACAGTATAAGGGTATAAATATAGCCTTGCCTTTCGTTATGATTACCATATCCTTTCGTTATTCACCCATAGTTTTATATTTTCTTGGCAAACAAATCATGAGATCTGTGACTTTAGTTTCAGCCATTGTAGCAATAGTTTTTCTTTTAACCACCAAACCATATGAAGCTAGTAGAGTGTTACAAGAAGAAACAAAAGATTGGATGAACAACAAAAATCTTCTGTTACAATCTCTCCAGAAGAGTCCTCCTGGACCCAATGGGTGCACCTACATCCCCGGGAGTGGTGGTAGTCCTTGTACATTAAACCAAAAGAACTTCGCAAGTCACGTTATCGCCACCCCTCCTCCTCCTCCTGCTGCTGGTGGCGCCTATCCATTTCTCGTGGTTCCGTCTGGTGTCGCTACTGATGATGATAAGTAGATCAGCAAAGGCAGTGCTCATTGACGAGGTGACGGGACCTTGGAAGAGAGAGAGAGAGACGGAGATGTAAATTACTTAGATAAAATAGAAGCAAACTGTGTTTTCATTCTTTATTCTTTATATTTTTTTCATGCGTCAAATGAAATCTTTCACTAGCATGATGGAGGGAGACAAAAGTAAGGTGATGTGTTTGTGTGTATTTTGCATAGTCATGACAGAAGAATTAAAAAGGATGAATTGAATTGTATATCTTTTACCTCGTAAGTTGGAGTGGTTCATCACACAAAAATGCTATTCTTGTTTTTTCTCCCTAATCTGCACAGAACCGTGTTAGTCAGAAACACCACTGTTGCATGTAACTTCCCTTTTAGCTCACTAATTAACTACCATTCTTCAAAGGAAGTACCCAGTATACGAGACTCTCGTCATTACAGTGTTTGGAGAGAGTTAGATGTACACCTCCTTACCCCTGCAAGCAAAGAAGCTATTTCTACGACTCGGAATTCGTGACCTCCAAATTACAATGGAATAAATTTATCGTTGCACAAAGACCCGCCATCAAAGTTTTTGAAAAAAATAAGCCACTAATTTAAAATTTTTGAATAACATAATTTTTATCACGCTAACTTTTCATAATTGTTTTATCATATTAATTTTTCATAATTTTTTATTCGACTTTTCAAATAGTATGATGACAAGAAGGGAAAAAAAAAAAGGGGTAGGAGGACGGGTAGGGAAGGAAATGTGTGCAAGTTTCGTGTATCGCATGGAGTCGCTGCTAGTACTATATTATATAGCAAAAAAATTAGATGTGAGAGACTTTGAGAGGCCTTCCTTCCTTGTGTTCTTAGAATTTATATTTGTTTTAATACATTAAATCAAATTTCATTTCAACACCCCAAATTTTTTATAATTCTTTACTCCTTAAATGGTGCGGCACAAGAGAAGAGATGATAGTGAAAGAAATAATAAAGGGTGATGAGGTACAAATTTCATGCATTGCACAGGGTCGTCACTAATATATATAAGGAAGTTGGATGGAATTCTTACGAGTTTAATAGATATAGCCAAATTCAATTTTACAAATCCAAATGGATTGCGATCGTACCCGGATTAATGAAATGAAATTTTAATCCGTATCCAAGGAATTAAATTTGAATTGAGATCAAATTCGGATTAAGATCCGATTCATTAATTGACAAAACTATATATCAATGATGTTTTTGTAAGTTTACCATCAATTGTAGTCTTCGTCTAAAAATTAAAAAAATCCTAATGACCCATGCCAGTTAATCCATTTAGAAAAGAAAAACCCACACTAAATATTTGGATGGTCAAACTAATCGCTAATCTATTTTGCTTTAGCGATGGTTGTAAGATTTGAATTTTGTTATTTATTTTTCAATAGTCCCACCTTTGTCAGCAAGTTAAACTACCAAAATAATTAAACAAAATGACACAATTAATTTTACATGGTTCAATAAGAGTTTTTGTCTTGGTGCATAGGAGCAACTATTCTTCCTTCTATTAGAATTCCAATGAATTAGGTTATGCACGATGACACCAATTTTAAAACTCTAATATTGGTAAATTATACAAGTATCGAAATATAATTTCCATCAGCTCGAAAACGAAATGAAAATAGAGAAAAAAATATGAAAACATGTTTATTGGGTTGACATCCATTGATGTTTCTTTCAAAACTCTGGAATTTTTTTATTTTCAACACAATGATACGATATTTAGATCCTTGACATTATATATACACAAAAATTGAAAGCACCCAATACATCTATGTCATACAATGGGCTCCCAACTTATTGTTTAACCCTAACAAATAACTAGAGATATTTTTTGTGAATTCGATCCGATAATTTGATGGATTTTATTTTAGTGGTTCATATTCAAATCCATTAATAATTTGAAATCCAATCTAATTCAAGTAATTTAACTAAATTTTAACAAATAACATCTAAATTTTAACTAAATTTATTCAAATAATCACTTATTTTTTTTAATAGTTATACAAAAATTTATATAATAAATCAGCTAGCAAGTTGAATTCCCTATACATTTTTCCCCCAAAAAATATCACATCACTTATTTCTATCACATGTTTAATCATTTAATATTTAGTTAATTTGTAGTTTAACACAACTTTTATTTCATACATTATTCATACACGATAGTGTACACATGTTGGAAAAAATTTATCGAGTTATGCATTTTGAGAAAATTTTGACGCTATTTTTAAGAAAATAATAGGTAGAAATTAATTTTAAATGATATAAGCAAAAATTTTAATTTTAAATTTGGTATAGTGGGATCAATTTTTTGAACCCTAAAATCTTATATTTGATCGTGCTTTTAAGCATGGGTAATGACTAGTATATAAATATTTTGAATCGGATTATAATCAGATCAGATATAAGTATATTAAATTCCGAATTCGTGAAATATAAGATATCGGATTCGGGTTCGGATAATCAATAAAAAATATCAAACCATACTCGACTAATTAGATTTAGATTAAAATTCAATCCATTGACATGTCTACACACATGTGACACAAGGGACATGAATTTAGCAGTGGATAAGTGTTGTCGATGAACGTGTCGAAGAGGGAAGAGGGGGTAGACGAGAGGTGACAGTCATACGCATATCCGCGTTGTTGAATTCAAGTCCTTGCCATCGTCCGCCGCTGCTTGGGCAAACATAATCTCTGCGACTAAACTCTCAACGCATTCAAAGGCCGAGACCGAAGAATTAATCAAGCATTCAAAGGACTACTTGGTAAACGCATGCCTACTCCTCCTTTGCTTCTCAAACAAAACAAAATCACATGAATAATTTAATTTTGATTGACATGATAAACATATTTTATTAACATTGTAAGAAATCATTTGATTGATTGATTTATTTATTATTGTATGAATTATTATAGAATTAAATATTTTTTTATTTTATTTTCTCTTGGACTTATGTCGATCAGATTTATAATTTTTGGGAGTCCTATGTGTGGTGAATTTAATTGAAAGAAAAGGAGAGATCATATCAAAAATTACCACTGGTTAAAATCAAAATATATTTTTTAAAAGTGAAGGTATAATTACTTAAAGTAATCAGGTCACGATCTTTTTTTTTCTTTGGTTCACGGTTAGTGTCCGGATTACCTTATGTGCATTTCGATTAATCGCCTCCTCGGTCCGATCAAAAGTAGGTCATCCACACTAGGACTAGGGTGGGTATTCATAAGGGATAAATTCCACATAGCCTGGCCCTAAGGGATTACCAAGAATCGAATTCAAGAAGTCTGAATTTACAGTTCGTCACTGTTACCACTTGAACTATCATTGAGGTTTCCTAAGATCAACAAGAAGAGTTTTGTCATTTTTTGATATGCCAAGATTGCATGCTAGCATGATTTTCCTGGAAAACGTATTCATTTAGATGGTGAAGAAATATGCATATTGAAGGCTTTTAATATTGAATGTAAACCTAGTTATTTTCTTCATTTTTGACCCATTCAATTTTTATTTTTCTTGTCAAACTCTCTGTCAATATTCAAAGCCCTACCATCAATCTTATAACATGAAAAATTCAAGTCATACATTATGACTTGATGTGTATAAATATAGCATCTCCTTGCATTTCATTTATTCACCATACTTTTATTTCATTCTTTTGCTTAATCAGCCAACAAGATGAAAGCTCTAAGTGTTGTTTTAGCCATTGTGGCAATTGTTTTCCTTCTAAGCATCAAACCATACCAAGCCTGTAGATTGCTAGATGGAGAAGAAAGAGATTGGTTGAAAAACAAAAATCTCATGCTACAATCTCTACAGTCTGGAGGACCAAATGGGTGCACCTACATCCCCAAGCCTGGTGGTACTCCTTGCAAGCTCAACAATAAGAACTTTGCGCATCACACTATGTCTCCTCCTCCTCCGGCACACCCACAACTCATGGTTCCAAGTGGCGCGGTCACTGGTCGTAAATGAAGGCCGACAATGACCATTAGTAACATGACAATACTTCAGAAGTCATAATAGTAAATGTAACTTGTGAGTTGAAGGAAAGCAAAAGCAGACCAAACTCTTTGTTTTTTAATTTACATATGTTTATACTTAATTTGTGTATTGCATATATTATGATGATAGATTGACAAAAAGAGAATAAGAGGATGCTCTCTTTGTAATTTGTATACTTATTAAAGACAAATATATAATGCTTAAAGTGAACAGTAAGTTTTTGCTCATATTCTTGCTTACAAATATTATTTTTGTGTTATTTGATGACTAAATAAGATAAAATTTGAACTTGTGTCTAAGGCTTCCATTCGTATGATGTTTATCGTAAAAAACATAATTTAAAGGATCGTATTAAAAATAATGATAATTACCTTGAGATACAAGAAGTACCTGATAATGATAATTACCTTCAGTTTTTTTTTTTTTTAACTGGAATTACCTTTAGTTCATAACCTCCAAATATATATATATATATATTGCGCACCATAAACTATGAAAAATGGTCATACATAGGATTTATTGTGAAGAAAGTTCTACTTCCAATTTCAAATCCTTGCCTTCAAGCCGATCATGTCTCAAGTCAAGGTCAAAATATTTGGTCAGCATACGTTTAAAAACTGCAGATCAAACCATCTTATGTACAAAAGCTTTCTCCATTTATATATCGTGATAGTACGATAAACGGAAAAAAATAACTTAGAACTAAACAAACTAAAATAAAATTAAATATTGGTGCTCATTCCTTATTAGTTTCATTTGTGTCACAAAGTGAAACCACCATTTACATGGTGCTTGTGTTAGCACGTCTCCATTATGAGACTTGAAGTGGTCCATATGCCACATTAGTTTTTAAATAATATTATATTTATAATTATAAAAAAAAAAAATTGGGTCAAAATTTAGTAATTGGGATTAGGTCAATCTACCCACTACAAGATTGTGGTTATCAAATGAGTTGTAGATTCCTTGATGGAAGGAACCTGACTATCTAAGTGATAAGGATTAAGGTCCCTGATTTGCCAGTAAATAAAGACTTATAAATACCATATATATACAGACTATTTTTAGTATAGGCCAAAGTTGAAAACTTTTTTCCCACACCTCCTCCATAAAAATGATAGTGAGAGTGTGGTTTCCTATGAGTGCTTGATTAATTCGAGGCTCATGATTCAGAATTATAAGGTTTTAAGGCCTAAACGACATGACAGGAGGTTAGTATTTTATTTTGTTGCGATATGTAATTCTCCCAAATAGATCTATCGGCATGGTCATTATTATTACTTTAATAGAGGACAATTTTGTGTTATTTATGATCATACAATTATTTTTTCGTTATAGACTTGTTGATTTTGCACAGCGTATAATTAACATTAATAGCATATGTTGGGAGCCCATTGTATGACAGTTTAGTTACGGTTAAACAATAAGGGCCTTGATGATATTTCCTTGCAGAGAAACAGAAACAGCTTGTTGCATACCCACCTTAGTACACCGTACCTACATCCACAGACCAAAAACCTACATTGATGTATTATTCACTGAAAAACTGGTTATCTAATAACTGATTACATTATTCTCAACTTTATTTATGGGGATAAAATACTGTCACCTAATACAATTTGGATACTGCCAAATCTCTATGTTTCCTATCAAGCCACTAATAAACTTATTCATGGTTTATTAAGACTCTTCTAATACATTTCCTATTTTATTCATGATTCTCACATTAATTACCCAGCAAGCTCTCCTTCATGACAATTAGAGAGTTTAGGTCAAATTCCAACAGTCTCTCTTAAACTAAACTCTTCAAATTTGGTCATGCCCAACATCGGGCTTAGCACCCTTGATTCTGATCTACCAATCTGGGCTTAGTTCTCCCTTGATTCCAATCCACCAATTTTTCAAGCACTGCGTCCAAACCTACTCTTCTAAATCGCCACAATTCTCTCTGTCTTTCAAAAACCTACATCATCTATGAATCTCCACCCACATCTTATTTGCTCTTGGGATGTCTCAATGGTCAATGCTTCACCATTCATCAAGGTAAAAGCCCAATGACTCGTACATCATCACTGTTGGGTTTATGTCGACCTAATAGATCTCAAACCATTGGAATACCGTAACTTCAACTCTAAGAGCCTAAAATTATGAAGAAATATCTTCAACACAACACGTGTGGTAATTCTTAAAATCCAAACAATTTGGAAGCAATTTAGTCTCCTGTTTGGTTTCATATCAACTTTAAATTTTTTCTTGTGGATCTAAACAAAAATATGCATTAACTAATTTTTTAAGATTGCATCCTTAATGTACGTAAGACAAAATCAATCTTCATATCATGTCGTACACACACGTCAAGGGAGTCTTCTTCAACATGAACGCCAACTTGATCATTGGATCGCCAATAACTTGTTTTGATTGTTGCATTAGGATTGTCAATCTAAATCAGATTGTTCTACCAGGATCATCAATCTAGTTATGATACCACTTGTTAATTTTGCACAGCGGATAATTAACACTAATAACATAAGTTGGAAGATAAGAATTTAAAGATAAGAAAAAATAATGAAAATATGACACAAAGATATAACGTGGCTCGATACAATATACCTACCTTGGTACACAATACCTACATCCACGGACCAAAAACCCACATCGATGTATTAGTCACTAAAAAACTGGTCATCTGGTAACTAATTACATAATACTCAATCTTCTTTATGGGGGTAAAATATTGTCAACCAATACAATTTGGATACTGTCAGATCCAATGTTATCAGAACTGGACCTGACCGGCCAATCAGACCCATTGAACCGTGAATCAGGACCTAAAACGGTCTAATTTTGTAGTTAGAGCCCATAAGGAAGCAAACTGTCTGAAAACCGTTGAATTGACCGATTTTTAACAAAAACCGTGAACCGGACGGTTGGAAATACAAATCTTATATATATATAAAAAAAAAATTGGACAATTTTTGCCCTAAATCAATTGCAGATTCGCAGTTCAGTGAACCGAACGGTTGGGATTTCAGTGATCTTCGTCTTTCTTCAATCCTCCTCTTTTTCGGGGACGAACAGGGAGCTCGGTCCAATGGTGTTCGTCTTCCTTCGGTCCATCGGTCCAGTGGTGTTCTGGCTCTTCGTCTTCCTTAGTTGTCTTTGCCTCTTTGGATCAGAATTGATTGTTCATTGAATTTAACCAAGTCACTCTTCTATCTATCTCTCTCTCACACACACACACACTCACTTACAGTCACTGACTCACAATTATGGTTTATAACTCTTATGTTTTATAATTTTTATAATACTCACAATATTAACCATTAACTGATAATACTTATACTTATAATTTTATTAGTTAAATTATTATATTTTATAATATTTATTTATTTTTTATTATACGACCGGTCTGACTAGTTAAACCAGTGAACAATTGACCCGATCCTTCTACCGGTTTGATGACCAATCTGGTTCTAATAACATTGATCAAATCTCTATTTTTCTTATCAAGCCATTAATAAACATATCCATGGTTTATTAAGACTCTTCTAATACGTTTTCTATTTCATTCATGATTCTCATATTGATTACCCAATAAATTATCTTTAATTGACAATTATAGAGTTTTGGTCAAATTCCAACAGTCAGCTGACATTAAGACACAAACAAAACGTTAATAACTCAAAGGAAGGTCCGAAAGCTCGACAATCCGTTGGGCCACGTCTCGGTCCAGCCCACTATAAGTAGGACCATAGTTAAGGTTGTGGGCCCTTTTTTGAACAAAAAAATATTAAACTTTTAGAATTTTAGTTCAGTCAAATAGTGTTCTATTTTGTCCAAAGTTTGACTTTAAAACCTCAACTTATAATTTTATAATTCTGTAAGAGTCTATATTTAATATAATTATCAATTGGAAACACGATTATGGCTCATTAGGGGGCAATTAGGGTCAGTCATATGGCCAAGTTATGGGTTGCTCATTCTTCGGATGAACTGACCCGCCTCACACACAAAGAAAAAAAATAACCTTGGAGAAAGGATTAATCCCTTTTTATAGCTTCTGGTTTGGGTTAGGTGACTAGTGCCGTCCTAGTTTTTTTTTTTAATACATTTGGATTCTATCTCATCTAAATATAGGGCACAACCCGAATTATTTCCCCCAATGCGACACTTTTTAAATTTAATTATTGATCAACTATATTTTTTAAAAACAAAGTCAACAACCCCGTTTTTTTTTGAAAATAGGGTCAATAACCCCTCTTTTAAATAAAAATTGTGATCAGCAATTATAGTGATCACAAATGAAAAGTGTGAAAAACGTATTTACTAAACACACCATTTAGCAAATTATGTTTAGTAAACAAGATTTTCACTTGTTGCCCACAATATTTTCATATTTAGCTAACGTTTTTTATTTAAAAAACGAGGTGGTTGACTCCACTTTCTAACAAAAGTGAGATTATTGACCCTATTTTTTAAAAAATATTGTAATTTGATAATTAAGTTTAAAAATACTGTAAATCAATAATAAAGTTTAAAAATTACTGCATTGTGGTAAATAATTCTGCCCAACCCTCTCCTTACACTGATTCCAAATCATGAAACCTATGGACCATGCCTCATAAGCTAACAGTAGAAACTTTTTCGTGCAGGTGTGCTGACCGACCTGGTCTGGTCCCTTATTTGACATTCCCAATTGTAGGTGGAATGTGGCGAAGAAGTAAATCTCTATTTCTAATAGCAGCAGCAAACCCCTTTCATAACACACAAGAAGCTTGAATTTTATTTTTTTAATAGTATAAATATGGGGAAGAAGAAAACGAAGTTTGACCCTGCAATTATAAAATTTAACGACGCCACAAAAACTGATACGTCAACGGCTAAATCCTCAACAAGGTTGAATTTGAAAGTATGTAAGACTAGTCCACACATAGATTATGGACTGAACTTGTCAATGTACGTGTTAATGGGTTAAACGAAGAGGCAGCCATATCTCTGCGTCATTGAATTCCATTCTTTGCCAAGGAGCATCAGCAAAACATAATCTCTGCGACCAGAACTTGCAAGATATTCAAATGCCCAAATTGAAAAATTAGCCACTCACGGACCACCGGCTTAACCCATTCCTTCCTTTTTTTTTTTTATATTGCCATATTTACCTTAATAAAAACATACTTAGAGATGATAATTGAGTCGAACTAATTGAACTCGACTCGACTCGAGCTCGACTTGTTAAATAATTTTTTAGACTCGTTTAAAAAAAGAACATAAAAAAATCGTCTCGAGCTCGCAAATTTCAGTTCATTTATATGTGAAATAGTTGAGCCACTCGAGTTCGACTCGTTTTGAGCTCGGCTCGAACTAAGCTTATTTTCTAAACGAGTCGAGTTTGAACAATTTTTTAGGCTCGTTTAAAAAACGAGCTCGCAAAACTCAACTCGATTAACAGCCCTAATTCTATTGCGAGGTTTATGATAGAATAATACTATTTGAATCTAAAATGTTAATTTGATTTGTTGATTTAATTAATCGCACCTGATGAATTGATAGTAGGTCTGGTAAAAAAAATGATAATAGATCCCAACAAACCCAATCAACATGTATTATTCGACAAAAATATTTAAGGTAAATGTGTTAATATATCACTGTTAATCGATTTATTTATCCATTTGTTACTTTACTATTAGATGTTGACACTCAAGACATTGCTAATATGGTATCACCGTTATTTGCTCATATTATTTTATCATGTTCAAAAAAAACGGCAAATGCAATGACCAAGGAAAAGCCTAGCCAAAAAAAAAAAAAAATTGATTTTCATGGAATACATATTCACTCAGAAAGTTAAAAAAATAATGCTTGAAGGCTTTCAGTATTGAAGGTTGTAAACCTAGTTAATTTCTTCATTTCTGACCCATTCAATTTCAATTTTATTAATTTCTTCCCAAAGCCCATCAGTCAATATTCAAAACATTTACTATCAAACTTAAGAACATGAAAAATTCAAGTCGTATATGCAATTTACATGACTTGATGGGTATAAATATAACATATCTTTGCATTTATATTCACCATACTTTTATTCACTCTTTGCTTATTCTACCTACAATATGAGATCTCTAAGTTATGTTCTAGCCATTGTAGCAATTGTTTTCCTTCTAAGCACCAAACCACATCAAGCCTGCAGACTGCTAGATGGAGAAGAAAGAGACCGGTTGAAAAACAAAAATTTTGTGTTACAGTCTCTGCAGTCTGGAGGATCAAATGGGTGCACCTACATCCCCAAACGCGGTGGTCCTCCTTGCAAGCTCAATAATAAGAACTTTGCGAGTCACACCATATCTCCTCCTCCTCCGGCATACCCACAACTCATGGTTCCAAGTGGCACGGCCACTGGTCGCAAATGAAGGCCGACAGTGACGACCATTAGCAACATGACAATACTTCAGAAGTCAGAATAGTAAATGTAACTTATGACTTGAAGAAAAACAGAAGCATACCAAACTTTTTTTAAAAAAAAATTATTTATATGTAAGTTGTGTGTATTGGATATATTAGTAGTTAGTACACAGAAAAAGCATAAGAGGATGCTGTCTTTGTAATCTGTATACATGTTAAAGACAAATAAAACCCTTAAAAAGTGAAAGGTAAGTCTTTACTCATATTTTTGCTGCTACTTGTGTCTCGTTATGTTTTCACAAATATTATTTTTTGCTATTGGCTACTAAACAACAGCAATTTTTCAGTGTCTCACAAATTACAAGTCCCAATTTTGAGTCTAAGGCTGCCACTATACAGTTCAAAAACGTAATTCAAATGATCTGAATCCATATAAGAATTATGTAACTTTTGAGATAGAGGAAGTACCTGATGAGTAGCCATTTGACAGTAAGGTTGTTTGCACCCATTTTGGCCAGTTGAATCAGCGGAGTAAACAAATCCTCATTCAATTCATATCTCCCAGACATATGCGCATCTAATACGGGGAAGCTCTGGTGGCGCAGTAAATACCAATGAATATGCAACACTGGATAAGCATATAACAAATTCTGTGGCTGTTAATTGGAAATTAACAATGTGGTTGAGCTTTTTTGGGGTCTCCGAGTTTGAAGATAATGGCTTGGCAGAAGCCACAGCACTAACTATAACAACTAACAAATATGAAACTCCCATGGCATCCAGAGGATTGAACGGTGAAACAAGTTCTACTTCAAGTTCAAATCCTTGCCTTCAAGCTTTTCTGGCAAGTTAAGGCTAGATTCTAGAATACTCGGTTGGCACACTTCAAAACTTCCGATTTAACTACCAGAAGTGCAAAAGTTTTCTCAATATCTTGATGATATGAACAAAGGGAAAAGACTACACAGAACCAACCAGCAAAAAAATCAAATCAGTGCCCTTCCATATCAAATTTCTTTGTGTCTTTCATTATCTTGCTCTATATGTAGGGAATTCAGATACATTGGGGACAAATGATGCTATGAGATGCTCCACCATTTGTAATGCTACAAAGAAACAAAGGATTAAGCCATTGCTAGCTTTTAAAACTGAGACCCTGCAGGATATCTCCAGCAAGAAATTTTATCCATAAGTCTAATATCAATTTTTTTTTGTAAGAGAGACCATATGTAAAGGAAAGCAGTTAAGAGCAGAACTGCTTGACTTTTTCCATGCAAGAAACGTTCCTTGTATACCAAGAAATTGTCAGTCATCTTATGAATGAGGCCCCTAGAAATACTAAAATTGTCCAGGGAGTTATCGGAAACAAAAAAATCATTAACATGCAAATCTAATTGGCTGCTTTGCTACAACGTTGTCTGAATTCAGCTAAAGACCTCAATTAGTGATAGAAATCAACAGAAGTTCAAAATTGCAAAGAAGAGTAACCAAGAATATACAATCCATGGGAAGATCAGAATTCAGCAGAATGTTGCAATAATTGTTCAAGACTTCTAGTCCTGCAGCACTACTTAGCAGCCATAGGTTTGTCCCTCCATTAAATCTCGTTGCCCATATTCTGTATTAATTTGCTTCATACTCTGACACCTTAAAACATTTATTGCCTATGCGTATCACAACATGCTTCACAAATTGACTTGAGAAGAATTAAAACCAGCAATTTGAAGCAAACTATACTGTCATTTAAACAAAGACTAATACAAATCATCTAGGTAGCAACAAGCTGTTTCTCTGCAAGGAAATGCACTCATTAGTTAGACAACAATGAGATTTCCCCAGCTTTTCACAAAGAGATAAATAGGATGATCGAGATTCATCTTACAAGTACTACTTTACAGATGGATCATTTTGAAAGAGCAGCAACCAACTTCTCCTTCAAATGCTCTGCAGCACCACCTTGCGTCCGAATAGAAAACGAGTGAGTAACCTTGCCATTGTCCGTCATGGAAACATCAGACTCTTGAGGAACTACTTGATGTTCTCTAAATGCCTTTATAACTCCAGAAACCGGGTGGGTATCCAACGGACAGCTCACTCGAACAACTGCATCTTCATGTCTTGACTGAAAATCGATTTCCGGGACAGTGCATTGCTTTTGCTTATTGTTACCCACCTCCCTTTCTGCTTCCAAAATCCTAATCTTCGTTTGGAGATCAGTGATGTATGCAATGGCATCACCTAGCAGAGAAGCCTTGTCCATCTTAGATATATTCGGGACAACTGCTCTTAATGCGTAGAACCGCTGGTTAAGCTTCTCACGCCTCTGCCTCTCTGCTTCCACGTGATTTAATGGTTCTTCCCTCCCATTGGCAGGTTTTCTACCTCTCTTTCTAGGTTTCCGCTCATCGGGTTGAATCGATGAGTCCTCTTCAGTTTGTTCCAAACTAGACATCATGGTTTGTGAATTCAAAGCTCCAACAATCACTTGGTTCATATGCGGAAACAATTTCACTTCAGCATCATCACTTCGACACCCATTTGAAGAATTCCCATAGACTTGTTTACCACTTATTGCTTGCAAATCATATGACTCTGATGGAAAATCTGAATCATCTTCCACCTTTGGGCAAAAATTTATACTGATTGGACCTGACTTTGCTCCCCCAAGACTGAGTTCTTTCCCAAATATTTTTGGAAACGCTTTTGCCTTTACAGCAAGAGAACCCCCAAGTATAGTTTTCACCATTTGAATCACACTCTTTTCTTCGGAGATTGAGTTGACAGAACCCATCTCCACTACCCCTGTTTTTACTGGAACAAACACTACTGTCTCGAATTTAGCTGATTTTGCCAAAAACGATCTTGATTGGTAAAGTTCTAAACAACTTTTCATATCTGACACCCAAATCGGTCTACTAGAATTGAATGACTGCGAAGGACTCGAAGGCTTATCGAATGGGAACGAGTAATACATCGATGTGAGATAAAACATCTCCACATCCGAAACTGAATCCAACTTTGCTATAAAACTATCTTCCTCTAGTCCCCCAAAACAAGCCTGGAGCTTTCGTAGCACTCGCTTCTTTCGATCTCCTCCCTCCAATTTTTTATCCCCATGACCATTTCCACCCCTAACTTCACCCTCTTTTGGTTCTCTGCAGTGCCCATCACCCCAAATCAAGGCCGATTTTCCAGATTTAGACTTTGAAACCTGCCAAAAAATTGCGTAAGTCCAATTCGACCCCTCAACAATCTTGCACAGCCCCTGCTGTACTCCCAAGTCCCCTGTCGACGAAGCAAACTCCAATAAAACATCATTGGAAGCCGACCAAACAAAGTATTCAAAGGCTTCCCTGCCTAATACACCTTCCACCAGAGCCTTGTCCTCCTCATTCAACCAAAACTTCTCCATCTTTGAACTATTCAACAAAACCAATTCTTCAACACCCTCTTGGCAGTCACTTTTCACAAAAATACATACAAACCCCAAATTTCAACAACTTATTGGGGGCTCAGATTTCAACCCAAAAAAAAAAAAAATCTGACACAGACCCTTAATTCCAAAAACTGTTTTGAGAGCTAGTTTTCACCAAAATATGACACAAACCCTAGAATCTGGAACTATTGACACTTTTGGGGTTATCCTAAAACGACTATTTGGAAAAGAAAATTCACAAAACTGTGGCACAAAAACCAAGAATCTTGAAGTTCAGAGAGTTGGGTTTGTTTCAATTGCAACAAGTACTTGTTTCCAGCTTGGAAAAAACCCAGAATTCTTGATTTTGGGTTATGAACAAAAACAACAGAAAACAAATTTCTTGGGAATTATTAGGCAGTCAAAAAATATTTGAAAGAGAAAACTATGGTTCAGACAAGGAGCAACAATTACCTGAAAATAAGATGGATCTGTGCATGAATCTCAAAGGCTGCTCATTTTTCATGTGACTTCAACGAACAATTCGGTGTCTTTAGATCTGATGTGAATTAAACTAGTGGAGCACTTTCTTTGTAGATTTAAAAATTTATTTTGAACCCTCAAAAATTTAATTTTTTACGTTCTACCCTCAATATATTAAAAATATTATAATTTGACTTTTAATTAATTTTTGTTACTCATTCTGTCAATATTAATGAAGTTATTTTTGATAGAGTAATTAACAAAAGCTAATTGAAAGGGCCACATTATAATATATTTAATACATAAAAGATATAATATAAAAAATTTAATCTTTAAGGAATGAAATGAAAAACCTTAAATCTTTCAAGGTATAAAGTGAGATTTCCCTCCTCTTTTTTTTTTTTTTTTTATTTGGTCTTTAATTTTCGCGTGCCTAGACTGGCCAGTTTATCCAGTGCCACTTGTCGTAATGGTTATGACTGTGTTGGTGAGAACTGATGTACTGTATTAAGATGTAGCTTAATAGGATAGAAAAGATTGAAGGAGGCCGTAGATCAAAAATAAAAAAATTAAAAGGTTTTTCTTTCTAGATACAATAAAGCAGTTTATCGCTGCTACTCTTCCTAGAATAATTCATTGATAAAATTCTTTTTAAGTTTTTTTATTTTCCAGTTTATCACTGTTACTATTTCTTGAAATAATTTATTTATATCAGGAAGAATCTCACTTTGCACCTCGAAAACTTTAAATTTTTTTACTTTAGACCTTTAAAAATTGGATTTCTCATGTTACACTTTTTTTTTTATCAAAATGAGTTACGGAAACTAGTAATGCTGAGCAAGCGAAGAAAGCGTAAGGACACGTTAGCTTTCCTGCAAGAAATTGACCTAGTTAATGCGCCATTTATTGAGAACTCAAATTTCGCCTTAATCAATATGAGAAAGATGCACTTAAGCATGCGAAGAAAGTCGACCTTACTTAATAAACACTTTTCTTAGATTGGGTGCTTGTTTCCACTCATTGAAGATTCTATCTACAAAAGAAGATCAACCAAAAAAAAAAAAAGATATCGATAACAAAAATTATAAGGGATTGTATTGGAGAGATCTAACAGTAAACAGCTACCCAAAAGAAAAATCACCTGGAAGTCCGAGGACCTTTAGTACTATACTCTACCCCCGAATGAGCAGCCTTCATGCCAAGCAAGACCGTTCTTGTCCCTTTCCTTTCTCCATTATGTCTCTTTCTTCCTTTTGATTATGTCGTTACGTTTTGGTTACCGACGAATGCTTCCAAAGGCAACTCTCTCGATTTTTCAGTTGTTTCCTAGATTGAAGTAGTTTTACGTTGCCCAACCAAAGCGAAAGAAGTCGAAAGGGCTACGTTACAAGTTTTTTAATACATTGAGTGTGTAATGTGAGAAATATAATTTTTGAATGTACAAAATAAAAATTGATATATCTTCTAGGGTTCAAAATGTAAATCGCCCGTCATACTAAAACATCAAAAAAAGTTGAATACAAAATCAAAAATTGAAGCTAATAGAATATCTTAAAAATAAGATATAAGAAAGCAATCGAATATTTCCTTTAATCCATTAATCTCTACAATGTGATCGACTCAACGTTGTCCAAGTAAACCAATTCAAAAGGCTGGAGTAGGTTCTTCCTCACCTTTGCGTGTAATAGAAAAATAACCATCTGGTGGTGGAGCATGTCCCAATGAGTACCAGAGAGCATGTCCCAGTGAGTATGACTATATGTATTACTACAATAATCATACTTTCAACTAACAATTTCCTTTAAATGTTGATGAGATCGTTGCACAAGTTAAGACTCAAACATTGGTCCTATGGAGAGAATGAGAGAAGTTGATCCTTGGTTGCAAGAGGGACATGATTTTATCATTAGAACTCTATTCACTAAAACTCATATAAAGAACTTGAATTATGTTTATGCCTTTTATATTCCAATTCATTATTTACAAAAAAAAATCGAACAAAATAATGTATATTCAATACAAATAAAGATATCGACAAAAATGAAAATAAACATAAAACACCAACTAGTTGATCGGTTCACAAAAAAACTTGATTTGGTTCTGTTTGCGTGGTGTTTTCTTCATGAGTGATGCTATTTGGATATAAAAATCTAGCCTCATGAGTAATGCTTTGTTCATTAACTTAAGAATCGGTGTCCATTGAAACGCCTTGTACTCCTACCGTATTTATCCTTTCAATTTTGCAATGGTTTAAGGATTTTAATCTTTATTTTGTAAACAAATTAGGACTTTTCTGTTCCTTTATTTGGGATTAGTACATGTTATGAACGTGAATATTATGTTACCAAGATTTATTAACTGAGAGTTATATTGGTGAAAGAGTTCTTCCATCATTTCATGAAGTTTTTTGATAAACTTTAGAATGTAACATTATTTTATTACTTTTTTATTTTCCAAGAAAGCTTGTAATGATAACAAAAATATTACTTCACCAAGTTATAGCTGAGCAATCCTTCAAACGGCAGATTTTTTTTTTTTTTGGGGGGGGGGGGCTATGGCCACCCCTAGACCCTCTTTAGTTATACTTTTTAAGTTATTTAAATAAATTAAAATTGACTACATAACACGTAACTAAAGAATATTTTCGGGTAACTCAAAAGACGAGATTTTAATAGTTAATACTTCAACCAATTCAAAGTCTCATAATAGAGGCCCTGGTTCACTCGAATACATAGTTCGTAAATGTTTGTGCAGGAAAAAAACTTAGGCAACAACATGTTACAAATAAAATTTCTATTCCAGAAAAGGGACCTAATTGCATTATTTTATACTCACAAAAATCTTAGAGTGGAAGGCATATAGCGATGGCTTGAAAGGGATGTCCACAAATATATAATTACAGCAAGCTTTTTCCTAAAAGATTTGTTTCTGCCCCCACTGTGCTAGATCAAATAAGGCCTCTCCGACCTTGGTTGAGTCTGGTTTCACGCCAATTGTTAATGATGTTGTGGCTCGTTGAGGTGCCGCTCTCCTTTTTGATGCAAGAGCCTCTTTTTCCGTAAGTGAGAGCACTAGCATCGTCCGACTCTACTAGTACTTTTCATCTATATATGGATACAGTCCAAAAGATACGTGCCTACTCCAAATTCATCAAGCGATCAGTAGATTCATGAAACTCACGACAGGTAGGCTTAAGTAGAGGTGTCAAATGTGTCGGGTTAAACGGTTACGTGTCAGGTTAAACGAGTGACGGGTGAAAAACATGTAAATACATACACCACCCGTTTAATAAAATTGGTGAAAAACCTCAACACGAACTGTTTAATAAATGGGTAACATGACACAACTCGTTTACCCTGTTTAGTTTTAATTTATTATTATTTTTTTTGTGGTTGTCACTAAATTAAAAAAAAAAAAAATATATATATATATATATATATATATATATATATATATATATATATGTGGCTATCACTATATATATTTTGTAGTTGTCACAAAAAAAAAATCTGCCTAATTTTTTAAAATAATTATTAATTTATTATTATATTAATTTTATTTAAACGGGTTAACAGGATTCACCCGAACAGAACTCGTTATTAAACGTGTTTGGCGGATCAACCCGTTTACCATCCAAATCCGTTAAGGTCTTACCCAAACCAGCTTAATTCATGTCGATTAATCGTGACGTGTTGAATTTTGACAGGTCTAAGCTTAAGGCTTGTCTTAAGCAGGACAAGCTCTATATGCCTCGAAATTTTTATGGGCCCTTCTTTTGACCCACTTGAGAAGTACTTTGGTATTTCAACTGAGCCCACTATAACAATGCCACCGAAGATCGTCTACTGCAGCCCTGGGTCACTAAAGCCCAAGAATGCCCTTTTACCATTTTAAAATCACTAGTAAGGACAATAATCGAACCAAACCTCTCGAATTTTGTTGTGCTCAAGTGCGGCTCGAACTTTTCAAATGATTTTCAACCTCCATGACCGAGCTTAAACCGGTGCTCAAGCTCGGATCAAAGTAAACTCAAGTCGAGCTCGAGCAAAAAATGAGCCACTTTAAAAAAAAAATTCTAATATATAATCTTCAAATACCCAATACAAATATTTCACATAAAACTCTCACAAATTCAAATCTTAACACTAAAAACCTTCAAATCGCAGTAGGTAACACAAATATGGTATTATTTGTTGTGTAAGATGGATGGATAATGATTGAGGAGAAACGATGCCAATGAGTGAGGAGAAAGCAAGAGAATCGACTCAGCTACAAATTAATGGAAGATCTTCTCCATGGATGCAAAATAATGGAAGGAATGAGAGAAATCAGAAACAACTCAGTGAGAGAGAGAGAGAGAGACCCACATGATAGAGGGGGAAATAGTGGGCTGGCATGGCAGACATGCCCATTTGGGTGATGGTAGTTTGAAATTTAAAATGTATTTTGTGTGCTCTTTTTTATTAAATTCTCCTTGAAGTTGCTAATAATTTACGAGTATTTTTTGTACATGTAGAAAAATAAGTCGGCTCACAAATACATCTGGTGGGCTCGATTCGGCTTGAATACAAAATAAGCTTAAAAATTTGTTTATATTCAGTTTGTTTTATAATATAAGCAAGTTCAAGTAAAATCATTACTTAACCAAATTTAAACCGTTCAAATTGTTTAACAGTCCTCCTAATCAAATAATTTAATACAAAATTGAAATGTGTTGGTCTGATGAAAGTCGAAGGGAGTTCACACCCATCAACTTATTTTATTAAAAAAAAAAAGTTCACACCAATCAAATACTCAACAAAGAAAAAAAAAGTCCAATATAGGACACTTGAGTATCCTGTTACTATGAAATCGAGGAGAAAATATTCATTATAACGGTGATATTATATGATAATATTGACATGATATCACCAATTGATAATATCAAAATAAATAAGTAAATGAGTCTCACTAAAATTAATAATCAATCCTCTATATAAGCTAATAATTACCATTTCATCCTCTATATAAGCAAATAATTACCATTTCATCCTCTATATAAGCAAATAATTAATCAAGTGAGGTTCACCTTACACACTTGGTGTTTTATTATTGATTGGTGAGACCACGTCAACATTACTGACATAATATCACTGCTGCATTCAATATTTACTCGAAATCTAGGAACGATAGAGATACAAAGTTTTCTTTGGTGTGTTAAGAGACTATTTGTCATATGTAGGGATGTCAGTGGACCGAAGCGGGGGCAGAGGGTGTAGTCTCCATCCCCGTATCCGCTTAAAAAAACTCCGTCTATTCCCAGTCCACTCCCGTTAACGGTATAATTTTCATCTCCATCCCCGTCCGCGGGTAAATTTTTAATCTCCGCTCCCATCCCCGCTTTCCCCGTACCCGCTCAAGCCCAAACCCCAGCCCAAGCCTAAGCCCAAGCCCAATAGAACAGAGGATGCCCAACTTCACAAGCTTAACATCAATTACATGGTTATTGTCTATGACCATCAGAAGAGGCAATACAAAGCATTTTGCCTCCCATTCACAAGAAATGTCATCATCATAAGGAGGTCATGCACTAATTTGTAAAGCCATCACGCAAGGAGCACTTCCCATTCACAAGAAAAGTCAAAGCATTTTTTCAACCATTTCTTCAGAAAGAAATACATAATACAAAGCACACCCAACAGAATGGCAGTAATTTAAATCATTTAACAAGCATATAAGGAATGCCAAAGAATCAAGATGACAAAAAGAAGTAGGGCAGTGGTTTAGACATTTCAAATAAATAAATGACATCACCATCATTTGTTTCCATTCCAAATAAAAATTTCGGATGTTATATGCTGCCCAGACTCATGGCATCCACTAGTTTGAGTAGAATTACAAACATGACTTATATGTT
This sequence comes from Ilex aquifolium, assembly GCA_951799425.1. NCBI lineage: Eukaryota > Viridiplantae > Streptophyta > Magnoliopsida > Aquifoliales > Aquifoliaceae > Ilex > Ilex aquifolium. The sequence continues at coordinate 4,411,051 of OX637409.1, read as the reverse complement.
TATGAGAAACCTGGCCTTGGTTAAGTAGGATACTTTTTGGATTCATTCAATAATAAAGCAAGGCAAGATTGGGCCTTATTAATGGATTCCTTTTCCAACTTAGGCACATTTGAGCAACCACTTGTTTGGCTTGGCCAGACTCACGAATAACCCAGGCTATATTGTTAAGGTACTAGTCCATTAGGCTAATCAATTGCTGGAAGGGGACTTTATCGGAATAACCCAGGCTATATTAATCTTGAATCTGAACACCCACAAGCAGAAAAGGCAAGTAATGATACCAAATCTGAGAATCGGAGTAATGAAAAGGCAAGTCGAAGATCTGAGAATCGGAGTAGTTCGAGTCTTCGATTGAGCTGCTGAGTGCAACGATCAGCGAGCAAGTGTCGGCGTTGAGACGATGGAGGGAGGAACAGAGGAGAGTCGGCATTGAGACGATGGAGGGAGGAACAGAGGAGCAGTCGGCGTTGAGCAGTCGGATAGGAGTGCAGCGATCAGCGATTGAGCTGCTAAGTGCAGCGATTAGCGATTGAGCTGCTGTCTGTACTCTGTGCACTGTGTGTGTGTAAGAGAGAGAGAGAGAGAGAGAGAGAGAGAGAGAGGCGGGTGGCGCTGATAGAGGAATAGGAGAGTAAGTTACGGGTCTCAGGGCTTTAAGCCTTTAACTAGGAGTTTATATATATATATATATATATATATATATATATATATATATATATTTAACGGGGACGGGACGGGGCAGGAGTAAGGGTAAGTTCATCCCCGCCTTCATAACGGGGCGAGTTTGGACGAATACCCGTTTTTTCCCGGTCCACTGTCATCCCTAGTCATACGTCAAAACCACCACCGTTGTGCTACTAATTATTATTTAGAATAGTGTTTCTCACTGCAACTCCATTAATGGCTTAGCAAAGGTAATTTGGGGCCATCATACTAATAAAGAGAAGAAAATATACAAACCATATATTAGTGTATAACTAAATAGACTTTTACAAGAGAATCAAAGCTAATCACAATGACTCCAACTAACCTGGTTTATAAGCTGATAACAATGACACTAATAATGATGGATTCAGATATTCTCTATTACACTTTTATTTAATATCACATAATTATAGATCACCTGACACAGTGGGCGATCACTTGATAGTGGGTGACCTACGGATGAGTGAAATTGAATAAAAGTGAAATAGAGAGGATCTAAGTCCAACTATCGTGACTTGACTCGGTGCGGACTCGGGCAACTCCCTCCACCTCTTTTTCCGATGTAACTGCAAGGAGAAGGCCCAGGCGAAGCTCTGAGAGTTGGAGCATCCGTTACACCAGAAAAAGCCATCGGCTTCTGAACAGGTAGAGTTCTTGCAGCTTCAGAAACTTTAATACTAATAATCAAGACAATGAAGAACATCGCTTTCGCAGATTTGCAGACAAGTTTTGTGGAGGAGAACATTGATCTAGGGTGAAAGATGATTAAAAAACCTTCGATTTTTGAGATAAATGTTTTAGGGTTTGCATGCATATATAGCCAAGAAGATTATGATCAGGAAGGAACAGTAATGGAAAATGTAGGTTAAGTTCCAGGAAGAACAGGCAGAGAAAAACATCAAAAGAAAAAGCTAGCTGCTCTCTAATTTCATTCATGAAGTTTTCTTCGCGTCTGGTCTTTTCTTGCTTGGGTTGTGAACGTTTTAAATATGAGGAATGCTAGGGGGACTTAATTTAATGATATAACATGCTTACATAATTTATTATGACTTTTGAATTGATTGTGAGCTCCATCAAACATTAGAACTTGGTATTAATCAAATAATTCTACTGAAATCACATCATTATGTCAATAAATTATGTCAAATTTTTAGGTTAAAATAGCATTACTCATTAAATATTATTTCGGCGCTTGCTTGCGTTACATGGACATGACGTATATATGCATATACCATCTATAATATAAAAATAGGGAGACTTCAATAAGTCCATTAGACGGTCTCAAATAAACTCATCTAAAGGTCACTAGCATCCCTCTCAAAACCATTCACATTGAATTCTCTCCACCCCAAATTGATCACTTCTCACTTACGTTGCACTATACATTCAAGAACGAGTTACCCCCGGTGATTTTACGGAGAAGAACCTATAATCTAAACAATGTTATTTGGATTTAATTTTTTGACCTGATTCACTATAATTATTGGATTGATTATAGGTTCCATCAAAAATTAAAATTTAATATTAATTCAATGACTACAATAAAATCTTGACATTGGGTCAAAAGATTAGGTTAACTTTTTAGGTTCTAATAGCATTATTCCTATAATTTATACCCATAAACTGTGAACATATTATTTTGTTTCGTGCTTAATATTTCAATTGCAATTATCATATCTTTAAAGTTTTATTGAGTTTCAATTCAGTCCTTGAATCGATATCTATTTGTTTGTTGTGACATAAGGACGTGACTTGACTACTAAATAAATAACTTTTTTTGCATTTTAACAAGTTAATATAAAAATCAATAATTTTTTTGGTTTTTATTTATTTTGAATTTTATTTTTAATTAAATGACAAGGCTAAAAAGTGTAAATTCCATAATATCTTTTACCATACAAAAACTAACAGGGGTGTCAACATATTTTTAAAAAATCAGAGGGGTGTCTTTAAATTTAGAGAATTCTACAATGGTCTAATAGTTAGTAATTTATTCTTTCCTTCGAGACAATTAACACTTCCCGCTTCGTAGTCACTTCCTACAAAGTAGAAACCTTACAGGGCATCAAGTTGAGTGAGAAATTCACGTAAAGAATACAAGGAAAGTGTAAAGAGAAGTCGGTCAAAGATTATTTCGCAGACTTTTGGATTGGGATATGCCTAGTCAAGGAATGTTTCGCAGACTTTTGGATTGGAATATGCCTACGGTACCTCTGCCAAATTTTGACCCACGCCACAAATATTTATTCTCATTCCATTAAAACTTTTATAATTAAATTAATAAGCACACTTTTTTAATACTCACTTGGAGGGACTCAAGGCGGCTCAGCAGATCCTAAGGCGACACGTGTACAGGTGTAACTGTTATGAAGCCGTGTAACTGATACCGAGAAACAAAGCCGACTCCGAGTAGTTGGGCCAGCGCCGACAAGGAGGAGAGCCGACGAAGGATGGTTTCGTGGAGCCAAGTACAAACTTCTGACACCGGCAGTTAATGCGATGTGACCCAGCATTTATGGAGACGTGAGTGACTTAGACAGAGCATTTAATAAGCCTCTGCACCCTCGAAAACTCAAACTGACAATCATGAGTAGTGTGCATTAATGGCTGAGACGCCGAGCACAGAATTAGGGGTGCTTGCCCCCTAGACGCCGACTACTCGAGAGTAGGTGTCAGACGCCGTTCATAGGCACTCGAGTACTCGAAGGTAGCTGGAGGTCCTCAGCGTGGCCCCGAGGGCTAGTCCCATCCTCCAAGCATTAATGACACGGGAATCTAGGTAAGAATCACTCATTGCGCGTGGGTAATTGTGAAGGGCATTAAATGCTGAGATGGCCTCTGTGTCAGAGCAATCATTTCAAGTCCAGGTATAAATACCCCTCAGGAAAATGGACTAAGGTACACAAAACTCGATTCAGAACACATTCAATTGAGCTTCATCATCCCTTACTAACTTAAGCTTCGGAGGGGATAAGCCAGGAGTGCGCCTAGCTCCCTTTTTTCCTAGCCTTGTGGTTGTTTCAGGATTCACCAGCAGCTCAATCGCTATCTCAAATTGATTGCAGGAATTATCCCGTGCAATTTGGCGCCGTCTGTGGGAACATACAACCTTTCCCTTGTAGCGGTTGCATCATGGTGAACACACGATCCCAAGGTGAGGGGGTAGGGAGTTTACGCATGAGAAACATGGGGGCTACCCGCCTCCCGGTGGTTACAGAATTAGGCCCAGTGGGTCAATCAGCTGGGGCTGAGCGTTCTTCACAACGGACATTCCCTGTGGATCAAGGTCCAGGGGGGCAAGGCCCCTCAGCTCGTGACATCGTGGAAATTGTGGAGAAACGTATGGAGGAATGCATCAGGGAGCTTGAAAAAGACAATGCTAAGGTGCGGCATAGGCTCAGAGAGTTCGAGCAGTCAGCAAATGGCAACTGGCGTACCCGAGAACCCGAGGGTAGAAGTCCTAGCCGAGGGGAGTCCAGGAGGGTGAGGCCTGAGACCCCCAAGAGGAATCGGCGCGGACGCTCAGCCGATAGACAAAATCCACGAAATTGGCGGAAGCATGCGCCCGCTGAAGGGTCCAGAGAAGATCGCCATGGGACAAGCCTTTCGTAGTGGGACCCCCATCGTGGGATTCCTCGAGATACCATGGCAACGGGATCTCAGGCGGAGTCTACCGCGAGGGGGCCGATGGAAGCTAGAGACCCCCGAGAGCACCCTGACGATAGGCGCCGAGAACCGCAGCCCAGGGGAGATGATGAGCAGGTCTCTTCTCCTTTTGTGCGGTCTATTAGGGAAACTGAAATACCGAAGAAGTTCGCTGTCCCCCGATTCAAGGTGTATGATGGGAGAACCGATCCTGAGAGTCACCTTCGGCATTACAAGCAACTAATGTCGATTTATGACACCGACCAGAGGGTATTATGCCGAGTTTTCCCCATGAGCCTAGGCGATACCGCTATGAAGTGGTATGAGAGTTTGGCCCCGGAGAGCATCAAGTCTTGGAAGCAAATGGCCGAGCTCTTCAAGGCGCGGTTCATCACCAGCACTAAAAGGCCAAAATACATTGGCGCCTTACTGACACTTAGGCGAAGAAACGGGGAATCCCTTCGATAGTATGCAATACGGTACTGGGAGAAGGTTAACGAGGTGGACGCGTGCTCGGAGGCGATGACCGCAGCGTCTTTTCGGCTGGGGTTGTCCCGGGACACCGGCCTCTATAGGTCACTTACCAAGAAGGTTCCTGAGGACATGAAGGACCTGATGGCGCGCATAGACAAGTATGCACGAGTTGAGGAAGAGACCGCTGCTCCCGAGAATTGAGCCTCGGTGCCGAGGAAGAGGGAGAGAGAACAGCCATCTCGGATGAGTGAACCCACTTCGCCACCGAACTGCTTGTCCTTCCAAGGGGTTAACACGGTTTTTAAAGAACCTATTTACAGGATGCTGAGGAAGATAAGGTACCAACCTTATTTCAGGTGGCCCCCAAAAAAGTTAGGTGACCCGACCACGAGAGACTCAACAGCCAGATGTTCCTATCATAGAGATTTTGGCCATATGACTGAGGACTGCAAGGCGTACAAGGCCTTCCTCGAGCAGTTGATCCGGGATGGCCACCTTGGAGAGTTCATTGACCAGAGGCCCCGCCGGAGGGAGGCTGAGGAGAGGGCGGAGTCGCGTCGAGAGGTTGTTCCTATAATTAACGTTATACATGCCTGCACAGTTGAAAGGCCGACGTATAACGTCCTCCGAGCTGAATGCAAGAGGTTTTCGCAAGCGTTGAGGGTTGAAGAAAGCGAGTGGGAAGAACGATCCTCCAAGAGGCCCCGGCAGGATCACGAGGTCATCAGCTTCTCCGACGCCGACTTAGGGGGAGTGGCCCTGCCGCATGATGATGCGCTTGTGATCACTTTGCGAATTGACAAATATGATGTGAAGAGGATCCTAGTAGATTCCGGGAGCTCGTCCAAGATAATGTATGACGACCTCTTCCGGAAGTTGGGCCTGACCCGCGGGGACTTGAAGCCTGTCCAGACCCCCCTTCGTTGGTTTTAACGGTTCGAGTGCTCTTCCACTCGACAAGATCACTTTGATAGTTCGGGCGGCAATCGTCTCGATCCCAGTGGAGTTTTTGATGATAGACTCTGATTCCCCCTACAATGCCATAATGGGAAGGACGTGGCTACATGCCATGAGAGCAGTCCACTCCAGCTATCATCAGAAAATGAAATTCCTCACCCCGCGCGGCATCATGGAAATCCGAGGTGACCAGTTGGCAGCAAAAAACTGTTTCTATGCCGCGATGAAGACAGGACTCGGTACCCGGCCGGGAGACCGTGATCCCGAGGAAGTGGTGGCCAAATAGCAATCACAGTTTGGTCGGCTTGGGGTAGATGAGCCCGGAGTGGATCCAGCTGACCGTTCCACCGAGCGGCTAATCAAAGTCCTTTTGAGTCCCGATAATGAAGGGAGATACTTTTTGATAGGGTCCTCATTGGATAATGCCGAGAGAGCGGAGATGACTTCTTTCCTGCGCCGAAATGCCGACGTTTTCGCCTGGACTCATGCCGAGATAACAGGGATCAGCCCCGAGATCATGACCCATCGGTTTCATGCTAATCCTAATTTCAAGCCGGTGAAGCAAAAGGCGCGCAGGACGGCCCCGCATCATGCAAAAGCAGTGGACGAAGAGGTTGATAAATTGCTAGAAGCGGGTACCATTCGGGAGGTCCAGTTCCCGGAGTGGCTGTCTAACACGGTGTGCGCCAAAAAGAAGGAAGGCAAGTGGCGGGTTTGCGTGGATTTCACCGACTTGAATAAGGCGTGCCCCAAGGATGGATACCCACTTCCTAAAGTTGATCAACTGGTGGATATAACCGCGGGTCACAAGCGCATCACCTTTATGGATGCTCGGGTTGGCTATCACCAAATCGCTTTGGAGAAGTCGGATCAAGAGAAGACAACCTTCATTACGCCCCGAGGAATCTATTGTTATACGGTGATGTCGTTCAGTTTGAAGAATGCCGGTGCAACCTACCAGTGGCTAATGAACAAGATGTTCAAGCATCTTCTCGGCGTCACCATGGAGGTGTACATTGATGATATGCTGGTAAAGAGTAAGGAGAGTGTCGATCATCTTACTGATCTCGGCACTACATTCTCCATACTCCGACGCTACGGCTTAAAGCTTAATGCCTCGAAGTGTGCCTTCGAGGTAAGTTCGGGGAAGTTTTTGGGGTACTTGGTAACCCATAGGGGCGTTGAGGTTAACCCCGAGCAGATTCAAACGGTCCGAAACGTCCAGGCGCCCAGGACTATTAAAGACATCCAGAAGTTGACTGGGATGCTTGCCGCCCTTAACCGGTTTATTTTCAAATCCTCTGATAGGTGCAAGTCATTTTTTGCCAAGCTGAAGGGGGCGGCAAAAGGGGTCTGGGATGAGGAATATGGCCGAGCACTTGAAGGGATTAAAGAATATCTGAAGTGTCCTCCGACCCTGTCCGTCCTAGGAGCAGGGGAAATACTGTACCTCTACTTGTCTGTCTCGGAGGAAGCTGTCAGTGGTGCTTTGGTAAGGGAGTGTGAAAGGGCACAGAGGCCCGTCTATTTCGTGAGTAAAACCTTGCTTGACGCCGAGACAAGGTACTTGCCGATGGAGAAATTAGTCCTTACTCTGGTCGTTTCGGCGAGGAAACTCAGGCACTATTTCCAGGCACACACCATAGAGGTATTGACTAATCGCCCTCTCAAGCCCATCCTTCAGAGAGCCGACATATCAGGTAGAGTTGCCAAGTAGGCTGTGGAGCTTGGGGAGTTTGAAATAGGGTATAAATCCCGTACTTCAATTAAAGGGCAGGTCCTTGCTGATTTCATTGCCGAGTTCTCTGCGCCCGAGCCCCCGCCGGAGATTGCTGCTTTTAATGTTGACTGGAGCCTTCATGTCGACGGGTCCTCGAACGCAAGGGGGGCAGGAGTAGGGGTAGTACTGGCCAGTTCAGAAGGATTCACAATAGAATGAGCTATCAGATTGGGATTTAAAGCATCTAATAACGAAGCCGAGTATGAGGCACTGTTGGCAGGGATCGATATTGCCTACTCGGTTGGAGTCAGACACCTACATGTCCTCTGTGACTCCCAGCTAGTGGTGAACCAGATCAATAGTGACTTTGAGGTTCGGGATACCAGGATGAAAGCATACTGTCAGAAGGCGAAATCCAAGATAGAGAAATTTGAAAAAGTGGTAGTTTCCCAGATTTCAAGAGATCAGAACACCCACGCCGACGCCTTAGCCTGTCTGGCCTCGGCGTTGGCCTCAGAGGTAACCCAGCGTATCATTGTTGAAAACTGGGAAAAGCCGAGCATAGAAGAGACAGGTGCCCAGCAAGTATTGCCGATGCAGGCACAATCAACTTTGGGCTGGATGGAACCCATTATCGCATATCTGACAGAGGGCGTGCTCCCCGAGGACGCCAAAGAAGCCAAGAAGATCAGACTCAAGGCTCCTAGGTTCTGGATATCCGCCGATCGGCAATTGTACAGGAAATCTTTCTTCGGGCCTCATCTGTTTTGTGTCCCCGAAGACAAGGTGGAACCTCTACTCTACGAGATCCATGAGAGCGTATGTGGAAGTCACATAGGAGGCAGATCCCTTGCGCATCGAGCAATGACACAAGGGTATTGGTGGCCTTATATGCAGAAAGATGCGAAGAGTTACGTGCGAAAATGCGACAAATGTCAAAAATTTGCTCCCATCATCCGACAGCCGGCAGGAGATCTAAATTTGCTGACTAGTCCTTGACCGTTCTCTCAATGGAGGATGGATATTGTGGGTCCACTCCCGAAGGCCCCCTTAGGCAGGAGATTCTTATTGGTAACTACTAATTACTTCACTAAGTAGATCGAAGCCGAGCCCCTGAGCCGTATCCGAGACGCCGAGACAAAGAAATTCGTCTGGCAGAACATAATTACTCGGTTTGGGATTCCTAGGACTATCATCTCGGACAATGGCACTCAGTTCAACAATGGCCCTTTCAGAGAGTTTTGCTCGGGGTTTGGAATACGCAACTATTATTCCACATCAGCCTACCCCCAGAGTAATGGGCAAGCAGAGGTTTCTAACAAGACTATGTTGGCAGGAATCAAGAAAATGCTTGAAAAGGCAAAAGGAAAGTGGACCGAGGAATTACTCAACATACTGTGGACCTATAGAACTACGCCGAGGACTTCAACAGGGGAAACGCCGTTCGCCTTGACATACGGGGTTGAGGCTGTCATCCCGTTAGAAGTTGGGCTCCCGACGATCCGAAGTCAAGCATTCGATTTGGGGAATAATGACCAGATGCTTGCGAAAGACCTTGACTTGGCTGAGGAAATGAGAGAATTAGCGTCCATCAAATTAGCCAAGTACCAAGGGGAACTGTCAAGACAGCATCAGAAGAGGGTCCGAGGAAGAGATTTCAGAGTGGGGACTTGGTGCTTAGAAAGGTAGTAGGCGCTGCTCAAGAACCCGCCGAAGGGAAGCTCGGACCTAATTGGGAAGGCCCCTACAAAGTGGTTGCAGTGGGGGGCACCGGGGCATACAGGCTACAAAGTATGGATGACAATGATGTAATTCGACTCTGGAATGTATCTAATCTGAAAAGATATTTTTGTTAATATGGATTCAGTATCCTGTTTCTGTTTGAAATATGATAACACGAGACGAGCTCTCGGTCGTTCGGGGCATGGTCCCGAGGGGTATAAGACCTCACCGTTGGGGCAACGCTCTCAAATGTATAACACGAGGCAAGCTCTCGGTCGTTCGGGGCATGGTCCCGAGGGGTATAAGACCTCACCGTTGGGGCAACGCTCTCAAATGTATAACACGAGACGAGCTCTCGGTCGTTCGGGGCATGGTCCCGAGGGGTATAAGACCTCACCGTTGGGGCAACGCTCTCAAATGTATAACACGAGACGAGCTCTCGGTCGTTTGGGGCATGGTTCCGAGGGGTATAAGACCTCACCGTTGGGGCAACGCTCTCGAATGTATAACACGAGACGAGTTCTCGGTCGTTAGGGGCATGGTCCCGAGGGGTATAAGACATCACCGTTGGGGCAACGCTCTCCAAAAGTATAACACAAGACGAGCTCTCAGTCGTTCGGGGCATGGTCCCGAGGGGTATAAGACATCACCGTTGGGGCAACGCTCTCAAAAGCATAACACGAGACGAGCTCTCGGTCATTCGGGGCATGGTCCCAAGGGGTATAAGACCTCACCGATGGGGCAACGCTCTCAAGTATAGCGAGACGCACTCTCGGTCGTCACGATCCTGGCCCCGAGGAGAGGTTGGTGACAGCGTAATGATCAGCAGTTAAAGGGTTTTGCTCGTCTTAACAGTATGGGTCTCGGCCCCTAGGGGTACAAGACCGGGGCGGGCTGGTTCAAGACATGGTTTCAACGTGAAGCCTTACTGCCTTAGTTTTCTCTTCCCAGAGTCAGCCAATAAGAGAAAAAACGAAAGAACACATGTAAAGAAGAAATGACAGCGTAAAGGTGAATTGCATTCACAACTCAAACACAAACGAAATGATGAAAGATTTCATTACAAATCAAAATTGGGCTTTGCGTCCCCTGTGGCCTACATATAAAAAAAAAAGAAGGAAAAAAGCAAAAGGAAAGCAGGAAGCTCGCCGCCGAGTTCACCTCGCTTCATGCGTGGTAAGATCTTCAACAGGCGAAGGAGGAAGGTCGGAGTCTTGGCCAACAGTGAGAGGGGAAAGACGATCTGAACTATCGCTTACAGTGATGGCTGCACTGGTTCCCTCGGTCGGTTCACCAACCTCGGCATCTGGCTGCCCTTCTGGAAGGACCTCGGCATCAACCCCGGCAAGAGTTTTGTGCCTCTTGAAAAGTTCATCGGCCGGGTCCACCAGGGCGGCGTGCAGGGCATCTACCCATCCGCACCGATAAGAATTGGCCTTAGCTTCTTCAAAGGCGGGGACCATTCGGTCTTGGGTTTCCAGATACACCCTTTCGCACTCACTCTGCAGCCTTTGTTGCTCCCCCGCCTTCTCCGCCGTCAAAGAGTCCACTTGAGCGGTTAACTCTCTAACAATGCCCTCGGAGTCCAGAGCTTTGGCCTCGGCGGCCGAGACTTTGAGTTCATACTCCTCTACCTTCTTCATCGTCGCGGCCTCACTCGCCCTTAGCTTCTGCAAGTCGGCATCTAGGGCGTCGCGTTGGCAGATGAGATTGGTGATGTGATTTTTCTGGTCGGCAAGGATCGCCTCAACGCCTTTGATGTGCGCATCCTTGGATTCGATCGTCTTTTTGGCGTTCCTCGCCGCCTGTTTGTGCTCCCAGAAGCGTTCGATGATGACCCCCAGCCGTTGAGAAGCCTGGAAAGGAACAGGAGAGCAAGTCAGGCGAGTGCCGAGCATGTGAAGAAAAAGCTAGAGCAGAGCACTTACCACCAAGTTACTCTAGAGAGCACTTAAGAGGAGCGCATTGTCAGATTTACTATGATGGACCTTCATGTCAGCCGAGAATTGGAGGGTCGCCGCCACGGCAAATGCCACCTCCTGATCCTGCATGATAGAGTCCGATTCCAGAACGGCTCGACCCCTGCTAGTTTCAGCTTGGGCAACCCACTCGGCGGAAGTGGTCGCTCCAGGGGCAGAAGTGGTCGCACCCGGGGCGTCGTAGCGACGTTTCTGCCGACACTCTTTGGTTTGTCGGCGTTCTTCAGATCCCTCGGGATCCCGACCCCTCCTACCCGTTTGCTGACCGCGGGTAGGGGGGACTTGGCGAATTGGTGTTTGGCGGATTGGCGCCTGGTCCCTCGGCGGGATGGCAGGGTCCGCTGATCGCCGAGGGCGCGGGGGAGGTGGAGGCGCGTCCTGTTGAGGTAAGGTTGGTGAGGGGATAGTCAATGCTGTGCTCGGGGATTCTACCTGCCCCGAGGTCCTGGCTCTTCGCCGAGCAGCGGCGGCTTCCATGTCGGCAGCTGAGAGTTGTGGAACGTTGAACATGTCTTCGGTTGGAGGAGAAGGCACGGAAGGAGAAGGGGTTCGCTCGGTGTCTTCTTTTGATGAAGAATGGTCCTCCCAACGTTTAGGATCGAAATAAGGGGGATCTGGGCAAATCGGCTGTAGGTTGGATGGTAGCCGAGAAGTACGTGTGATGCTCGGGAGTATTCGTTGGCCGGTTCGGAGTACCACGCCTTCAACAAGTCGACAAACCTGACTTGGGACCTCAGAGGCTGAGCGGCGTCACGTCGGTATCCTTCTGCAAAAATGAAAAGCAAGATTAGAAGTGAAGATGATTATAAGCCGAGCAAATGTTAACTGGTGCAAAACACACCTTCATCCCTCGGCACCTTGGGACAGTACAATCCATCATACTCGGTCCCTGTGCCTTTCTCCCAGCTTCCGCCGAGCATGATTAGATCGTCGAAGTACCCCTTGTCCGAGTCCGGCATGTGGGTGACCAGGTACATTGAAGTGTCCCGGGCCTTGAGGTAATACCTTCCCCCGGCGACTAGCCTTAGGTCATAGCAGAATAAGATTTCGTCTACTCCTAAGTCTACCCCAAGCCGAGCATTCAGGGCGATTACGCCCATGACTATTCTAAAGAAGTTCACCCCACACTGGAGTGGAAACAACCGGAGCTGCATCAATACCTTTAGTATAAGGGGAGACAAAGGTAAGGTTAACCCCCCTTCCATGATGGCCTTGGTGTAAAAGGGCATCATTTCTACGCTCTCATGTTCCCTGCTATGGTGTGTGGGGTGGAATGGGAAGGTCAAGACACGCTCAAGGATCTGGTATTTGGCCCTAAAGGCACCTACGTTATCCTCGTTGACTACAGTCTTCTTCAACCTATGGGTTCTTGGTGAATGAGGGTCCCTAACCTCGCTACTACGGTTTCTAGCCATGAGTAAAGACTCTGGAGAGAATGGAAGGAGAAGAGGAAAGGAAAATAGAATGGAGAGAGTACTTACAGAGTATTTTTCGCAGAGGAGTTCTCGGGGGGAGAGGAAGGAGTGCTCGGGAGCTAATTGCTTGAAGGAAATTCGAAGTTGCAAAGTTCTCAAATGGCCAAAACTTCCCCTATTTATAGGCAGATGAGAGAGCGGGAATCGAGAGGACACTATCATCATTAAAGGATTTGAAAAAGGCGGCTCAAGACGTGCAAGTAACCGCCCCTCTTTAATGGAGCCGTGGAGCCGATACCGAGGAATGGAGCCGACTCCCAATAATTGGGCCAGCGCCGACAAGGAGGAGAGCCGACGAATGATGGTTTCGTGGAGCCGAGTACAAATTTCTGACACCGGCAGTTAATGCGATGTGAACCAACATTTATGGAGACGTAAGTGACTTAGACAGAGCATTTAATAAGCCACTGCACCCTCGAAAACCCAAACTGACAATCATGAGTGGGTGCATTAATGGCTGAGACGCCGAGCACAGAATTAGGGGTGCTTGCCCCCTAGACGCCGACTACTCGGGAGTAGGTGTCAGACGTCGTTCATAGGCACTCAAGTACTCGGAGGTAGCTGGAGGTCCTCGGCGTGGCCCCGAGGGCTAGTCCCATCCTCCAAGCATTAATGACACGGGAATCCAGGTAAGAATCACTCATTGCGCGTGGGTAATTGTGAAGGGCATTAAATGCTGAGATGGCCTCTGTGTCAGAGCAATTATTTCAAGTACAGGTATAAATACCCCTCAGGAAAATGGACTAAGGTACGCAAAACTCGATTCAGAACACATTCAATTGAGCTTCATCCTCCCTTACTAACTTAAGCTTCGGAGGGGATAAGTCGGGCGTGCGCCTGACTCCCTTTTTTCCTAACCTTGTGGTTGTTTCAGGGTTCACCAGTAGCTCAATCGCTATCTCAAATTGATTGCAGGAATTATCCCGTGCACCACTCCCATTTTAACTAAGCCCACCCATACTTTCCACACCCCTTTAATAACAAGTTGGTCTTCTCTGTTCTTAAAATTAGGGTTTCATTCACTATTTCATCTCATATGCTCTACATGGAAGAACTTTTTTAATATAAATTTTCTTAGTGAAATAAATGTTAGTATTATTTTTCAGTTTAATTTTTTCTTTGATTTTATGTATGCTGTGTGATTTCATGTTTAATTCTGTCAAACTTAATTATTTTTTATTTATATATATGTGTGTGTGTGTGTGTATATATATATAAATGAAACATTATAAATTCTTGTGAAGTTGTTGATACTCATGTTAATCTAACGGATGTTGTTTTAACATAAGTTAGAATAGACTTGGATAATATATAGATACAAAAAATGATGTACTTATCTTACTTATCAATCCATATTGAAAAAGCTATTTTGTGTAAGGTGTATGTAAGGAAATATTAAATGAAACTCTAATTATGAGAAGATAGAAAATTGACTTATTATTAAAAGGATATGTATAACATGCGATGAACTTAATTGAATTAGGGTGCGTATAGAAAGGATGAACTTAATAGTTTGTGAAAATAAAAATTTTGTTTGTAAAAACAGTACAACATTGAAAAATAATTTTTTAATATCATATCAAAAAAATTTAAAAAACTTAAAAATTAATAAATTTTGACTTAAAAATTGATAAACTTCATCCAAAAAATAATAAATGAATCTAAAAAGTGAATTTATCTTAAAAGTGAATTTATAAGTGGTAATCCTCTAAGGGGGTGTTTGGATGGCTGGATAAATGTGGATACACCATGCTGGATTGGATAAATAAGTTGTGGACCCCATTTATCCTTGCTTTGGCAACGAATTTTGAGGCCGGATATTCGTTGGTTTTCAAAAACCACAGCCATAGTTTTTCAGTCCCATAATCCCCTCTCATCTGGACAAACATATCCCACCTAAACTTTGGGATTCATTTTCAGCCGAGAGGATTCAGGAGGTATTTTACCATTTCACCCCTGCACAGCACAAAGGTTAACATCTTCTCCTCCTTTTGCACTGGTCCCCATCGAAGAACGGCCCCAAGATCCCATTGGCAAGGTATGTTTTTCTATCTCTCTCTCTCTCTCTCTCTCTCTCTGAGACAGTACAAATTTTTCAAGAAAACCAAGAATCAACCAATAAAAGTTGTGGGTTTATAGGATATATACTGCTTGAGTTATGGGTTTGTAGAATCGACCAAGAATCTGGAAAATTGCTTGAGTTCTTGTTTGTAGTTGAGTTCATGTCCACGCGCATGGCCTGAAAATTGCTTGAGTTCTGGTTTTCGAATGCTCATTTATTTGGATGGTTTTTATTGTGAAAGCCCTTGTTGATTCATATAAAAGAATGTGGTTTTTTTGGAAATCATAGTTGCAAATTAGCTGTGGACCCATATTCCACTTTCTGTTGCCATTGCCCGCAATTTTATTATGTTTGTACAGTGTGTTTTCATCATAGACCGTGTGGGTGCAGTGTAATTTACTGAAAATTAGATTTCGTTTTTGATCAAGAATTTTCATTTTTGATCATGAAAAGTAGAGTTTTATTCTAGGCATTAACAGTCCATGTAGTCGGTACAAACAAAACTAGCTAAGGTGATGTCTCTGAGGTGTTGCATGTGGTGACTGTGTATATATATATATACTGTGATTTGCATATAGAGAGAGAGAGAAAGAGAAAGAGGTGTACTGAGTGACTCAGGAGAATAGTGGGTGTGGCATGAGCAGGAAATGGAGGACTTGAAAGGGGATGAAAAAATGTAAGTTATATGTGTATTTAAATGAAAAAATGTGCACAACCCAGCCATACTTCGGGCAAATAGATTCTTGGAAGTAAGTTATATGTGTATTTACCAACTTTTGTACGTACTTGTTTTAACTAGGCGCATTTTCATTACACATCAAATTAACACTTGCTTCAAATTTACACATGTAGGAAGATGAGTTCGCTGCGCTGTATTGCCTTGCACCATGCCAAAACTATCAATATTTTGAGGTTATTTTCAAACGAGATGAAACTACTTCAAGCAATCGAGAATCAAGTAGTGTTGGGTCGTCCCCGTCAGTTAATTCTCCAAGGCATGTAGATATTATAGTCATTGATGATTGACTGGGCCCGCAAAGGTTATGTCCAAGGTTCGCTGTTAATATGTAACCAATATGTGGTTGTGTGTGTATTAGACTTGGTAAATGCCACAAGCCATTTTGGTAATTACGCGATTTCGCTTGTGGTTTTAAAGTGATGTACTAAATATGTGTGCATATGTCTTGAACTTACCATTTCAAATATGTTGCATTTATTTTGTTTATATAGGTTAAGACAACTGTTTAAATGGACATTGATTGTACGGTGTATGACGTAGAATGCCTTAATTGTGTGTGTTTTTAGGTATAAGGCAACGGTTCATTAATTTTAATGTTCATGTTCATTTGCCTTGTGCATTAATTTCTCATATATTCATCATTTATTTTAACTTTATTTATATTTTTGGTGGATCAAATAATTTTGTGAGTGCATTCTAAAAATGTATTCAATTTGGAACGTATAAAAGTTCGAAGTGTACAATACATAGGTTTTCTTACCATTTCACTAAAATAGTAAAGTGGTAACCAACAATTCCTAAGTCAAACATGACATAAGATTGGATAGGATTCAGGGGTAAAATTGTCAATTACTAGCAAACTTATGACATGTTTTAAAAAAAAAGTAATAGTTTATCCATGACCCCACTATATCATAAATCCCTAACCAAATCTGGGATAGAATTAAGTAATTTGTTTTTATCCCACTATTAATCCCGGTTATTGGGATTTCATTGGACTGGTTAGGATTTTAAATTCAATCAAGTCCGGTCCATCCGTGACTTGCCAAACATGCCCAAATAGTAATTTTTTTTGATAACGAAGTCTACCGTATTCTTTCGGCGCTTTTTCTTTGAGAAAATGGCTTTGGAAGACTTTCGGGAAGAAGACACAACGAAATTGTAAAGGAGAAGTTAGTCAAGTAATGTTTCGTAGACTTTTGGATTGGGATATGGCTACGCTACCTTTGCTAAAATGCTCGATACCCACACTTGATTTTGATTTAAATAATTTATAATTTTTTTGACAATAAACACACAACACACACAGGACCACTACTACACCGCCACTTAAAAGTGTTAATGGAGTAGGGTCTTATACACACACAAACTCACCCCAAGGCTATTGATGTGGGATATAATTATTAATTAAAAAATAATGAAATAACAACTTTATACCTGATAGAATTTTATTAAATAAGAAGTAAAAGAACAATTTTAAAAAGTGTTATTTAAGTATCGTAACCACACTTACATGGATCGGATGAATATAAAAGAGTTTCTAGACCGTCCATTGACATATATACACGACGGCTTCTGGGTTGAACTTCTTTGGATTACATGTTATATCTCACTAACACATTGGACTTAAACTTCTTGTTTGTGGTGTGATTGTTTGATATATTCTTTTGAAAAACACTACAATATTGAAAAATAATTTTGTAAAAGAATTAAAAAAAATTCAAAAATTAAGAAATTTTGACTTAAAAAGTGGTAAACTTCATCCAAAAAAAAAAAAGTGAATATAAAAAGTGAATGTACGTACCTTAAAAATTAATAAACTTAATCCAAAAAATAATATAAATATAAAAAAATTTGATAAGTGGTAATCGGAATTTTTTTTTTTGGTAACGAAGTCAAACCCTATCCTTTCCTCGCTTTTTCTTTTAGAAAATGGCCTTGGGAAGATTTTGCATGGACATGACATATGAATATGCAGTGATCTTACTTCGGTTAAATTACAGAAATATCCCTTATAATTAGATCTAAATATAGACACCCCGAGTCTGTTGTTTAAGATATCAATGCAATCCCATCTAGTTCATAGACTTATTTTCGTATGTTAGTGTTGTCATTATGTATCAAGATAAAGTGATGATTTAATACCAGATTAATCCTTTGAAACTAATTTTTTTTCAATTAGATCAATTAACATATATTTTTGATAAAATTCAAAAAATTACAAACAGAATTAGAATATAAATTTCATACACAAAATAAAAATCAAAGAGTCGTTCTATCCATCTCGACAATGAAACTACATTAAAAAAAAAAAAATTGAAATTCAAAATCAAAGCAACAACTAAAAAATCCGTTCACAATTTAGAAACATAGAAAAAAAAAAGAAGTAGGTTGCCGATAAGAATATAAAAAATATTTTTTTGGCATTTTAATTAGATGATATCAAAATTAATAAATATTTTTTTCACTTTCATTTTAATTAAATGGTGAGGCTAAAATTAACTCTTATGGGTGGTCCGGTTGTCAAGCCTGCTCCTCTTACAAGTAATTAAGAAGTCTGAGGCTTAATACTTCTCGCACTCTCTACAGGTTAGCCACCTTTATTTCTTAGGGGATATATCCTTAAACTAGCGCAAGTTACAATGACTAGTTCAGAGTTCATGGGAATAGTCGGTACAAATCTGAATACCTTGTGACAAAAAAAATAAAAAAATTTTAAAATTGAGATTATGGTGTCAGGGGTGTGTGATAGAAGATTCTTAATCACTTCCCAGAAAGCATAGATGTGTGAGAAAGTTAATGTAAAGCGGAAAGAAAATTGCTAGGAGAAGTGAAAGCAAAAAGTGATTTTTTTTTTTTGGGGGGGGCGTATTCGTAGACTTTTGGATTGGATTAAGATACAAATATTGTTGATAAGTCTTGCATTTTTTTTTTTGTTTTTTCATTTTGACTTTAAATGAGATTATGTTAGGTTCATTATTTTAATGGAGTTTTAGTCCAACATGGACTTTTGTAGTTTAAACTCCAAGGCTTTAAGGAGTCTTTCGTCTTGTCCAGAAGACATACACAATCAAGAGGAGGAATTTGGGTTTCAGCGTGTTTTCTTGGGTGACGGTGTCCACGACTCATTTTCGAGAAGCAACTTTGAGTTTTACTCTATTTTGTTTTGAGTTTTTTTTAGGGACACTAATTTTATTGGAAATAAGATTTTTAGTATTATTAATTTTATAATAGTAATAAAGTAAGTACGTTCTCTTGTTATATTGTTTATTGAGAACGGTCTTATAATCTCCAACTTTTAATAGTGAAATTTTATCATTGTGTTTCGTTCGTGGACGTAAACTTGTTTGTTGAACTGAACCACGTAAATATCTGTGTTCTAATTTTCTATTTTGTTACGTTTTGTTTTGCTTGTGGCTTTGGTACATAACAAATATTGCTACAACGTCAACAATGACTAAGGTGTTCACCATATCCTACGGGTAGAAATTATTGTATTCGATCTTCCTACCCTTTTTTTTGTGGAAGAATTTTTTCTTAGCCGACCTTACCTGATCAAATGTATTATTTCTATCCGAATTTCGTCTAAAACAATCGGGTAGGAAGTCGGGTAGGAAATCAAGTGAACATATATTTTTTAGTTATTAATTTTTTAGATCATTTTAACAATTCAATTAAGTAACTGGTACCAATTAATCAACACAATAAACTAATAACGCTAAAGAAAATACAACAAGAAAGCCATAAACATCACTATATCATAATTGTTGCACAAATATAATAACAATTGTTTTAGGTCTAAACTCTCTCTCTCTCTCTCTCTCTCTCTCTCTCTCTCACACACACACACACACACACACATATATACATACATACATATATGAGGATAGAATCAGATAGTAATACGGAATTTTTATAGGTATTTTGCATTTTTTTTTTCGGAAGGTGGTAGTTTGCATTCTTACCCGATTTTTACTGAATACTAAAAATTCTTCCATTGATCTACTCGATTTTTTGCGATAGTCGATCAATAGAATTAAAATATGCGAGTAATCGAAAATTTAAACACCTCTAACAACGACTTCTAGGTGAACCCAGAAATCGTTGTTAGGGGTTCACCTTATTCGAATGATGGCATGTGTAAGTGGAGCCTATGTCTATCTCACTAACACGTTGGATTGGATAAGGCTAAGAAATCGTAGGGATATTCTACCAAAAAAAATTTTGGGTCATTAATTTTGATTTAAATTATTTATAACTATTAATTTAAAAAATAATAAAAACATCTTACTACATGAAAAAATGAGGCTCAAGGATTGGAATTCTGCCTTGCTTATGAAGCATATTTGGAAGTTATTCATGGACAAACAGGCCTTATGGTCAAGGTGGATACACTCTTACTACTTAAGAGGGAGAAGTCTTTGGGAAATCAGAGCTACCCCAACTAGCTCTTGGACATGGCAAAAAATTTTGAAGTTAAGGGAGGTTATTAGACCTCTTTTGACTCATAAAATTGGTAATGGTTATGATACATTTTTATGGCTTGACAGTTGGCATCCCAATGGTCCTCTATTTCGAAGATGGTGTCATATCCCCATTCTTGCCTCTGTTTTCACCATGAGTTCAAATAATGAGTCAAGCTCAAGAGCTCAACTCATGTTACAAGCCTAAGGGCCCAACTTCAATAGGTCCAGCTAGCCAAGCCCAGAGTGGTCCAACCCGGTCAAGCTCATCAAGCTCAAGGAGTTACATTAGCAAGAAGCACACAAGGTCATCCAAGGACCCCCCCTGGCGCCCAAACACTCTCAGGCGCCCAGTTCTCCTCCTCAGGCGCCCAGCCCTCCTCCTCAGGCGCCCAGGTCTCCTCATCAAGCGCCCAGCCCTCCTCCTCGCCACCCTGGAATAAGGGACATCCCAAGAGCCCATCCAAGCCGCCTTGGAAAGAGTCAACCCCTCACCTCGTCCTTTGACCGAGTCTCATGGAGAGCACCGCAACTGTCTCGCCCGTTGAGAAAAAGTCGCCAGCTCCATCACAATAGCTATTTAGTTACTATTAAGTCGCCCCAGTCTGTTGGGGAACGACTATAAATTGTAAAACCCCACCAACACTTGGGGGGCATCACACTCAACAGAGCACATTGCTCCTCTCCTTCTCTAAGCTTTTACCATCTGTTCTCCCTGCACTCTTAAATTAATAAAGCACCCGGCGACCCTAGCCATTGAGAAGTGGACGTAGGTCACATTGACCGAACCACTAAAACTCTCGTCTTCTCTCTCTCTACCTTAATTACTGCATTTATTACTCACACTTGACAGGTGGTGTGCAAAACCAATTTGTGCATCATCAGTTTGGCGCCGTCTGTGGGAACCAACAAACTTCTCACTTCTAATCACTCCCTCTGTTGAACCTATGGCGATCACCACCAGATCGATGAATCAACCTGAGGATAACAAACCAAGATAAGAGGAGGTTGCTCCTCCCCCAACCAATCCTGTCCCAAGTACGCAGCAGATGCTGGAGACCATGCAGGAGCTTATGGCCCAGAACCAGCAGATCCTTCAACTAATGCTCGTTGCGCAAGGAGGAGCACAACCTGGACCTCAAGTGAGAGGAGCTCCACGCCTTGGGCGTCAAGGAGCTCCCCACATGGGTGCTCCCCCTCTGGGCGCCACCTTTAGAGCCCATTTGGGCGCCCAGCATGGGAGAACTCCCCATGAGGGACCTCCACCTCCTCCTCCTCCAGCTCCTGCACCACATGGTGAAGACCCTTATCTCCAAGAGGATGAAGGTGAAAACCAAAGCATGGAGTATGCGAGCCATTTCCATGATCATTCCAGAAGAGCTCCCAACCATTAGGATGAGAAAATTAAGGAGGTACAAAATCAACCGGGTGACGTCTTCAACGCCATAAAGGCGTAGGGACCCGAGACAGTGGACTACCTCGTAAGGCGAACAGACACACCTTTCAAGCCAGACGGGGCGAACTACCCCTTCCTCAAAAGTTTAAAATTCCATCCGTGGAGACCTTTGACGGAACGAAGGATCCACTAGACCACCTCGAAACTTACAAAACTCTAATGCAGCTGCACAATGTCCCCGATGAGATCATGTGTAGGGTGTTCCCAACCACCTTGAAGGGATCAGCGCGACAATGGTTCGCCAAACTCACCCCGAC
This sequence comes from Ilex aquifolium, assembly GCA_951799425.1. NCBI lineage: Eukaryota > Viridiplantae > Streptophyta > Magnoliopsida > Aquifoliales > Aquifoliaceae > Ilex > Ilex aquifolium. Next base: position 4,389,397 of record OX637409.1, on the reverse strand, counting down.
CTCCATAGGCTCCTTCGCCGAACTGATCAGAACATTTGTGACACAGTTCATTGGTGGACGCCGCCAGCAGAAGCCTGTCACCCATTTGCTCAGCATAAAGCAGGACCAAGATGAGAGCCTGAGAAGCTACATCACTCGTTTTAACGTGGGGGTCCTTCAGGTCGAAGAGCCTAATGAAAAAGTCAGCATGACCGCCTTCTTGGGAGGCCTCCGATCATCAAGCTTCCTTTTCTCCGTGATGAAACGCCCACCAAAGAGCATGCCAGAACTATTGGCAAAAGCTCAAAAATATATGAATGTTGAGGAAATAAACAGGTCTAGGCGAGATGAATCATCTCGCGGATCGCCAAAAGCTTGACCTGCCTCTGCACTGTTCTCAAACAGGCAGCCTATCTCCAGCTTAGCGGCTCTCTCGCGGGTTGCCAAAAAAGCTTGGCCTCTGCACTATTCTCAAACAGGCAGCCTATCTCCGGCTTAGCGGCTCTCTCGCGGGTCGCCAAAAAAGCTTGGCCTCTACAGTGTTCTCAAACAGGCAGTCTATCTCCAACTTAGCGACTCTCTTACGGGTCTCCAAAAAAGCTTGTCATATCCCTGCACTGTTCTCAAACAGGTAGCCTATCTCTGGCTTAGCGGCTCTCTCGTGGGTCGCCCAAAAAGCTTGGCTTCTGCACTGTTCTCAAACAGGCAGCCTATCTCTAGCTTAGCGGCTCTCTTGCGGGTCGCCAAAAAAGCTTGTCATATCCCTGCTCTGCTCTTAAGCAGGCAGCCTATCTCCAGCTTAGCGGCTCTCTTGCGGGTCGCCAAAAAAGCTTGGCATATCCCTGCTCTGCTCTGCTCTTAAGCAGGCAGCCTATCTCTGCACTGCTCTTAAGCAGGCAGCCTATCTCCAGCTTAGCGGCTCTCTCGCAGGTCGCCAAAAAAGCCTGGCATATCTATGCTCTGCTCTTAAGCAGGCAGCTTACCTCTGCACTGCTCTCAAGCAGGTAGCCCACCTACCTCTACACGGCTCTCAAGCAGGCATCCCATACCTCCAGCTTAAAGACTCTCTCATGGGTCGCCAAAAACTCGGTCTCAAAAGGTGTAGCTCTCTCACGAGCAGTCCTCAAACTCTGCATTTGTTCTCGCGCAAGCAGCCTGCCTCTCTCTCTAGGTAATCATGTTAAATATTTTAATGTTTGGAATAACATTATTTTTGTCATCTCTAGGCAGGATCTTGAAACTTAGGTCGTCTGCAACCCAAGGGACTACATTAGATCAGCGTACCCAGCTGCCTGGCCGCCCTAGTCAGCCGCCCTGGTCACCCAGATCAGCCTCTGCACGCCCCTCTATGCAGGCTTCTTCGCCAAAATGCCACCTACTTCAGTGGAGCTTGCCCAAGGGAGCTCGCCAGGTCCCAGGCTCGCCCAAGCTCCCCAAAAGGCCTCATGCTCGCCAAAGCCCCCAAGGCAGCCCCAGGCTGGCAGCCAGACCCCCTTTGGAGCCTAGGCTAGCGCCCAGACCCCCTATGGAGCCCAGGCTAGCGCCCAGACCCCCTATGGAGCCCAGACTGGTGCCCAGGCAACACCCTCAGGCGCTCAGACCCCCTCTGGAGGTCAAGGTGGCGCCCAGACCCCCTCTGGAGCCCAGATTAGTGACCAGGCAACACCCTCAGACGCCCAGACCCCCTCTGGAACTCAGGATGGCGCCCAGACCCCCCAGGCTCACCCAAGGCAGCCTTAGGCTCGCCCAAGGTGCTCCAAACAAGGCTTATAATATATCAAATCGAAACTCTCGACGAGCTCTACAAGACTCATAGCCTTTGGCTATGGCTGATGCTGTAAAAAGTCCAAAAAAGGCTCAGAAACAGCTGTTTTGGCATCCCGAAGTTTTTTCAAAAAAAAAAAATTCTGCTCGCCCAGGACATTTCCAGCTCGCCCAGGACACTTCCAGCTCGCCCAAAATTGTGCACCCAACTCTCTGCTCGAAGTTTTGACCGTAACTTTTGTCCCGTTACTCGAAATAAGGCTTATAATATATCAAATCGAAGCTCTCGACGAGTCTTACAAGACACACAGCCTTAGGTTGTGACTGATACTGTTGAAAGCTCAAAAAATGCCTAAAAGCACAAGTTTTGGCCTCCCGAAGTTTTTCCAGTTATACCGGTCAGCCGAAAATTCAAATTCAACCGAATGCCCTCCTCTCCAAGTTCCATTGGACACAGGGCATTAGGGGGCAAATGATGGGCCAAACCCAAGAGCCCAACTCATGTTACAAGCCCAAGGGCCCAACTTCAAGAGGTCCAGCTAGCCAAGCCCAGAGTGGTCCAACCCGGTCAAGCTCATCAAGTTCAAGGAGTTACATTAGCAGGAAGCACACAAGGTCATCCAAGGACCCCCTGGCGCCCAAACTGGGCGCTCAGACCATCCCAGGCGCTCAGGCCATCACACCAGGTGCCCAGGCCTGGCGCCCAAACCATCCTAGGCGCCCAAGCCATCACACCAGGCGCCTAGACACTCTCAGGCGCCCAGTTCTCCTCCTCAGGCGCCCAGCCCTCCTCCTCAGGCGCCCAAGTCTCCTCATCAAGCGCCCAGCCCTCCCCCTCGCCACCTTGGAATAAGGGACATCCCAAGAGCCTCATCCAAGCCGCCTTGGAACGAGTCAACCCCTCACCTCGTTCTTTGACCGAGTCTCATGGAGAGCACCGCAACTATCTCGTCCGTTGATAAAAAGTCGTCAGCTCCACCACAATAGCTATTTAGTTACTATTAAGTCGCCCCAGTCTATTGAGGAACGACTATAAATTGTAAAGCTCCACCAACACTTGGGGGGCATCACACTCAACAGAGCACATTGCTCATCTCCTTCTCTAAGCTTGTACCCTCTGCTCTCCTTGCACTCTTGAATTAATAAATCATCTGGCGACCCTAGCCATTGAGAAGTGGACGTAGGTCACATTGACTGAACCACTAAAACTCTCGTCTTCTCTCTCTCTACCTTAATTACTGCATTTATTACTCACACTTGACAGGTGGTGTGCAAAACTAATTTCTGCATCATCAAATTGCATCATCTCTGGGACTCAATGGTGCCAGCCCAATGCCTCTTCTCATGCTTTGGCCAGGATTGTTGAATTTATGCCTGCTTATTTCCCCAACCATCTTGCTGATGAAAAAGTCCTTTGGTCTCTTATTGTAAATTGTCGATTTTCTACCACTTCTGCTTGGCACTACATCAAAGAAGCTGGGCAGAAAATTCCTTGGTCAAAGCTTGTTTGGCACACACATCTCATTCCCAGGATGAGCTTTATTTTATGGCTAGCCATTAGGCAAAGATTATATACCAAAGACAGAGCTCACTCTCTTGCCAATCAGGTGCATTTGGGATGCATCCTTTGCAGACAATTCCCTGAGTCTCATTCTCATCTCTTTTTTGAATGCACCTTCTCCCATGGTGTTTGGAAATCCATTCTCACCTACAACCAAAGTCAGTGGTCTCCTTCTCCTTGGCTCTCCTTCATTAATTGGGCTGCTACCCATTAGAAGGGAAAATCTATGCCCTCTGTCATCCTTAAGCTTAGCCTTGCTTCTACGTTTTATCATATATGGATGGAGAGGAACTCCAGAGTGTTCTCTAACCAATTCAGGGACCACAACTCTCTGATTCAAGTTATCAAACAAACAATCAAGGACAAACTCATGTCTACTAAATTCAAGTACTCCACCCAGAATCTTAGGCTGCTGCATCTATGGGATCTTCCTCTCAGCTGCTTAGCATAATTCCTTTTGAGGACGATTTTTGTATAATCTTAGGACTTGAATTCTTGGGGAAGTGTTGAGTATCCTCTATACTTATTTTTGAATTCTGGTCTTTCTTCTCTATTTTGATGGACAACATTAGTTGTACTTTTGTTTGCTCATGTATAACTTTTTTTTAATACAAACTTTACCTTTCGAGAGAAGCAAAAATAACTTTTTTATTTAAAATTGATAATTGGTGGTGTAGCGTCATGTTTCTAAATTGTGCAAGTTATGTTGCATTAAAATTAATTTAATTTATACACAATTCGTTAATACTCGGATATAATTAAGAGGGTGTCGTGTATAATTCATGCCTAATGAAATTCATCTCGTTTTTAATCAAATTTTTGTCAACTTTACCAGTTGACTAACTGAACCTTTTAAAATTAAACTCAAACTCATCAACTATCTGTTAAATTTGTTTCGAATTCAATAGTCATAGACTAATTGCCAAATCTATTCTTACTAATCTTCACACAATCAGACTCGCCTACTGAACTTGTATTTCAAGAAATGCAACCAAGATCAAAATTTTATTTTGAAACTATCGATACGTCTCTTTTTTCAAAGAGATCATAACGAATTACTGATTGAATTGAAACGACAATATTTTGAAGTGTTTTAGAAAATTTTGTAGTATTTGAGATATTTTAGCATGTTTCTATTAAATATTTTAGAATGTTTCGAGATGTTTAAAGATATTTATATATATTTTGGTCAATGTTTACCATACAAAAACTGACAGGGGTGTCAGCTTATTTTAAAAAAAATCAGAGGGATGTATTTAAATTTAGAGAATTCTACAATGGTCTAATAGTTAGTAATTTATCCTTTCGTTTATAAGACAATTAACACTTTCCGCTTCGTAGTCACTTCCTATAAAGTAGAAACCTTACAGGCACCAAGTTGAGTGAGAAATTCATGTAAAGACACAAGGAAATTGTAAAGGAGAAATTGTAAAATTGAGATTATGGTGTAAGGGTATTTTTGGTTTAGGCATTAGGAAGGATCGGTTGTGGCTCGTTGAGGTGTCGCTCTTCTTTTTGATGCAAGAGCTTCTTTTTTCCGTAAGTGAGAGCACTAGCATCCTCTAACTCTATTAATACTATTCATTTATATATGTATACAGTCCAAAAGATACGTGCCTACTCCAAATCCATCAAGCGATCAATAGATTCATGAAGCTGTCCATGAAGCTCAAGACAGGTAGGCTTAAGGCTTACCTTAGCAGGGCAAGCCCTATATGCCTCGAAATTTTTATGGGCCCTTCATTTGGCCCACTTTAGAAGTACTTTGCTATTTCAACCGAGCCCACTATAACAATGCCACCGAAGATCGTCTACTGGATCCCTAGGTCACTAAAGCCCAAGAATGTCCTTTTACCATTTCGAAATCACCACTAAGGGTGATAATCGAACCAAACCTCTCGAATTTTTCTGTCCTCAAGTGCGGCTCAAACTTTTCAAATGATTTCAACCTCCGTGAGCGAGCTTAAACCAGTGCTCAATCTTGGATCAAAGTAAACTCAAGCCGAGCTCGAGCAAAAAATGAGCCACTTAAAAAAAAAAATTCTAATATATAATCTTCACATACCCAATACAAATATTTCACATAAAACTCTCACAAATTCAAATCTAACAACAAATCTTAACACTAAAAACCTCCAAATCGCAGTAGGTAACACAAATATGGTATTAGTTGTTGTGTAAGATGGATGGATAATGATTGAGGAGAAACGATGCCAATGAGTGAGGAGAAAGCAAGAGAATCGACTCAGCTACAAATTAATGGAAGATCTTCTCCATGGATGCAAAATAATGGAAGGAATGAGAGAAATAAGAAACAAATCAGTGAGAGAGAGAGAGGCCCACATGACAGAGTGGGAAATAGAGGGCTGGCATGGCAGACATGCCCATGTGGGTGATGGTAGTTTGAAATTTAAAATGTATTTTGTGTGCTCTTTTTTATTAAATTCTCCTTGAAGTTGCTAAAAATTTACGAGTATGTTTTGTATGAGAAATATTATGTATTTCAAATTTGTAATCTAAATTTATATTCTGAATGAAGGATGATCGTTAGATGAGTAGGTCCTATCAACTTTTTTAAATGGAACTCACTGATCCAATGATCCTCTTTATTTGGGATACAAATTTGAATTGTAAATTTGGGTTACATAGCATTACTCGTTTTGTATATGTAGAAAAATAAGTTGGCTCACAAATATTTCGGGTGGGCTCAATTCGGCTCGAATACAAAATAAACTTAAAATTTTGTTTATAGTCGGTTTGTTTTATAATATAAGCAAGCTCAAGTAAAATTAAAACTGAACCAAATTCAAACCGCTCGAAATGTGTTGGTCATGTGAAAGTGGAAGGGAGTTCACACCCATCAACTTATTTTAAAAAAAGAAGTTCACACCAATCAAATAGTCAACAAAGAAAAAAAAAGTCCAATATAGGACACTTGAGTCTGTTGTTGCTATGAAATCGAAGAGAAAATATTCATTATAGCGGTGATACTATGTGACAATTCTGACGTGATATTATAAATTAATAATATCAAAACAAATAAGTAAACGAGTCTCACTAAAATTAATAATCAATCCTCTATGTAAGCAAATAATTACTCAAGTGGCGTTCACCTTACACACTTGATGTTTTATAATTAATTGATAATACCACGTTAAAATTGATGACACGATGGTACCGTTGCATTCGATATTTAGTAGAGGTACAAAGTTTTGTTCCGTGTGTTGAGAGACTGTTTGTCGTATGTCAAAACCACCACCCTTATGCTGCTAATTATTATTTAGAAATGTGTTTCTGACTGCAACTCCATTAATGGCTTAGCAAAGGTAATTTGGGGTCATCATACTAATAAAGAGAAGAAATATATACAAACCATATATTATAACTAAACAGACTTTTACAAGAGAATCAAAGCTAATCACAATGACTCCAACTAATCTGGTTAATAAGCTGATAACAATGACACTAATAATGATGGATTCAGATATTCTCTATTACACTTTTATTTAATATCACATAATGATAGATAACCTGGCACGGTGGGCAATCACTTAATAGTGGGTAATCTACCGATGAGTGAAATTGAATAAAAGTGAAATAGAGAGGATCTAAGTCCAACTATCGTGACTTGACTCGGTATTTATTAGCTTAAGCTGCACAGAAAGCAGGAAAATTTTCATGGCGGACTAGGGCAACTCCCTCCACCTTTCTTTCCGATGTAACTGCAAGGAGAAGGCCCAGGCTGAGCTCTAAGAGATGGAGCATCCGTTACACCGGAAAAAGCCATCAGCTTCTGAACAGGTAGAGTTCTTGCAGCTTCAGAAACTTTAATACTAATAATCAAGGCGATGAAGAACATCGCTTTCGCAGATTTGCAGACAAGTTTTGTGGAGGAGAACATTGATCTAGGGTGAAAGATGATTAAAAAAACCTTCGATTTTTGAGATTAATTGCATGCATATATAGCCAAAAAGATTATGATCAGCAAGGAACAAATATGGAAAATGTAGGTTAAGTAAGGAACAAATATGGAAAATGTAGGTTAAGTTCCAGGAAGAACAGGCAGAGAAAAACATCAAAAGAAAAAGCTAGATGCTGTCTAATTTCATGCATGAAGTTTTGTTCGCGTCTGGTCTTTCCTTGCTTGGGTTGTGAACGTTTCAAATATTCAAAGGGCACGAGCATCTCTCTCAAAATTATTCACATTGAATTCTTTTCATCCTAAATTGATCATTTCTCACTTACATTGCACTGTGTCTTCAGGAACGAGTTATCCCTAGTAATTTTGTGTAGAAGAACCTATAATCTGAACAATGTTATTTGGATTTAATTTATTGACCTAATTCACTATAATTATATTGGATTGATTATAAGTTCCATCAAAAATTAAAATTTAATATTAATTCAATTATTACAACAAAATCTTGACATTGAGTCAAAAGATTAAGTTAATTTGTTAGGTCTTAATAGCATTATTCCTATAATTTATACCCATAAACTGTGAACATATTTTTTTGTTTCGTGCTTAATATTTCAATTGCAATTATCATATCTTTAAAGTTTTATTGAGTTTCAATTCAGTGCTTGAATCGATATTTATTTGTTTGTTGTGACATAAGGACGTGGCTTGACTACTAAATAAATAATTTTTCTGGCATTTTAACAAGATAATATAAAAATCAATAAGTTTTTTGGTTTTTTTTTTTATTTTGAATTTTATTTTGAATTAAATGACAAGGCTAAAAACTGTAAATTCCATAATATCTTTTACCATACAAAAACTAACAGGGGTGTCAACATATTTTTTAAAAATCAGAGGGGTGTCTTTAAATTTAGAGAATTCTACGATGCTCCAATACTTAGTAATTTATCCTTTCCTTTAAGACAATTAACACTTTCCGCTTCGTAGTCACTTCCTACAAAGTAGAAACCTTACAGCGCGTCAAGTTGAGTGAGAAATTCACGTAAAGAATACAAGGAAATTGCAAAGAGAAGTTAGTCAATGAATGCTTCGCAGACTTTTGGATTCGAATATGCCTACGGTACCTCCGCCAAATTTTTACCCACGCCACAAAATATTTATCCTCATTCCATTAAAACTTTTATAATTAAATTACTAAGCACACATTTTTTTTATACCCACTCCCATTTTAACTAAGTTCACCACATGCTTTTCACACTCCTTTAATAACAAGTCGATCATCTATGTTATTAAAATTAGAGTTTTATTCACTATTTCATCTCATATGTTTTACATGAGAGAACTTTTTTAATATAAATTTTCTTAGTGAGATAGATACATGTTAGTTAGGCCTGACAATTTTAGACACGACTCGTGAAACCGACACGAATCCGACACGGATTTAGCGGATTTGAGTGTAATCTTAACGGATTCGGGTGATTAACGGATTAACTCGGCAGACCCGTGAAATAAATGAACCGGTTTCGTGTTTAATTCGTAAACTCGTTTCAACCCATTTAACTTGTTAACAATTGTACTATAATTTTTTTTTAAAAAAGTTAGGTTTCTCAGCCTCTGCTTCATCTCACACTTCCCATCTCTTAGACTCATTCAAATTTAGTTGTCATTTAATGTTTATTTTTTGTCTTTATTTTTTTGCTCAATTATGATTTATTGTTATAGTAAACAAGTCAAACATGTGTAATGTGTTGCAAGTTGATGATATTTCGTGTGTACTCGAAATACTCTAACATATTCTCTTATTTAACGGGTGACACACGGGTTGTATCGAGTAACCCGTCTAATAAATGATTCGTGTATGAGTGTGATAGTTGGACTCGTTTATATAAACGAATGGGGTATGGATGGAGAATTTTTTTGACACAGACCCGTTCTACCTAGCACGAAACATTTCCACTCAACACGATTGTTAAACCTAATGTTAATATTATTTTTCAGTTTAATTTTTTCTTTGATTTTATGTATTCTGTGTGATTTCATATTTAATTTTTTCAAGCTTAATTATTTTATATATATCATGTTAATCCAACGGATGTTGTTTTAATAGAAGTTAGAATAGGCTTGGATAATATACAGATACAAAAAGTGATATACTTATCTTACTTATCAATTCATATTGAAAAAGCTATTTTGTGTAAGGTGTATCTAAGAAAATAGTAAATGAAATTCTAATTATGAGAAGATAGAAAGTGGACTTATTATTAAAAGGACCTGTATAACATGGGATGAACTTAGTTGAATTGGGGTGGGTATAGAAGAGATGAACTTAATAGTGTGTGAAAATAAAAGTTTTGTTTGTAAAAACAGTACAACATTGAAAAATAATTTTTTAATATCATATCAAAAAAAAATTAAAAAAAAACTTAAAAATTAATAAATTTTGACTTAAAAATTGATAAACTTCATCCAAAAAATAATAAATGAATCTAAAAAGTGAATTTATCTTAAAAATTAATAAACTTAATCCAAAAGATAATATAGATATTAAAAAAAAAAACATGATAAGTGGTAATCCTCTAATAGTAATTTTTTTTAATAACGAAGTCAAACCCTATTATTTCGGCGCTGTTTCTTTGAGAAAATGGCTTTGGAAGACTTTCGGTGAGAAGACACAAGGAAATTGTAAAGGAGAAGTTAGTCAGTAATGTTTCGTAGACTTTTGGATTGGGATATGGCTACGCTACCTTTGCTAAAATTCTCGATACCCACACTTGATTTTGATTTAAATAAATTATAATTATTAATTAAAAAATAATGAAATAACAACTTTATACCTGATAGAATTTTATTAAATAAGAAGTAAAAGAACAATTTTAAATAGTGTTATTTAAGTATCGTAACCACACCTAGATGGATCGTATGAATATAAAGATTTTTCTATACTGTCCATTGACATATATACACGACAGCTTCTGGGTTGAACTTCTTTGGATTACATGTTATATCTCACTAACAGTTGGACTTAAACTTCTTGTTTGTGGTGTGACCGATTGATATATTCTTTTCAGAAAACACTATGATATTAAAAAATAATTTTTTAAAAAAAATCAAAAATTAATAAATTTTAACTTAAAAAGTGATAAACTTCATCCAATAAAAAAAAAGTGAATATAAAAAGTGAATGAACCTTAAAAATTAATAAACTTAATCCAAAAAATAATATAAATATAAAAAAATTTGATAAGTGGTAATTGTAATTTTTTTTTGGTAACGAAGTCAAACCCTATCCTTTCGTCGCTTTTTCTTTTAGAAAATGTCCTTGGAAGATTTAATGTGGACATGACATATCAATATGCAGTGATCTTACTTTTGTTAAATTACAAAAATATCCCTAGTAATTAGATCTAAATACAAACACTCCCGGGTCTGTTGTATAAGATATCAATACAATCCCATCTAGTTCATAGACTTATTTTTAAAATAAAAGTGATGATTTAATACCAGATTAATCCTCTGAAACTAATTTCTTTTTCAATTTGATCAATTAACATATATTTTTGATAAAATTCAAAAAATTACAAACGGAATTAGTATATAAAATTCATACACAAAGTAAAAATCAAAGAGTCACTCTATCCATCTCGACAATGAAACTACACTAAAGAAAAAAAGAATGAAATTCAAAATCAAAGCAACAAATAAAAAATCCGTTCACAATTTAGAAACATAGAAAATCAAAAAAAAAAAAAAAGAAGAAAGAAAGTAGGTAGCCGATAAGAATATAAAAAATATTTTTTTGGCATTTGATGATGCACAAAATCGGTCTTCGTGCAAGATCAACAGTCAAGAATGTGTACGGGTATGATTAATAAGCAATTAATAAGCAATCAATGACAATCAATGGCAAAACAGTAAATAATAGATCAACACAGAGATTTATAGTGGTTCAGCCCGGTTGACCTACGTCCACTCTCGGAAACGACAGCGGTGGCCTGGTGTTCTTTATTGATGAATAATGGTACTTCGGAGAGTTACAGTGTATTGAGGGAGAGACTTGGTGTAGAGAGACAAAGCTCTCGGTGGAGAGAGGTGTAGTGTGTGTAGAGAGCTCAAGGTGTAGAGGTCTCAAGGAGGTGATGAACATGTCACCGGACGGTGTATATCGGAGTTACCGTGCTTCTAGAGAGAGAGCAGTGTGTATGAGGGTAAGTGTAGGGGTTTCCAGGCGTGCCGAGGTTCTTAGATGTGTCCTTCATATGGAGAGGACTTACATTATATAGGTTGAGAGAGGCGGTGAGGCGGTCACTATAATTTAGTAGGTACAGTTATGGTAGGACTCTACCATGTTGGAAAGTTCTATTTTGGTAGGACTTGATCTTCTCAATCTTCATCCCGGTATTCTCTCCCTCGTGCTCCTATTTAGTCGGAGGAAGATCTTGGACTGGTCTTGACTTGAGTTGGAGTGGGCCACGTTCGTTTGGACTTGCATCGGAGTCATTCCCATGGCACTGAGGTGTACTGAAGGGAAGACAACAGAGGAGGACGAAGGGGGGCTCAAGGGGCTGCCTATGGGCGGCGCCCTAAAGGACCCTATGGGCGGCGCCCATTTGGGGACCTTGGGCGGCGCCCCCCTTGGTCCTGGTGCTGGCATCTTGCTTCATTTGGTGCTTTGGCATCCTTCTAGAAGGGTTGACCCAGCCTTGATTTGGAACTTCCTTCGGGCTTTCTTGGTTAATTTAAATTGGGCTTGGCCCAGTTAATTTTGGACTCGTCATTTGCCCCCCATGCTCCAAGCCTCTGACTTTCTCGAGAGGAAAGGGTTGAGGGCATGTGCTTCGATTTCGCTTGAGTGAGCAGAAATTTTCTTGTTTCTCATGGGGCTTCTAGTCTTCAGCTTTCTATTCCTGCTGATGGGAGATTCTGTGGATAATCCATGAGCTCCTTGAAGGCGTGGCATGAAGGCTGGCAAGGTGCTTTGGGCGACGCCAGGAAACTGGGTAGGCAGCTTGGGCGACGCCAATGCTGCTGGGCAGCTCCTTGGGCGACGCCAGAAGATTTTATTTGCTGTGTGGGCGACTCCAATCCCACTGTTATGTACATATATGTACTGTAGTCTTTGTAGACAAAAGGAAAAGTTGTATTATAATAATCATGGTAAGTAAAAGTAAGCCATGCAATATTATATCATAATAATGGCAAGGCTATATAAATATTATATTATAATAATGATAAAAGTAAGATAATGCAAATAGCACTATGTCTCATTTTTTTTTCTTGGCGCCGCTCTTTGCTTTTTTTTTTTTTTTTTTCTTCCTTTCTTGACTTGGGCGCCGCCTGCCTTCTCACTCTTTTTTTTTTTTCTTCTTTTTTGGTCTGGGCTTGGGCGCCGCCTCCTTGTCCTCTCATTTTTTTTTTTTCTTCTTTCTTCTTTGCTTGGGCGCCGCCCTCCCTGCATTCTCAATTTTTTTTTTTTTTTTTTGCTTGGACTCCCTGGGCTCCGCCCCCTGTACACCAATTTTTTTTTTGCAAAGTGAGAAGGGACTTTGGCGAGGAGTCCATGGGCAGTGTGGGTGACGCCTTCTCATGTGCTGGTGGCTTGGGTCTTGCACTAGGCAGTTTTGAAGGTGAGATGGGAGACTGGGCGAGATGGGAGGACCCATCCCCATGGGTGACGCGAGCGCCTTGCTGGGCGGCACCTTCTTTGCCGCGGACCCCTGTATGGCATAAAATGTAGGGGGAGACTTGGTGAGTGGCGCCAACTTGACAGGCGAGGCAGGAGCATTGCAAGCGGCTTTGGGCGCCTCCTTTGAGCGAGAAGGAGAGCTGGGCGGCACCAGGAGGAGATTGGACACTGGTTGGTGTTGTCTGGCATGCATGGGCCACGGTGGAAGTTCTCTTTGCTTTTTAGAGTGAAGTTTTTTCCTCTTCTCAAGAGACCGATATTTTATGCCCCCAGTGCTTCTCGGTTAGGGTTCGATTACTAGATTGCTTCCTGGGAGAAGGGACCCAGTGGTGCCCCCATTCTTTCCCAGACTGTGGCTCATGTGTGTACCAGAGCTAATTGTTGTACTACTGTAGGAGTTAAGACTCCAATGCGGTCTTGCTACGGGGACTGCAGCCTGAGCTTCAAAAGTGTGCCTGACAAAAAATAATGTTATCCCAATATTCAAATATTTAACATGATTACCTGGAGAGAGAGGCAGGTTGTTTGCATGAGAGCAAAGTCATTGTAGACGTCCCGTAGGAGGGCTGCATGAGCTGAGGCCGAGCTACTTTTAGTCTCGGAGGATGGCTGTCGTGGCAGACTACATAGGCCGAGCTACGTATAGTCTCGGGAGATGGCTGCCGTGGCAGAGGCTTACTAAGTGATTACTTGCGCGAGAGCAGAGTCATAGGCCAAGCTACGTATAGTCTCGGGAGATGGCTGTCGTAGCAGAGGTGACTACTTGCGCGAGAATAGAGTCATAGGGGCCGAGCTACGTATAGTCTCGGGAGATGGCTGCCGTAGCAGAGGCTTACTTGGTGACTACGTGCACGAGAACATAGTCATAGAGGCCGAGCTACGTGTAGTCTCAGGAGATGGCTGCCGTAGCAGAGGCTTACAAGGTGTGTCCCGCACTCCTCTTTGGCTTTCTTCCTTTATATTTTTGGCTTTGAATGCCTATAGGTGGCTGTTGTTTTGCCCTGTTTTTTTTACAGATACACTGAAGATCAGGGAGGTAATTGATGGCCAGGCAGCGGAGAGGCGGACACATGAGGCTGCTGAAGAGCAGTTAAGGTTTGAGCGACAGGCATGAGAGGATGTCGCGTAGCTTGCACGGCAGGCACGAGAGGATGTCGTGAAACTGTTAAGGCTCGAGCGGCAGGCACGAGAGAATGCCGCTGAGAAGTTGAGGCTAGCGTATGAAAGGGCTGCTCAACTTGAGGCTGACCTTTGAGTAGCACTTGAGAAAGCTACTAGGTCAGAGGCTCACTCCATAGAGATGAAGGAGATGAGAGATGATGCTGAGGAGTTGGGTGCCTGGTGGGCCCCTGCTGCTGCTGGGTGCCTGAGATTGGGCACCTGAAACAGGGCGCCTACTGCTGGACGCCTGAGATTGGGCGTCTGGTGCTGAGTGCCTAGTGAGAGGGGGCGAGACTCCTCGTTGGCATCATGGGGGCGCCCAAGGTGAAGAGAGCGAGACCCCTCGTCGGCATCTACTGCTGAGGGCGCCTACTGCTGGGTGCCTGGTGTGGGACACTTGCTGTTGGACGCCTGAGATTGGGCGCCTGCTGCTGAGTGCCTAGTGAGAGGGGGCGAGACCCCTCGTTTGCATCATGGGGGAACCCAAGGTGGAGAGGGTGAGACCCCTTGTCCAGGCACCATGGGGGCGCCCAAGGTAGAGAGGATGAGACCCCTTGTCTGGCGGCATCATGGGGGCGCTCAAGGTGGAGAGGATAAGACCCCTTGTCTGACGGCATCATGTGAGCGCTCAAGGTGGAGAGGGGGAGACCCCTTGTCTGACGGCATCATGGGAGCGCTCAAGGTGGAGAGGGGGAGACCCTTCGTCTAGGCACCATGGGGGCGCCCAAGGTAGAGAGGGCGAGACCCCTCGTCGGCATCTACTGCTGAGGGCGCCTGGCGATGGTCACCTTTTGTCTACCTTGTTGCTAGATCATGTTCAGACTTTTATAAGCTGTCTGTAAATTTTAGGAAAACACAACAATTCTGGACACAATAATCTTCGCAGAAAGTTATTTCATAAAATAATAAATAATAGAATAAATAATCTAAAACGATAAAGGATAGATGAGAGTCATTGGCATTCTCTCTCGTCCTCTTACGCAGGTACATGAGGAGGGGGAACACATGAGTTCCCTGTACACCGAGGAGGGACTACTGGGCGAGGGACACCCTGGTGTGGCCTTGGGGCGCTCTGGCGAGGCCTCCATGGCGGGGTGCTGCTTGGTGCCCTGGATGATTAAGTTGTTGCTCCTCTCCTGTTGGGGTGAGTGGGGCTCTTCCCACAGGGTGAGGTGACGCCTCCTTGAAGCAGTTGCATGGTTTGTAGGAGCTGTTGCCCGACGACGGAGTTTGCCATAGCATACGGTTCCAAGGGTGTGAGGGGAGGCGAAGCCTCCTCCCGGTGGGCCGGGTTGTTGTCTCTAGGCTGTTGACTCATTGATCTGGTAGTGATTGCCATGGAATGGCAAGGTGGTAGAACACTTAGTCGTTTCCCACAGACGGCGCCAAACTGATGATGCACAAAATTGGTCTTCGTGCAAGATCAACAGTCAAGAATGTGTACGGGTATGATTAATAAGCAATTAATAAGCAATCAATGACAATCAATGACAAAACAGTAAATAATAGATCAACACAGAGATTTATAGTGGTTCGGTCCGGTTGACCTACGTCCACTCTCGGGAACGGCAGCTGTGGCCTGGTGTTCTTTATTGATGAATAATGGTACTTCGGAGAGTTACAGTGTATTGAGGGAGAGAGACTTGATGTAGAGAGACAAAGCTCTCGGTGGAGAGAGGTGTAGTGTGTGTAGAGAGCTCAAGGTGTAGAGGTCTCAAGGAGGTGATGAACATGTCATCGGACGGTGTATATCGGAGTTACCGTGCTTCTAGAGAGAAAGCAGTGTGTATGAGGGTAAGTGTAGGGGTTTCCAGGCGTGCCGAGGTTCTTAGATGTGTCCTTCATATGGAGAGGACTTACATTATATAGGTTGAGAGAGGCGGTGAGGCGGTCACTATAATTTAGTAGGTACAGTTATGGTAGGACTCTACCATGTTGGAAAGTTCTATTTTGGTAGGACTTGATCTTCTCAATCTTCATCCCGTATTCTCTCCCTCGTGCTCCTATTTAGTCGGAGGAAGATCTTGGACTGGTCTTGACTTGAGTTGGAGTGGGCCACGTTCGTTTGGACTTGCATCGGAGTCATTCCCATGGCACTGAGGTGGACTGAAGGGAAGACAACAGAGGAGGACGAGGGGGGGCTCAAGGGGCTGCCTATGGGCGGCGCCCTAAGGGACCCTATGGGCGGCGCCAATTTGGGGACCTTGGGCGGCGCCCTCCTAGGGGCCTTGGGCGGCGCCCCCCTTGGTCCTGGTGCTGGCCTCTTGCTTCATTTGGTGTTTTGGCATCCTTCTAGAAGGGTTGACCCAGCCTTGATTTGGAACTTCCTTCGGGCTTTCTTGGTTAATTTAAATTGGGCTTGACCCAGTTAATTTTGGACTCGTCAGCATTTATTAGATGATATCAAAAGTAATAAATATTTTTTTCACTTTCATTTTAATTAAATAGTGAGGCTAAAATTAACTCTTAGGAGTGATCCAGTGGTCAAACTTGCTCCTCTTACAAGTAATTAAGAAGTCTGAGGCTTAATACTTCTCGCACCCCCTAAAGGCTAGCCACCCTTATTTCTTAGGGGACATATCCTTAAACTAGCGAAAGTTACGATGACTAGTTCAGAGTTCATGGGAATAGTCGGTACAAATCTGAACACTTTGTGACAAAAAAAATAAAAAAATTGTAAAATTGAGATTATGGTGTCAGGGGTGTATGATAGAAGATTCTTAATCACTTCCCAGAAAGCATATAGATGTGTGAGAAAGTTAATGTAAAGCGGATAGAAAATTGCTAGGAGAAGTGAATGCAAAAAGTGATGGGTGTGTGTGTGTGTTCGTGGACTTTTGGATTGGATTAAGATACAAATATTGTTGATATGTCTTGCATTCTTTTTTGTTTTTTCATTTTGACTTTAATTGAGACTATGTTAGTTTCATTAATTTAATGGAGTTTTAGTCTAACATGGACTTTTGTTGTTTAAACTCCAAGGCTTTAAGGAGTCTTTTGTCTTGTCCAGAAGACATACACAATCAAGAGGAGGAATTTGGGTTTCAGCGTGTTTTCTTGGGTGACGGTGTCCACGACTCTTTTTTGAGAAGCAGCTTGGGTTTTACTCTATTTTGTTTTTGGTGTTCTTTAAGGACACTAATTTTATTGGAAATAAGATTTTTAGTATTATTAATTTTATAATAGTAATAAAGCAAATACGTTCTCTTGTTATTTTGTTTATCGAGAACGGTCTTGTAATCTCCAACTTTTGATTGTAAAATTTTATCATTGTGTTTCGTTCGTGAACGTAGATTTACTTGTTGAGCCGAACCACATAAATCACTGTGTTTTAGTTTTCTATTTTGTTACGTTTTATTTTGCTTATAACTTTGGTACACCAATATTGCTACAACGTCAACAACGACTAGGGTGCTCACCATATCCTATGAGTAGGACTTATTGTATTCTTTCTTCCTACCCGATATTTTACAGAAGAATTATTTCTTAGCCGACCTTACCCGATCAAATGTATTATTTTAACCCGAATTCTGTCTAAAACAATCAGGTAGGAAGTCGGGTAGGAAATCAAGTGAACACATATTTTTTAGTTATTAATTTTTAGATCATTTTAACAATTCAATTAAATAATTTGTATCAATTAATCAACACAATAAACTAATAACACTAAAAAAAACACAATTAATTTGATAATACATAAATAATTACAATAAAACACTTTCACATTCTTACCCGATTTTTACAGAATACCAAAAATTCTTTCATTGATCTACCCGATTTTTTGCGATAGTCGATTAATAGGATCAAAATATGCAGGCAATCGAAAATTTAAACACCCCTAACAACGACTTCTCGTTCACCTTCTTCGAATGATGGCATGCGTAAGTGGAGCCTATGACTATCTCACTAACACGTTGGATTGGATAAGGGCTAAGAAACCTTACAGGCGCCAAGTTGAGTGAGAAATTCATGTAAAGACACAAGGAAATTGTAAAGGAGAAGTCAGCCAAGTAATGTTTCGTAGACTTTTGGATTGGAATATGCCTACGGTACCTCTGCTAAAATTCTCGATACCCACACTTGATTTTGATTTAAATAATTTATAATATTAATTAAAAAATAATGAAATAACAACTTTATACATGATAGAATTTTATTAAATAAAAAATAACAGAACAATTTTAAAAAGTGTTATTTAAGTAATCGAGATGGATCGGATGAAGATAGAAGATTTTTTATATCCTCCATTGCCATATATACACGACTACTTCTGAGTTGAACTTCTTTAGATAACATGTTATATCTCATTAACACGTCGGACTTAAACTTCATGTTTGTGGTGTGTGACTGTTTGATATGTTCTTTCGGTAAACACTACAACATTAAAAAATATTTTTTAAAAAAAATTCAAAAATTAATAAATTTTGACTTAAAAAGTGATAAACTTCATCCAAAAAATAATAAAAATATTTAAAAAAAACCTTGATAAGTGGTAGGTAACGAAGGCAAACCCTATTCTTTCGTGGCTTTTTCTTAGAAAATGGCCTCGGAAGATTTTACGTGGACAAGACAAATGAATGCGCAGTGATCTTACTTCGGTTAAATTACAAAAATATCCCTTATACTTAGGTCTAAATAGAATCACCCCTTGTTATTTAAGGTATCAATGCAATCCCATCTACTTCATAGACGTATTTTCGTATGCTAGTGTTGTCATTATGTATCAAAATAAAAGTGATGATTTAATAACAGATAATTCTCTGAAACAGATTTTTTTCAATTAGATCAATTAACATATATTGGTGAAAAAGTTCAAAAAATTACAAACGAAATTAGTGTATAAAATTTCATACACAAAATAAAAAATAAAGAGCTGCTCTATCCATCTCGACAATGAAACTACATAAAAAAAAAAAAAAAAAAAAAGAGAAGGAAATTCAAAGTCAAAGCAACAACTAAATAATCCATCCACAATTTAGAAACATAGAAAATCAAAAAAAAAAAGAAGACAATAAGAATATAAAAAAATATTATTTTGGCATTTTAATTAAATGATATCAAAATTAATAATTTTTTTTACTTTCATTTTAATTAAATGGTGAGGCAAAAATTGTAAAATTGAGATTATGGTGTAAGGGTGTGTTTGTTTTAGGCATTAGGAAGGATCAGATTAGACAATCCCGTCCATTTCATACCCATCCATCCAGACTTTGGACTAATTATAGTGATAATATCTCATTAGCCCATGTTTGGTTCAAGTATTAAGAATTAGTGGGTCATACATTTATCTCATCCAATATTTTGTTTGAATAGAGTATTGAATAATGATATAAACATTAAATTACTAAAAAATCATCACGATAATTATATCCTAAAGATTCTTGAGGGTAAAAAAAGTCTTTTGCAAATATAAACAACCGGACTATTTAGGAAGGTTTATGTGGCTATAATGCACTATTCATCCAAGCCTAAATTAATTTTAGGTGATAATATCGAATCTAAAATGTATATCCAAACATAAAAATAAAAGAAATGAGATGAGCCTAACTATATTTTTTTCAATCCTTCTATCTTAATATCCCAACCACACATAAATAATAAAAGGTGGGCCTAAGGGGTGTGTGCTAGAAGATTCGTAATCACTTCCAAGAAAGCCTATACTACTAGTGGAGCACTTCCTAGCTAGAGCTAGGCTAAGGAATAACTTACTCAAGCTAAGTTGAAAGGATTTATGGGAGAACTAGAAAAATTTTCTGTTAAGTTATTGTCGATTTTTTGATTGGATTAAGATATAAATATTTCTACAATGTCAAATATTTCTACAACGTCAATAATGATTTCTAGGTTGGGTTTCTTCGAGCATACGTTGAGCCTATGACTATCTCACTAACACGTTGGATTGGGTAAGGGCTAAGAAATCGAATCGATATTCTACAAAAAGTTATTTTTGGTCGTTAATTTTAATTTTAAATTGTGCAAGTCATGTTGTGTTAAAATTAATTTAATCTATACACAATTCGTTAACATTCAGATATAATCAAGTGCGTGTCGTGTATAAGTCGTCTCTGCTTAGATTCATCTCGTGTTTAATCAAATTTTTGTCAACCAAACCTTTTAAAATTATATTCAAACTCATCGACTATGTGTTATTTTTGTTTCGAATTCAATAGTCATAGACTAATTGCCAAATCTATTCTTACTAATCTTCACACAATCAAACTCGACCGTTGAACTTGGATTTCAAAAAAGGGAATCAAAGATCAAAATTTTATTTCGAAACATTTCGTTTTTAAAGAGATTGAATTGAATTAGTGATTGAATTGAAACTCCAATGTTTTGAGGTGTTTTAGAATATTTTATAATATTTGGTATATTTTGGCATGTTTCTACCAAATATATTAGAATGTTTCGAGATGTTTCAATATATTTATGTATATTTTGGTCAATGTTTAGGGAAAAAAATCCCAATTTTTTTATCTATTTTCACTCTATTTCTGAAAAGTTTATAAACATTTTTTGAATTTTTTTTATTTTTTAAGTAATTAAAATAAAAAATTTATCCTTCAACGTTACTATAACAAGCATTGTGAATTTGTGATATTGTAGAAGGCTTGATGTAATATAAAAACGAGTCAATATGCAATAGTGAGATAGGAGTAGACATGGGCCAGTCAAATTTTGGGTCAAACATTGTTGTAGCAGGATTGTAGGTGGCCCATCATTGGAGCTACATTAGCCGCCAAAGCACAATCCATATGCCAAGTAATTGGCCCAGGTCCAATCTAGAACTATTTTGGGCCAATCAACAAGTCAGATATTCTAACCCACGACCAGAAATTTCTGTGGTGGGCGATTCGGGTCGGGTGGGTCCGCCTAGCCAATGTCCATCCTTAATGTGAGGTCAGCAGAGATATTTGGAGTACCAAAGTGTTCATACAGATGACCACTGTTCTCTTTTTTAGTTCCACGGTTAGAAGTGTTTAACTTTAATTTATGCGTATTTTGACTACTTTTTTCTTCAATTCGGTTAAAAATAGATCATCCACACCGGAACTAGGATATTTATGAGAGATAATTTTTTATGGCCTGATCCTAAAAGATTGCCAAAATTCGAACTCATGACGTTTAAGTTTACAATTTATCTCTATTACTATTTGAGCTACCCTTATAATTACAAATGAGTCTTTTTCATGATTCGGACTAAGAATGAGTTTGATGACCAAAAAAAATAAAAAATGATGAAAATTTGACTTATGGCTTTATCAAAAAAATTTATTAAAACTAATAAATTGACACATACTCAATTATATTATATATCGTATGTGGAAGATAAAGACAATAATCTTTTCAGGATTTTGATTTAGTTAAAAATATTACGATATCATGTAAAATTACTATTTTTAAGAATATGTTACTCGTAATCATTACATCATATTATAAATAAAAGAATAATATAAATCGGTTATATTGTCACAAACTATTAATTATGATGGTATCTAATCCAAATTAATTTTCACTATCTATAATATAAAATATGGCAGACTTCAATAAGTTCATTTGTTGGTCTCAAATAGGCTCATCAAACAATTACCAACATTTATTTCAAAATCATTCATATTGATTTATGTTGCACCGTGCTTTTAGGCATGGGTTACCCTAGTAATATTATATGAAAATCAATTTTAATACATACTATATAACTAAATATTAGATATTAATTATAGCTCGATGAATAATTTTGTTGAGTAAAATTGTTAATCATGTCATTATTTGGTCCTTTTAAGATAAAATTCTCAATCTATACATAATATTATGTAGTATGCGAGTAAAAATTGGATGTAATGATGACATCACATTATCATCCAATTATTTATTTGTAATATTTTTATTAGATGGTATCATCACGTGACATTGATGATTTAGTGTCATCTTTACACTCAATATTTACTCGTAGTATGCATACCCAATAATGACTCCCAATAGATGAGAAAATATTAGATGTCACGGTTATACCAAGTTATGATGTTGATGGAGCATAGGGAGGGTGGGGACAATAGGGGCAATTGCCACCACTATAATTTCAAAAGCTTTTGAAGTTAGTTTAAAATTTTGAAGAATTTTAAATTTTTGTAAAACTTGCCCCCATTAAAATATTTCTAAAGATTTTAGTTCAGGCCACTCAATTTCACAATTCTATTTATATTCTTTAGTTCTTTTTCTTTTATATGTAACGATGTGCAAATTCACCTAACTCAATGTTTATTCGAATTCAGTTAATTAACTATGATTTTTTTAAAAATATTTTTATCAATTATTCAAGTCCAAACTTGTTCTATCATATTTTATGGCCTCAAAATTCGATATAAATTGGATTCGAAATGAAAATTTTAAATTGAATTCAGATTCAAATCATTCAAAATTAAATTCAAATTTGACAATCCAACGTTTACTCATTATCTGTTCACAGATCATAATAAATTTTAACAATTATTGTTCAATGATTTTGGTTAACCTAATAATTGCTTTCATTTGGGAGAAATATTAACTCGAGCAATGTTATGTGGACTTAAAAATTAAATTTAAAAATAGAATTAATAATTATAGTCATTGATTTCCACAGCAAACCGTTGATTTCCATAAGCAAGCTCTTAGTTCCATCCACCATTAATTTCAGTAAATAAAGCAAATAGCAACCACTTGAACATCGTCAACTCTACTCCCTTTCCTCAATTCTTGCGGGAAAACCACCTTTCATCTTAGATGTCAAGTCCGATATTAAAACCGGCTCAACACCTTCATCCACCACCGGAATCACCCTATACCGTCGCAAAATACCAGCAACCACCCTCTTCATTTGCAAGAAAGCCATCTCTTTCCCCAAACAAATCCTTGGCCCAGCCTGAAACACTGGATACGAATACGAATCCCTCGCCATAAAGATCCACTTTTCCGCTGCCGCGTCTCTTTCCAACCACCTCTTGGGGCGGAACTCAGCCCAGTCTGGACCCCACGACTTCTCCACCCTCCCCATTGCATAAGGATGGTAGGCCACCCTCATACCCTTCTTCACCACAGTCCCATCTGGCAAAACGTCATCAACTGTAGCTTCTTTTGTATCGACAGGAACAGGTGGGTACAGTCTCATGCTTTCACAAAGTGAAGCATGAGTATAAACCATGTCTTTCACTTCCTCATAAATTGGTGCTTCTGATTTTTCTTCAATTTCTCTAAGAATCTCATGTTCTACTTCTGGGTGGCTGTGGAGCAACCAGAAAAACCATGTCATAGCCGCAGATGTAGTGTCACGGCCCGCCAAAATAAAGCTTATCACAATATCAGTTACAAAATGTTCTTCCAAGTGTCCAGAACTCAAGAATCTTGACAAAAGATCGACAGAATCGACTAAAGATTTTTGTTTCTTTTCTTTGACAAGTTGTTTGGCAAATTCCCGAACTTGGTTTACTGCAATGTTGAGTTTCTTTTCAGATCCGATATTGAAGAACCGCTTGATTTTCCAGATTAAAGGAAGAACTGAATTGATTCTTTCGCTACTGATCTTAACCGCTACGTCGAAAGCAACCGCGAACTTTGCCTCCGGGAGAGACGGTAACAAGTAAGCAGGATCGTACCCAAAAGCAATCTTGCATATATTGTCGAAAGCGAATCTTTGGAGTATGTCTTGCAAATCAAGAACAGTTTTGTTAGCAGCGGCGGCGGAGAGGATCGGAATGAGACGATCTGAGAGCTCTGTATCAACTACAGTCTCGACAAATTTACGTAGAGATTTGGTGTTGAATTCATGGCTCGCGACTTGTCTTTGAAACTTCCATGTGTCGCCGTTGACGTTGAAGATACCGTCACCGAGTAAGTCCTCGAGGGTTCTTCGAAAGTCATCGCCTTTTTTGTAGATATGGAAATGGGTCTTGAGGATGTGATGGACATTGGAGGGATTTGCAGTGAAGACTTGTTGAGTGCCCCAAAACTTGTGGAGGACGAAGGTGGAAGTGGGTGTGCTCGTAACTACGTCTGAAATCCATTGGATTCGTCGGTTTATGTTCGCCAAGATTGCGAAAGATGATCCGATCAATGGGTATGATTTTGGGAGCTTATTGGTCCTAGATGATTTACAGTTGATGAAGAAGAAGAAGAAGAAGAGTAATGGAAGAAGGCAGAGGAGAAATGAAGCTGAGAGGTTGAGGTCTACCATGGCTGACCTGTGGCTCTGATATAGACGGTACTGATTATGGCTATTTATAGGGTAACTACTTGATTTTTTTTTGGGTCTCATTGATTGTAGAATCTCCACCAGGACCACCACGATTTTAGGTTTTGGGCATTGATCGACTATATTTCACTTTCGATCCTATCACTTTCTTGCTTTGATCAAATTTTTTGAGAATATAGATGATGACTGGTTTGTAATTACATGTTTAGTCTTCTTTATTGTGTTAGAAATTCTTCAATCAACCTTAACTTGCATGTTTATGAATTTTTTGGTTCTATTTTCTTAATTTGAAAGTAAAATTGTTTGCAATTAGCCGACAAATATATTATTTTTTTTCACAACAATTCGTCTTTATTTTTTTGAGATTATTGATTATTATGTTTGCTATGTTTCAATTAATTTTTGAAGGTATTACAATGCTTAGTTCATGGATTTTAGTTTATTGATTTCACCATTTTAATTTCTCAATGATAATTCTTGGAATATAGTTTTTCAAATAAATCAAATAGTTAAAGATTCTGAAGAATTGATTATGTAACATAATAGATGACAAATGGATGAGTAATAGCTTTTATGTGTGTGCATACTATATATAGTTACTAGGGATAACTCGTACCTGAAGGTACGGTGTAATATGAATGGTTTTGAGATGGATGTTGGTGGCTGTTTGATGAATCTATTTTAGATCGTCGGATGGATTTATTGAAATCTGCCCTGTTTTATATTATGAATTATAGATATACACATATGAACATATTCATATAGATATTAATAATGAAATTGTCATAAAATACTTTTAAATTAGAAGAATTTATCGGGTTCAATTACAAAATGATAATTTGTGTTTATATCAATTTTTGACTCTTTTCTGTTTAGTTAAATATAAGCATCAAATAAGATGTAATAAATATGAATGCACATTTTTATTTATTGATTGGCTAAAAAAAAATCTAAAGCATGTAATTAAAAAGTTCACTCCAACCAAAAAAAAAAAAAAAATTCTCCTAACTTTGTCCATGTCAATTACTATATTATCCTCAATAAGTACATTAAGGCGACACTAGTATTCTAAATTCGAATGTGGACAATTTAATTTTTATTTTTCCTAGTATTTAACTTATTTATATAATATTTTTTAAGTTATATAACATTATATTAATAATTAAAAAACATAAGATCCCATTTAATTTAATTACACATATATTTTGTATTTTTCATAAACTTAAGGAAATATATTATTTATTTTTTTCACACGTTTATGGTGCATTGTAGTTGTAGAGATATCCAATCGGGTTCCAATCAGTGTTAAAGAGATTTGGTCCAAAGGGAATCCCATCCTAAAAGTCGGCACCTAATGCAGGAAATTTATCATAAAAAGTAAAATCTAGAAAAGATAAATATAAGTGAATTTGGATAATATTAGACTAACTAAAAAAAAATAAAAAAAAATTGAGACTAACTAATGTGACACCAATATAGAGATTTTTTTAATCCTATTTTTACATATTTAAAATTTAAATTGTATATACCACGTTAGAACCACCTCATTTCATTCTTATTTTTTTTCCCATTTTTTTGTTAGTATAGAAATACCCGACAAATTTATCTTATCCTTAGAAATTTTAGTTGAACATTGAAAATCCATGTTGTCTCGCGTATGGAGATGAGTGTTTTTCATTATTATTCAAATAAAAAAAATAAAATGAGACATGTGATAATGATAGTGATACCTACTCTTTTTTTTTTTCATTTGCTATTCTCGAATTGTTTTGTATTTTTTTCGTTGAAGTAAGAGTGTTGTATTAAAAAAACAAAAATGAATTAAGTTTTTATTTTCGTAGCATTAATGAGTGCAAGTAATACAACTTCTAGGGGTTTTATTATCTTTTTGACAGGTTGAACCAAAAAATAACGCTAATTTCCACCATTTTTTTTTCTAATTGCATCATAATTTCAAATTTGAGAAAATTTTCCTTGAGCTAATTCATAAATATAATGAAAATAAAAACATATTACGAGATTACTACCGGGTTTTAATATGGTATGACCATCCAACAATATTTTTTGGTACATCAAAGTCAATAAATTAAATTTAAATAATAATATCGAATAAATAAGTCATGTTTGCTTATGGTTTCTATCATTTTAATTTGTGTGTTTGTAATTCAGTCAATTTTTTTTATTATCATAAATTTAAGTAAATATAATTATATATTAAATTCACTACAAATAAATTTGTGATAATCATCCACATGTTCACATGTGAAACATATTAAAAACGTGGGCTTTCGAACATCATGTGTCTATGTTTTAAGCAAACGTGGTCTAAGTGTCGATTGTTTTAAAAGTCTGCCCACTTAGCCACGCGATGTTCACACTGCAAGATATTTTATACCACTAGCGTCCGCGCATGATATTCTGGCGTCGGTCACCGTCCATTCCCCAAAAAAGGTCGACTAAAGCCGTGGGTATCTTCTCTTTCGAAAATATTATTTTGATTTAATTTATTAACCCAGTCACGGGCTATAATTAAATTAATAATGAATTATCATTAAATTAATAGTGGGTCCTCATGTTTTTTGAAACCCGCTACTAATAGATCAATACATTAATTCACTAAATAAGGTCCAAATAATATTATGAGAAATACTATGTAATCCAAATTTGTAATTCAAATTTGCATCCCAAATGAAGAAAGATCATTGGATCAATGAGTTCTATCAACTTTTTAAAATTGGACCTACTGATCCAATGATTCCCCAAATTTGGGTTATAAATTTGGGTTACATAACATTGCTCTAATATTATTAGGGTATTTCACATTATTCTAAACACAAACGTCTATTATTGGTCCATTTGGTAGAAAAAATAAAAAAAATTAAAGAATGAAAAAATAGGAAGAATAAGTTTTCCAACTTTAAAGAAAAGAAAATATTTTTGAAGAAAAAGTTCAAACATGATATTGGAAATTGAAAAGAATCACGTAATTCAAGGAGTCAAAGTTTAATTTACCGTTATAGAAAAAAAAAAAAAAAAAGAAGAACCAAGACAGTGACACTTTCATTCAAAATCTTCTTTATTGTAATTTTATGCAATATTATTTAATGTTATATACTTAAATTATTGTAACGATAAATTTCGTGTGTAAAATAACATAAAAAATAATGTTAAATTATAATTGTTCATTTATTTCACTTTTGAATATAAAATAAGTGTTGACTCTCTTTGACGTGTTTCTCACATGCATTGTTCTCTAATTCTCAGTGAATTTTGATATTAAGGAGGGTTGAATCAGCGTGTATCTCGATCTTTGATTTGGTAGTGAGTTTGATGAATTTGACGAATACGAGAGCCAGATTGATGTAATTCTCGACTTTCAATTTATTGATGGTTTGGAGAATTTCATAAAGATGAAGGCTTGATCAGCATGATTATCGACCTTCGTTTTTGGTGATGCTTTGATGGATTTTTTGAAGATGAGGGCTTGATCAACATGTTTTTCGACCTTCGATTTAATGATGACTTTGATAGATTTAGTGAAACTCAAATTTTCATGTAATGTTATCATATATTAAGTTATACTTAAATTTATGATAAATAATTTATTATTAATTAAAATTAAATAAAATATAAGAGAGAATCTACCCTTCCACTTATAGTAACGAAGCTAGCAAGAGGTGAGGACGGAACGGAAGGACAAGGTATTGATAACTTTGTGAATGTTTTTATTATATTTGTAAATATTTTTATTATTGTTATGGTACTGAAAAAAGTGATAAAAATAATTATCATAAAAGTGATAAAAACACAAACAAATGTGATAAAACATCTACTATTAGAGCATATTGATGATGCACAAAATCGTCTTCGTGCAAGATCAACAGTCAAGAATATCAACGGGTGTGATTAATGAGCAATTAATAAGTAATTAATGGCAATCAAGAGTAAAACAATAAATAACGGATCAACACAAGAGATTTATAGTGGTTCGGTCTCGGATGATCTACGTCCACTCTGTGGAATGGCAGCGATGGCCGGTGTTCTTTATTGATGAATAAGAGTCACCGGACGGTGTATATCGGAGTTACAATGCTTCTAGAGAGAGAGAGCAGTGTGTAGAAGGGTAAGTGTAGGGGTTTGAAGGCGTGCAGAGGTTTTCAAGGTCTCTCCCTCATATGGAGAGGACTTACATTTATATAGGTTGAGAGAGGCGGTGAGGCGGTCACTATAATTTAATAAGTACAGTTATGGTAGGACTCTACCATTTTGGAAAGTTCTATTTAGGTAGGACTTGATCTTCTCAATCTTCATCCCGATATTCTCTTCCTCGTGCTCCTATTCAGTCGGAGGAGGTCCTGAGCTGGACTGGGCTCACCCTTGATCTTGAGATTGGACCCGGAGTTCGTTTGGGCTTGCACTGAAGTGAAAGAGGACGAAGCAGGACGAACCAGGAGGGCCCTGCATTGGGCGGCGCCCAATGGGGCTAGGTGGGCGGCGCCCATGAGAGAGGTATAGTGGGCGGCGCCCAGTGAGGGCTAGGTAGGCGGCGCCCATTTGGGTCCTGGATGTCCTGGAGCTCATCTTCTAGTGTTTTGGTGAATTGGGCTTGCAACGGGTTGACCCATATCTGATTTGGGAGCCTCTTCGGGCTTCCTCGGTTCACTTGAACTGGGCTTTGGCCCAGTGGAATTCGAACTCGTCACATATCACAGCTGCAGAAAAGGCAGAAGATAGCAAAGCAACTGTGGAAGTAAATGGAAAGGCAACTGCAACAGCTAAAGAAGCAGCAAATGCACAAGCCAAAAGAGAAGTAGCTGCAATTGATAAAAAAGGGAAAGGATAATATTATTAATTTGTTAGAAAGTCTATTGGTTAATTTGTTAGATAGTTAGTTAGTTAGTTTGCTGAGTTGTACTGTTGAGCTGGAGTTAAGCCATGTGAAGTCATGTGGATAATTAGTTAGGTTGTTGAGAAATTGTGTACAAATACCAGGGTACATAATGAGTTCATGGAATAAGAAAGAATATACATAAATTTCTCCATGTCTTAGCTCTCTCTGTTTTCTCTTCTCTTTCTTTCTTCACTTTTGCACTTCATTTTTTAACATGGTATCAGAGCAGTGAAAGTGAAAGCCATGGATCCTCCAACGCTTGATGCAGAGATTTCTGCATCTACTATCACAGAAAATCCATCACGATTTTCAAATCTTAATGATTTTTTGAATCCTTTTCGATTGGAAAATGGAGATAACCCTAGTGTTACTCTGGTTTCTGATCATCTTAGCATTGACAACTATGCTACTTAGTCTAGAGCAATACGAAGAGCTCTTCGAGCAAAGAATAAGCTAGGTTTCATTGATGGAACAATTCCAAAGCCACAGAATTCTGATGATCCTCTTCTGAAGACCTGTGAACGATGCAATGATATGGTAGTTTCATGGATTCAAAATTCAATCAGTCAAGCACTTAAGCCAAGTGTTGCTTTTGTTGATACAACCAGTGAAGTTTGGAGTGAGCTCCAAGACAGATTTTCACAGTAAAATGGCCCTAGAATTTTCCAGTTGAAGAAGGCAATATCAGATCTGATGCAAGATCAAGACTCTGTAAGTCTGTATTATGGTAAACTCAAAACTTTGTGGGATGAACTTGTAGTTTATGATCCTATTCCTGATTGTAGTTGTGGAAAGATGAAGGTCTTGGAAGATCGATATCAAAGAGACTGTGTAATACAGTTTCTCATGGGATTGAATGACTCTTATGCTAATATTAGGGATCAAATTATGTTGCTAGATCATTTGCCTTCTGTTAATAAGGTTTTCTCCTTAGCACAACAGCAAGAAAGGCAACACAAGATAGTTTCTCATGAACCGACTCTTGATTCTAGGGCATTGGCCATCAGAAATTTTTCTTCAAATACTAAATCTGGTTTAAGGCCTACAGGAAATTCAAGAAGAGAAAGACCTTTTTGTACTCATTGTAGAATTCAAGGTCACTAGTTAGAAAATTGTTTTAAAGTTGGCAATGTAGAAGCTCCTGTCTCCACTTATTGTCATTTAACTGGACACTTACCAGAAAAATGCTACAAGCTTCATGGTTATCCTCCAGGACATAAACTCTTTAACAAATCAAAGAGTACTGGCTCATTTGCTAATCAATCAAGCATTTCCACAACAACTGAACCAGAAGAAGAGATCAATGATAAGGTTGCATTGACCAAAGGTCAATATCAGCAACTTTTGAACATACTTCAACATCACCAGCTTAAGGATTCTGCATCATCTCATTCTGCTAATCAGACTCACTCTGTCTTCAATTATGCTACCACAACACCAACAACTTCACGAATTTCTGGTACACCTACTTGCCTCTTCACATACACTCAGAAGTCTCCTAGTATAGACAATATCCCTTGGATTATTGACCCAGGTGCCACAGATAATTTGGCCTGCAGTCCCTCTTTCTTTACCACCATTAGCTCTACAGTTTCTTATCATGTAAAATTGTCCAATGGTACTGAAGTTTCAGTTACACATCTTGGTATAGTTAGGATCACAGAGCACATCATTCTGCAAAATGTGCTTTGTGTTCCATCTTTTTCCTTTAATTTCATTTATGCTAAGAAGCTTATAGAGTCTCTTACTTGTTGTGTTGTTTTCTTTTCTAATTCTTGTTTCATTCAGGACCTTTTGTCTTGGACAACGATTGGGATGGGTGAAGTGAGGAATGACTTATATCACCTGCTGGACATTGAAGTTCCCTCTTCAGCTTTGGCTACTCAGCTTTCTCAGTTTTTGCATAAAGATTTTCTTACTTCTACTTATGTTATTAGCAATAATGTTATTTATGACCTTTTGGCATTGTCGCCTTGGTCATATTTCTTCATCTAGAATACATTTGATTGATGATCCTATTGTGCGCAGTAGTACTTCTTCTAATAACAAAAATCCTTGTTATGTTTGTCCTTTAGCTAAGAAAACACGACTGCCCTTTCCCATTAGTTCTTCCCATGCTTCTACCTTGTTTGAATTAATACATTGTGACATTTGGGGACCTTATCATGTTCCTGCTCATGATGGTTCAAAGTTTTTCTTAACTGTAGTTGATGATTTTTCCAGAAGCACTTGGCTTTGTTTGCTTAAAGCCAAATCTGACACCAGAAGTTGTTTGATATCTTTTTACCATCTCATTGAAACTCAGTTTGGCCTTAAAATCAAGACTATATGCAGTGACAATGGAGTTGAGTTTAACATGATTGACTTATTTAATCAGCAAGGCATTCTGCATCAAAAAAGCTGTGTAGATACTGCCCAACAGAATGGTGTAGTTTAGAGGAAACATCAGCATTTGCTGAATGTAGCTAGAGCCTTACGTTTTCAAGCCAAACTCCCCTTACAATACTGGAGTGATTGCATTCTTACTGCAGCCTATCTTATCAATAGAACACCAACCCCATTTGTTAGCCAATAAGACTCCTTATGAGTGTCTTTTCAATACCAAATCCATTTATTCACATCTCAAAGTTTTTGGATGTCTTTGTTTTGCTTCTACTCTATCTCATGGTAGAACAAAATTTGATCCTAGAGGCAGGACTTGTGTATTTCTTGGTTACCCTTTTGGAGTCAAAGGATATAAGCTTTTAGACCTTAATAATGGTCACATCTTTATTTCCAGAGATGTTATCTTCCATGAATTTGTTTTTCCTTTTCATACAGTTTCCTCTTCTTCCTCTATTTCTCCTTCAACTGTTTCACACCAGTTTTTTCTTTGCCTTTACTTGATATTGTTGATTTTCCTTCCCCATCTCCTTCTTTTCAGGATTTGGATGTTTCTCTTCCCTCTAATGTTTCTTCACCACCTACTCCTTTACCTAATACTTCTTTTGAGCCTTCTACATCCTCTTCTCTTCCTCCTCTTGTTTCTTCTCTCAGAAGATCTACTAGGCTTAGAACAGCACCTCAATACTTACAAGATTTTCACTGTCAACAAGCCAACCTTTCTTCACTAGCTCTATCTTTGGCCAAGATAACCACTACAGGTAAGTCTTTCCCTTTAAGTGATTATCGCTCCTATCACAGGTTTTCTCCTGAGTTTCAGGTTTTTTCCTCTTCTCTTTCTTCTATTTCTGAACCTCATACCTATCATCAAGGATCTAAGGATCCTAATTGGTGTAAAGCTATGGAAGCTGAATTGTCTGCTTTGGAACTGAATTACACCTGGATACTTGTTGATCTACCTCCTAGCAAAGAAGCTATTGATTGTAAATATGTTTACAAAATCAAGTATCATTTAGATGGCAACATTGAAAAGTTTAAATCCAGATTAGTGGCCAAAGGTTGTACTCAGCAAGAGGGTATTGACTATCATGAAACTTTCTCTCATGTTGCTAAGATGATGACAGTTAGATTTCTTCTTACTATTGTAGCAGTTAAAGGTTGGCATTTACATCAATTTGATGTTAACAATGCATTTCTCCATGGGGATTTACAGGAAGAAATTTTTATGAAGAAGCCCCCAGGTTATACCAAGGGTACTCCATATCAAGTTTGTAAGCTCTTGAATAGTCTTTATAGCCTTAAACAGGCTTCAAGGCAATGGTACTCCAAGTTCTCCACCTCTCTCCTTAACTATGGGTTTCAACAATCCAAGGCTGATTATAGTCTTTTTCTTGATACCTCTTTTACTACCCTTTTAGTCTATGTGGATGATATTATTGTTGCTAGTGACGATTTGAGCTTCATTGATTCTCTCAAAAAGTTTATGGATTATTGTTTTAAGATCAAGGATCTTGTTGTTTTACGTTATTTCCTTGGCATTGAGGTTGCCAGATCTGCTAAGGGTATTCACCTCTGTCAACGGAAATACACTTTGGACATTTTGGCTGATTCTGGTACTTTGGGTTCTAAACCAGTCAAGATACCTTTAGACCAGAATCTAAAACTCAGCAAGACTACTGGTTCTTTATTGCTTGGTCCCACCATCTATCGTAGGCTCATTGGTAGACTGTTGTATTTCACCATCACTAGACCAGATATTAGTTACACCATTTAGCTTCTCAGTCAGTTTATGGATAAGCCTACCACTGCTCGTCTTGCAGCTGCACACAAGGTTCTAAGGTATCTTAAGCAAGCTCCTGCTCAGGGGGTGTTTCTTTCTTCTTCCTCTCAGCTTCAACTACGAGCTTACTACGATTTAGATTGGGCATCTTGTCCTGATATTCATAGATCTGTCATTGGTTATTGTGTCTTCTTGGACACTTCTCTTCTTTCTTGGAAATCAAATAAACAGACTGTTGTTTCTCGCTCTTCTGCAGAAGCTGAATATAGAGTTATGGCTGCCGCATGTTTTGAGCTCACTTGGTTGCGTTACCTTCTTACTGATTTTGAAGTACCTCATCCCCAGGCTGTTTTGCTCCATTATGATATCCAGGCTGCTCTCCATATAGCTGTTAATCCTGTCTTCCATGAGCATACTAAACATAATGAACTGGATTGTCATCTTATTCGAGACAAAATTCAAGAAGGTAGTATCCAAACAGTTCATGTTCTCACACATTTTCAGTTGGCAAAATATCTTCACTAAAGCCTTACCTTCTTATGTTCTTCATGCTCATTTATCCAAGATGGAGATAGTTAATCTCTATTCTCCATCTTGCGGGGGGTATTGCAGCATATCACAGCTGTAGAATAGGCAGAAGATAGCAGAGCAGCTATTGCATTAAAGGGAGAGGCAACTGCAGTAGCTAAAGAAGTAGCAAATGCAGAAGCCAACAGAGAAGTCTATTGGTAGTTTGTTAGATACTGCTTTAGCTAAAAAAGGGGAAGGATAATATTATTAATTTGTTAGAAAGTCTATTGGTAGTTTGTTAGATAGTTAGTTAGTTTGTTGAGTTGTACTGCTAAGCTGGAGTTAAGCCATGTGAAGTCATGTGGATAGTTAGTTAGGTTGTTGAGAAATTGTGTATAAATATCATTGTACATAATGAGTTCATGGAATAAGAAAAAATATATAGAAATTTTCTCCATGTCTTAACTCTCTCGGTTTTCTCTTCTCTTTCTTTCTTCACTTCTGCACTTCATTTCCTAACACCTACAAAAATGATAATTTTTTACCAAAGAAAAGTAAAAAAAAATACCCACAAAAATTATAAAAATACACCCATTAAAATAATAAAATTTAAAAGTAAAGTACCAAAATTTTTTCTTCAGTACCGTGGTCAAGTCGTTTATGTGGAGATAAATCTTTAAATTGAACAACGACACGAATGTCTCATATGTACTAGGCAACTCGACCAAGGCTAGTTAGTACATGATAGATTTTCTCAGATAAATGAGACAAACTAAACACGTTTTTAAAAATTCTTTATATTTAAAAACAAAATTAAACAAATTATAGCTTAACTCAACTCCAAGTCATTTACACCCTCCTGTGACATTAATAGTCAAAAAGATTTCGTGAAGGATTCTTTTATGTACAAATAGAGAGAACATCATCATCTATTCGCGTTTATCATACGAGTTCTCGAAAGTAAAAAATTTTATTATCCAATAAAAATCATAAAGAAACCAATCAATAAAAGAGCAAACATATATATCGAATTTTAAAATACAGTCTGGTACCCCCACAATTGCAGTTTTTACATGAAAGACAATTCCTTGATTCGTCCTAATTAAATGATCACACAAAATGAAAAAAAGAGATTAAATTGGTTCACGTTCATTTACATCCCTATATATTTTTAGTTAATTAGCCTAGGGTTCCTCATTTAGTGTGTAAATTAATTTTAATTTTATCGATGTTTTAGTATAAATAGAGGTCCTCCGTTTTTTTAAAAACTTTGTATGTGGTTCTGGATTGGTGCGAACATGTAGGAGTTGGATAGTTAGTGTGTCTTCATTACTATTTTTACCCTTATCACATGATTTTATCCTAAAATACAGTTGGTTTCTTTTTTTTTGAGTTTGTTATTGAGTATTTTTTGAATTCTGTCTATCTTTTTTGAATTTCAAATTCAACAAACGAGCAGTTTGGAATATACTCGATCTCATATTAATCGTTGATTTGGTAGACACAAAAAGTAGATACACAAGTTTTATGTATTTCTTGGTAGGTGCAAGTACAAGTTCGATATAATTTACGTAGTGATGTTTTGTGTATGTTTTTATGTAATGGTGTACCTATAATGGTGTATATGTACCGCACGCTTAATGGAATATTGATGTACGTATCATGGAGATGTATGTTATTCGTATAATGTACTTGTATTATTTGCGCATTGAGCCTGTTTAAAGCCGACTTTTTTAGGTAAAAAATTGACTGCCCTACTAAATTTCCCAATTTTTAATCCCACCAATGAATCCACCCATCTCCTACAAATTACACATTATACCCTCAATGTCATTAATGTATAATAAAATGTAGTCCAAAACTAGTGATTTTGTTTATTTGTAAACCACGTTTGGTGTCAAGGGGTAGAGTAGTAAAAAAAAAATTGATTTAATCAAATGGTATTCATCAAGAGTAATATTATTTAGACATAAGAATCTGATATAATTTATTAATCTAATAACGTGACAGTGATATGATCTAATAATACAATTGTTACTACAAATGTTAAAATTTTTTACTAAGTCAACAAATTAAGTCAATTTTTTAGACCTACCAGCCTCCCCCAACACCCCCACCACTCCCCATCTCTTCCCCATCCCCATCCACACCCACAAGGACAGGCCCATAGGCAAGGCAAGTGAGGCTATCGTCTAGGGCCCCCAAGTAGTAAAAAAGAAGGTCCAAAAAATGTGGAATTAAGTGTGATCTGGTCCATTATATTAGAAAACCCATTCCAATTGTCAAGTGATTGTTAGTATTGTAGGCTGAAGGTTAAAAAATAGGGAATTTTGTGGGCCGGTACAGTATATAAGAAGTTTTGGTGAAAAAATACTATGCGCAAAACATTTTGGACTTAAGTCCATTTGGAGTTGAAAAGACGATAACGCCATTTTGCTAAATAAAAATGAAAAACGAAAAGTCAATATTAAAATATTCCTTTCCGAAACCGATAAAGGTGATCCCTATTTTATTGCATAACATTAAAAACTAAACTCTTCACATTCTTAACCTCCGTTTCTGAACCACACTCGGCGGATTTTTTGATTTTTGAAAATATCAACATTGTCTCTGTTTTCATTCAACTGTTCTGAAGGTGAAGGTGCACTACTGCTTTGTGGGTTTTGGTGGGTGAATTTCTGCCTCAACCCACACTGTGATAGGAAGGATTTCAATATTGATATTTTGTCCGACGTCGGTGAGGAGTTCCGGCTTAAGCATAAAGGTTGGTACAAGCTGAGTTTTTACGGTTTCACTTGATTGTATTGGATCATTAACCAGTAAGTTTAGAAATTTTTTATTTATGTAGTTATTTACATAGAACCCAACATGAATAATCAGAAATCTCAAATTTTCTATGTGTTTTATGGATTTTTTTGAACACAATGCATCATATTTCCTGATTATTATTGTGTTTTCAAAATATAAAAACATACAGTAATTTCATATGATTTTCTATTTATTGTCAAATAAATGAACCCCCAAATCAGAAACACCTAGCTTATATTTGTTTTTAAACCTTATTTTTTTTTTTTCACTGAAATCCATCTTAACCTAGTATGATGCAACATTTTGGAACATTGCATTTGCTGAGGATGTAATACACAAAGATATAAATATGGAGTAAATTATAATCCATAGAGTTACAATATGTAGTGACAACCTATTGTTGACAATCCTTGGATTAACTCTATATTCAATTTCAAATTTGTCATTCATGTATGGCCAATCCTTGGATTAACTCTATATTCAATTTCAAATTTGGAGTAACTTTTTTTTTGACGTTGACAACATATATATGTTACCGTAATCACCTGAGATAGAGTGACATTGTAATGTTACATTGAAATATCACTCTTTTTTTTGGTATTGATGTGTTTTATGAAATTAGCATGATTTCACAGTATGTTGTAACTTTGTTGTTCACTGTATGTTGTAACTTTGTTGTCTAATGATTGGGTCCATTGAATTTGTCGAAAATTCAATGGAATTTGTGAATTGGTGAAACATAGTCCATGTAGGTATAGTATATATTAAAAACTAATTTATCGATATTATATACAGTTACATAATAAAAAAAGGATCAAATTTATTTTTTCATACTTTCTGTCTAAAGTATCACAGTATTCTTGGTTAACACAGGAAATGGCAAAAACACGTTCAACATCATCCAAAAAATTTGAAGTAAAACGAAGGAGAATATTGCAAAATCAGGTGGATGGGTCAACATCTAGTACACCTGGCAATGGAGCAATCAAACATGTTGAAACAAATGTGAATGAAACGTCGTTAGACCCACAGTACAGATCAAATATGCTTGCAATCATACGGGTAATACATGAAATTGTTTTGCATGAAAAACACAAGAAGTCTTTGCGGAAAACACCTTTTTGGTTAATCTTCGAATGTATCATAGAGAACAATTTTGAGAAATCATGGTGCAGGAAGAGTGACAATAGCATACTACCTATAATTTTGTGTTTCAACCCTGAAACATCAAAATTCTGCATTGGTGGGGAGTGGCTCAAATTGAGAAAAAATGATGTCACTCTAATATTTGGAATTGATGATGGAAGTGAGACAATAAATGCAGCAAACCATGGAAAGGAGTCGACTGCATTCGTTAAACGGAGGTTTAATAGAGATGATAGGTTGTCTGCACCGTTGATTAAAAACAGGCTGAAAGAAGCAGTAGACGGGAATACACAGGAAGACTATGATGACGTAGCAAGACTATTATGTTTATACTTAATGGTTACTCTGTTCTTCACAAACATGGGGCACACACTTGGATGGGGCTATGTTCCATATGTGGAGGATTTGGATGAGATAAAGACTTTTGATTGGTCGCAATCCATACATGGTGCACTTATGTCATCTTTGAGGAAAAAAAGGAGCAATCCATCAACAGTCACTGGATGTGTCTATCTTATACCGGTAAGTTTATAAAGTACTTGTCTATCTTATACCGGTAAGTTTATAAAGTACAAAAATTATAAAGTACTTGTTGATACTTTATTTGCAAATTTTCTAGTTCTGGTTATGCGAGCACACAACCCTGATAAAACCTAAGAAGCCAGACGCATTTCCAAGATTCTTGAAATGGAAATTACCAAGTCTGCAAAGGGCTATCAAACAAGGGAGTATGAAAAAAATCAAGCAGGTATGTTTTATTATAATTAGAGTTAATTATTAAGAATACGCATTCACTTAAGTTATTTTTTTTTTTCACAAATGTGTTATATGTTTTTTTAATTTTAATTTATAACAAATTGTGACAATATTGTAATGTTACTCTATAAAACAGTGAATTTTATTTGCCTATATAGGTGTTCCTAAAAAGATTGAAAAAAACCAAAGAAGAGAAGAGGTTATTCAAATCACTTCGGCTTCAAAAACCGATGGTTGGAACTCAAGAAGAAATGGGTGGAACAAGATTGGAGGAGTCCAATGAGGAAGAAACATTGGGGGAAAAACAACATTCAGAACAAAGGGTTGATGACGGAATACTTTACAATGATGATGAAGCATTGTTTGATGCCGATGACGATATCATGGATATTATAGGGGATAATGACAAAGAAACTGAGCCCTTTGAAGCATTGCTTGATGTTGTGACCTTTGAGACCACACAAAGAGACGGTGAAACAAAGTGTGAGAGGACCGAAGCATATGGTGATTCCAATTCTTTAGATAACAGGCAAGACAAAATGAAATGGAGTGAGAAAGATTTGCATTTTTTACAAGACCAGATACAAGAAAATTCTATCAACAAACAAAGGATTGGGGTGTTAACAACAGAAAATGAAGAGTTGAAAATGATGATCAAATGCATGGAAAGGAACCAAACAACTAGAATGCAAGGGGATGATCAAACAGATAATGTTGTCATGGAAACACAAGTCCCAGATTTCGTGATAAAGTTGGTTGAGAAAGATATACGAATTTATGAGTTGGAGAATATTGTGAAAATTATGAAGAAGGAAAATGAAGATGTCAAGGCTGAAATGACACAACTTGAAATAATAAATGGAGAACTGATTGACTAGATCAGCGAGTTATCTGTGCATTCCATTACTCAACGGTTCCAAAATCTGTCAAATCCAATGAATGTTCCAGGCATAACACCAGAGAGTGACGATCAAATACAACCAGTCCAAAACACATCATCAAAAGTTGGGCAAACTTCTATGGTTAGAAAGATCAAATTGAAAGAGAGGAAGAGAAACAGAGATCCAGATTATGAGTACAGTAGAAAGAAAAGAGGAAAGAAAGAAGATTCAACATCGCATGAATTGGAGAAAGGTAAAGGGATCGTCAAACTCAGCAACCAAATTGAATGTGAAATTATTAACATTGATGACTCAAATGGAAAGACCACTACATTGCAAGAAACAAGCAAAAGAGAAATTGCTAAGTGGTGGAAAGGTTGCAAAGCATTGGCACCCCAAGAATACAACAAATTGAAGCGAATTCACGACTTGACAGGTGACTTGTAAGTATCAAAAAGTGTCGAAAAAAAATAAATTATATTTATGCCCATTGCAATATGAAAATATTGTAACATTATATTGTTACAATATCTTGTAATGGTATATAACTTTAGTACATGTTTCATATTAGAATGAGCCATGTGAGGCAACTAATCCTAGTCAGTTACTATTGTCAAATTTTCATTAATGTGTTTTGGTCTGGTTGTTCTTTTGTAGGACTATACTATGGCACGGAAGAGGTGTCAATAGTTATGTAGATGTTAAAGATGCACTTAAATTGATGGGTGGTTGTCAGTTGTACAACACTGTATGTTTTTTGATGTTATGAATGTCTATTTACACTGTCAATTTTTTTTTTAAAAACAAAATTGAATGATGCAACTTCGGTATGACTATCAATTGAGTTTTTGCGGCTATATTTTACTGAAAAACCATATCTTGTGTTAGGTTATAGACTGTTGGGCTGATATGTTGCGGGAGATGGATGAAAACAACGAATCCTCCACATTTAAGAGACGATGTTTTTCCTTCAACAGTCTCTATTGGGTAAGTTATTTCGACCTTAATAATGAATAATTATATATTGGATTTTATATCAAAAAACACATATTAATTTCCTGATATTTATATCTGTAGTCGATGGTAACTAATGATAATCTAGCACATGCAAGAAAATTGGAAATTGACGACCATCTATTGGTTGGACAAGAATCTCAATACTTAGTATTTCCAATGAACTCAAATGGTCAAAAAGTTTCTCGTGTTCCTTCCCACTGGACATTGCTTGTGTTAGACACTGAAAATGGTATTTGGACACACTACAACTCTTTCAAGGCAAGGGAAAAAGGTGTACTCGACCCTTGGCTCGAAGATGCAAAAATATTGGTAAATCACAATTCCATTTCCTTTTTTCCTCAATATTTTTCAAAAAAACTTCAACGACTAACAAGTTCGTGCATGTAACAGAAAGATTATGTGGAGAAAAAGATTTCGGAGATTCAAATTGCAATGGGCACTCTCCTCGAAACACAAGACAGGGTGCTACCCATCGTATCATTTGACAAATGTCCACAACAAAAATCTAACTCGTATGTAATTCTCATATTATTTTATTGGAGTTCACTGAATGTATTGATATTAACTGCATTACCAATGCAGTGTCGATTGTGGTTTGTTTGTTTGCCACATAATGAAAAAGATTACAAAAGGAGAAGAAGTAGAGGAAAAATGGACAGCTGCACAATTGAAAGCATTCCGAGCAGAAATGGTGACATTGTTCCTGAACCATAAAAGTCCTTGGGCTGAAGAAGGATGCAATGAACTAAACGACATTGAGAACAGCTTTGTTGAAAACTGATTGAGTGTGCCTTATGTATTTGTGGGCGTACTGTTACAAACGTTCATGACATGTTAATTTGGCTTATAACTAGTTTTTTTTTGTGTTACTTTTGGGGGTGGTACTAGATATATTGCAGACATTATATAAGTGGATTAATATAATATGTGGACATGTTTTTTTGGTCATTTATTGTAGTATATAATTTGTTACAGGAAGCACCTGAGATAGAGTGACATTGTACTGTTACATGAAAATGTCACTCTAATTTATGTTGTGGGTTGTAATGAGATGTTTTGTGGGATGGTGGTGGATATATTGCAGTCATGCTATGAGTGGTTTAGTCTAATATTATTGTCAATTTGTTTTTGGAACATTTAAAGTTGTGAAGGGTTTGACACAACATAAGTTGTGCGACAGGGGGCACCTGAAAAGAGTGACATTGTACTGTTACATGAAAATGTAACTCTAATTTATGTTGTGGGTTGTAATGAGATGTTTTGTGGGGTTGCGGTTATTACATTGGAGGAAGCACATGACATAGAGTGGCATTGTACTGTTACATGAAAATGTCACTCTAATTTATTTTGTGGGTTGTATTTACATGTGTTGTGTGGTTGCGGTTAATACATTGCAGGAAACACCTGAGATAGAGTGACATTGTACTGTTACATGAAAATGTCACTCTAATTTATGTTGTGGGTTGTAATAAGATGTTTTGTGGGATGGTGGTGGATATATTGCAGTCATGCTATGAGTGGTTTAGTCTAATATTATTGTCAATTTGTTTTTGGAACATTTAAAGTTGTAAAGGATTTGACACAACATAAGTTGTGCGACAGGAGGCACCTGAAAAGAGTGACATTGTACTGTTACATGAAAATGTCACTTTAATTTATGTTGTGGGTTGTAATGAAATGTTTTGTGGGGTTGCGGTTATTACATTGGAGGAAGCACATGACATAGAGTGGCATTGTACTGTTACATGGAAATGTCACTCTAATTTATTTTGTGGGTTGTAATGAGATGTTTTCTGGGATGGTGGTGGATATATTGCAGTCATGCTATGAGTGGGTTAGTCTAATATGATTATCATTTTGTTTTATGGACATTTAAAGTTGTAAATAATTTGGCACAGCATATGATGTGCGACAGGGGACACCTTAAAAGTGTGACATTGTACTGTTACATGAAAAAAGTCACACTAATTTATTTGGTGGGTAGTAGTGTGATGTTTTGTGGGATGCGGTGGATATATTGCAGTCATGTTATGAGTGGGTTAGTGTAATATGATTATCATTTTTTTTTTTGGTTTTTAAAGTTGTAAACGATTTTGTCACAGCATATGATGTGCGACAGCGGGGCACCTGAAAAGTGTGACATTGTATTGTTACATGAAAAAAGTCACTCTAATTTATTTGGTGGGTAGTAGTGTGATGTTTTGTGGGATGCGGTGGATATATTGCAGTCATGTTATGAGTGGGTTAGTGTAATATGATTATCATTTTTTTTTTTGGTTTTTAAAGTTGTAAACGATTTTGTCACAGCATATGATGTGCGACAGCGGGGCACCTGAAAAGTGTGACATTGTATTGTTACATGAAAAAAGTCACTCTAATTTATTTTGTGGGTTGTATTTACATGTTTTGTGGGATGGTGGTGGATATACTAAAGTCATGCTATGAGTGGGTTAGTTTAAGATGCATATCATTTTTTTTTTCTCATTTAATGTTGGAAATGATTTGAAACATCAATATCATGTGTTACAAGGAACAACTGAAAAAAGTGACATTATGCTGTTACATGGAGATGCGACTCTAATTATTTTTATGGTTTGTATTCACAT
Source organism: Ilex aquifolium (assembly GCA_951799425.1). NCBI lineage: Eukaryota > Viridiplantae > Streptophyta > Magnoliopsida > Aquifoliales > Aquifoliaceae > Ilex > Ilex aquifolium. The sequence continues at coordinate 4,346,325 of OX637409.1, read as the reverse complement.
GTTTTGTGTGGGGGTGGTGGATACATTGCATTCATGTTATGAGTGGGTTAGTTTAATATGATTTTCATTTCTTTTAGTGCATTTAATGTTGTATAGGATTTGGTATAACATATTATGTGCTACAGGTAGCACCTTAAAAATAGTGACATTGTAGAGTTGAATAGTGGGTTAGTTTTATATGCGAATAACGAATAGATTTCAAAATAGTGACAGAGTGACAAGGTAAAGTGACATCGTAATATTTACTTGTTTTGCACCTCAATTTTGTGAAATCATATTTGTGAGCCTTGTGAACATGGAGAGACTTAATACTGTTATAACAAGTATAAAAATAATGGATGGACTAAAATAACTCATAAAGAAAAACTAGGTAAATATAATTAATTGATAATAACAATCCCTTAAAGTTAAACAAAAATAGACATGAATCCAAAATAACTTAAACCACTGAGCAGTGTTGTCAAAAAGTAATAATTGACGAATTATAATGGCTCATTACATGTTTTCTTGTTGTGACTACCAAAACGGCCACACCGACCACAACGAATACGCCTAATGAGTTCACCCCTCGATCTTATTCTTTGCTTCCTTGGTCGCCCAGGTTGTTTTTTGGTTGATGGCGGCAATATATCAACATCTTCACCCGAAAAATCTGGACGACCAAGTGTAGGGATTGGGAAGATTGGTTCAGCATATGACTTCCTGTAAGTGCTCACATGATAGTAATAATCTACAAATCATTTATATTCCGGCCACTCTTTCGTATGGCAGATACCGCATGTGAACAAGGGAATCCATTAATCTGCCACTGATGACATGTGCACGTCCCATTTAGAATGTCAACAGATACCGAAGGATGTGAATTCACTTCATACATATCATTGTTTGAAATACGTACAGACCAAGACCTTCCTTCATCAAATGCAATTTGCAATTTTGCATCCATATTTGGACATAAATTACCATTCCAATTTGACGATGTCTTCATCCGACCACCCATGAGATTCATAAGTTGTCCCCTTATAGTGTCAATCATGCTAGTAATCAGTAGATGTCGTGCTTTTGTAATCCAAGCATTAAAAGACTCAGCTGCATTAGACGACATTTCACCATAACGATTACCTCGGAAATGAGCATTGGCCCAATGTTCATGCGGGAGATTTGCCAGAAACCTGTCAACATTAGGGCCACCTTCACGCCTTAAAGAACTAATCTCCTCATTGAATAAAGATATGGTCGGTGCATAAGCGCATTCACATAACAAAAATACAATACGCTTCCTAAATGCGTTGGAAAAACGCCCACCAGTAAATTTGTCCCTCAAATTTGCCTTCAAATGCTGCAAGCAATAAGCATGATGAGCATTAGGGAAAACTTTTGGCATAGCCTCCAATAAGCCAACGTTACGATCAGAAACGAACGTAAGCTCCCGTGTGTGATCCACGATCCTTTTAAGCTGTTGTAGAAACCAAAGCCAATTTGACTCATTTTCAGAATCGACCACCGCAAAAGCTAGGGGGAATAAACCTGCGACAAATAATATAATAATTTGTAATTCAGCACAAAAAGTCAAACCTGCAAAACAGTGACATACAAACAGCAACATCAACAAAAAAAAGTAACACAAAATTTAAACAGTATATTTTTTAAACAAAACCTGTACCTTGGTTTCCATCTTTGGAAGTTGCCGAAAGAATATTTCCTTTGTATCTACCTTTCAAAAAAGTTCCATCCACAAACAATAATGGACGACAGTAATTAAAACCTTCGATGCATGCCTTAAATGACACAAATAACCGCTGAAATCGATTAGACTCCTGATCACAATCTAAAACTAAATGGCTGCCAGGGTTGGTACTATTCGCAGCATCAACATACCAATGTAACTGTTGGTATGATAAATTATGATCACCAAAAAGCATTCATCTTGCTTTTTCAACACTCATCCATGCTCGATCATAAGATATTGTTAGACCATAGTCCAAATTAAAATCATTAACAACTTCAACGGGGCGAGTGGAGCTCTTTTCACGAACGTGATCAACAATTAATTCTGCAATCAGATTGGAACTGAGCTGCTTGTTTTGTGCTGTTCGTAAAGCAACCCCACAGGTGTGTTCGTTATGCAATTTGCGTATGTAGAAAAAACCATTTACCTTCTGGACAGTTGCATTAATACGCCACCCGCATCCTGTGGAATACTTTGAAGCACACTCGGCGATAACCCTTTCTTTACAATTCTTAACATAATTAAATTCAAATCCAACCTCGATTGAGTATTTGCAAAGAGCATTACGAAACTGTGACGCACCACCTTCAAACTTTTGTCCTTCATGCCGAATTTCATTCACCCAACCAGATGATAGTAAAACTTTCTCATTATGTGAACAAAACCGAGGAAGCAAATCTTCCTTAGAATTACATTCAACATCGGCAACGTCAACATTTTCAAGAAAATCAATATCAGCAACAACATGTGACTCTTCATCTCGAACAACGACATTCATATCAACATACTTAACTGCAATACATCTCACCAAATCAAACATATTCTTCAAATCTATATCATTGCGCAAAATGCAATTCGGATGACCAGGTATAGAGTATGACAGGCCAATAGCAACATTCCTCAAACCATCCCATGTGTAACGGATCCCACGCACAACGTCATCTAACGTTGAACCAACAGAAAATCTGATCACTGATGTCTCATTGTCGTACCTACATACCGTCATCACGGTATCCTCCATTGTTCTTCCTGTCATTATTTTCATAGGAAGGTAAACAAAAAAAGCCATTAACTAGAACACCATTGCAAAAATATGACAGATGAACAACATATGTACTGTAGATAACCACAAATTATAAGTGAAAAGTTTCGGACCAACATTCATAGAGTTAAATACATAATTAATTGAAGAATAAAAACCAAAAAACTCAATATATGTTTTTTGTTGGGTAATCTTTAGTCTTCTAAATTGAAGAATTTAAAGAAATGGTCCTTGAAATAATTATATGAACATTTTTTACACGAATTCATTGTGAAATTAAAACCAGAAAAAAAAAAAATCGAACCTGAATTCAGAAGAAACCGAAAAAATGATGAAACCGCTGCTTGAATCACAAAAAATGGGTGTTGGTGGCTGTTTAACGAAGAAGGATTTGAAAAACAAGATATATAAAAGTAATATTACAGTTTGAATTAATATATATCAAAAATGATAACTGGCAAAATATATTTATGAAATCTTTTTAAAATTCAAACTTTAACTTGCCCATTAAAATAGGAAACTTGATCAGTCAATATAAACAGAATCTTTTAAAAAAAAAAGAAACTACTAAATATTGCATAAAACAAGTGAAGGGCATTTAGGTACTACTAAAATATTCAAATTTGAAAAAATGTACTTGGTCACCGAATGTTTTATAAACAGTATACTTACTGAATTAAAAGTTTGGACGATGGACTTTTCAAGGAATATTTTCATAAATATGTACCCACCCACAATTTTCCCTAAAAAATACAAAGGCCCACAAGTTTTTTTCCATCTTAATTAAAGAGTCTGCGAACAACTCTCTCTCTCTCTCTCTCTCTCTCAAAACGAAAATCATACCATATTTACACAAATAAAAAAATCATAGAAATGTATAACTGTCATCCCGCCTCCTATGTGTACAAATAATGTTACTCAGACTTCATTTGCTAACTTAATCAATCACAAATATTACTCCAATATTAATAAACACATGCTGAACAATTTTTCAATCTTGAACTTTATAACGTAATATATTTATATGTTACTTATTTGATCTTGAATACGCCAAATAAAAAACATGAATTTGGTTATAGAAAAAGTAACAAAAAAAATAGATGACTAATTCAATCATAAAAAGAAGAGTGGTCTTTTTTAAATTATATGTATTATGTAAAGAATATGATTTATAATATATGTAAACTAAAATTCATTAAATTTTACTTGATGGAGATTAATAATTTGAAATAAACTTAAAATTATACTATATATCTATATTAAATTTTGAGGGCCCAAGTAAAATTTTTGTATAGATCCCGATATCTATTGGGCCAGCCCTAAAACCACTAGGGTCTACCCGCTTGCCACCCCAACTCACACCCACTCCATCCTTGGTAGGAGGCTCTGATAAACACATTCCCAGCTCTTCCTCCACGCCATTTTAAGCTCAACCATTCACCAACCCCTTCCGCTATCTTCTTGTTTCGACATGTAGCGCTCTATTTCTTTCAGGCATTCCATCAAACACATGCCATTCAAGTTCACCGCACCATGGACAAACCCCATTTCACCATACTCCAACTCTCCCACAACCAAAACATCTACCAGAAGCCTCGAATAATGATGTTTGAGCGTTAGTTAGCATTAATTTGACTAACAATGGCGAACTTGAGCATTATTCAACATTAATTCGATTAAAAATGGTGACCAATCGTCATCAGTGACGCTGTTGCCCGTAATGGGGTCATAGTAAAGCAAGTTGAAGGAAACATGTGAGAAAGGAGATGATAAAGGTTAAAGTACAGTAGATGTTTTTTTGGAGATAAGGACCACTTTGGTTTTTTGGGGGAGGGGGAGGGGAGGAGAGAAAAGGCTTGAACCCTTGTCTCGTGAAGGCAAAACCTTCACAAGGTAACGAGTACTTGGACTAAATGCTCATTGTTAAAGACTACTTATTATTATAAGTTGAACATATTATTAATTGTTAAAACTTTCAATAATTATGCCGAAAAAGACCACTCGTTATTATAAGTTGAACTTTGAATAGTTAAAGTTTTCAATAATTATGCTGAAGATACTATGAAATAAAGTTAAATTATATATAAATATATTAGCGCGATCATAAAAAATTCAATAATTAATGAATTAAGTTGGTTTGCTAACCCAAATAATAGAACTCTTTAATAAAATAAGTGTCACTTAAATGCAAGGTAAAATTTTAAGTAACTCTATACCTACTTAATTCTAAGGCTAAAAGCGCTCAACAAGTAGGTTTTTTAATAAAAATTTATTTGACAAATTTGCTCGGACAGCTTCACATCCCTATCAAAAATATAATGCATTTCTCCTTCATCCCCTCTGCCATCGTCTCCAAACTACAACAGATACCTCCATTCTTCCTCTATTCTACCTCCATTCTTCCTCTTTTCTTCTTAATGCAACAACACACACAAGCAAATTAACACACACAGATTAACACACACGCAACAACAAACACACAGGTTCACACATTAACGCATCAAGCACAATCACACGCACACACATAGAATTAAACACACACAATCACACACAAACATAATTAATCACACACACAGAATTAAACACACACACACACATATAAACAGAATTAATTACACTGCACACACTTACAAATATTTCTTTCAATTTGATGTTAATGAAATCTAATTTGTTATATTTTTCAATATTTTTTGAATATTTATTAGTTATTGTTTACTTATTGTGTTATTCAATCTGTTATTATTCGATTCTTTCTTTGTTATTGGTTAACAGTTTATTTGTTCAATTATTTTATATTTATTGAATTTGCTATTGTTCAATTCTTTTTTAGTTCAGTTATTTCTTTGTATTTAACTAATTATTTATTTATTTAATTTATTTTTTTGTCGATAGTGTCAATGGGCTACTCCCCATCAGAATTTGCCAAGTTCAACTAACTTGGAAGCTAGAGGAGGAAGGGCACAAACTGATCAAATTTTTATACTCAATTTGTGTGAGCAAATTGCAAGACAATTGTATTCTTGGTTTATATTCTAATAGTAATTTTTAAAATTTATGACAATTGACAACTTTAAGTGATCAATTTAACTTGAATTAATTTTATTGTCTTATTTGTTAAATGTAGAGTACAATATGATAATAATGATTATGATTTATGTTATGAACTACTCGTAGTGATATATTGTGGTTTTTTATTTGATAAATGCATATTTTCGAAATATTTTCAAAGTAAAGGGTAACATTGAAAATTAATTTAGTTTCAGACATCAGTTCTGTGTAGTTATCAAACAGTTTGATTCAATTCAGTACTTAAATTTTAGTGGGTACCAAATAGTCTGCGAATTAAGAATTTAGCATTCAACACTTAAAATTCACATTTAATTTTCAATTTTATCAAACACCACTTAAATTGGGCACTTGATTATTTACTGGTTAAATATGCTAGAGAGCTTTAGGTTAATAATGGTGTCATGTGCTTCCCGGCTAAGAGTCCAAAGTGGTAGTTTTGATGAGAATGTTTAGCTGACTAATGATATAGAAAGCATTTCATATGTATTGCTTTATCCAAGATTGATTTGTTGAAATATTATAGGTATAAATATTCTGTTACTATCAAAAAGGCAATCCTTAAGTTTCAAGAAATATATCCAAATTCAAACAGAAATACAATGAATTTTTGAAAGATTTTAATATTTGAAGCCTACCAACCCACCGATTCAACGTCTTGCCATTTCTCAATTAAAAATTTCTTCTACTAATTCCTAATACAAGACATAAATTCAGATGGACAAACTTTCAAGGGTTAATCTTGACTTGTAACTCGAAATATCATTAGAATTTTAATTTATACCCTCAAAGTTTAAAAATATCAATTTACACCCTGAAAGACATAAATTCGTATCAATGTGCACCTGGAGCTAACCGTCGTCCATTTTGTCGTTAAAAAAGTTTGGACTAATTATAAATTGCACCCTCAAAGTTTAAATATTTCACATTTATGATCCAAAAAGAATTACTTTCATTAATGCTCGTTAAATAGTTCTCAATTGTGTCGTGTCATGTCTAATTTTAAACGGAAAATATATATTTAATGGGCATTATCGGCAAAAAATAGGTATTTAGTTATTTTTAAATAGTATTATATGAATTGTAGTAAATGTGAAATATATGACACAATACAATTGACTCGAGATGAAAGTATTTTTTTGTGTGAAAAATAATTTTTTATTGGCTCGAACACGACACAAAAATAATACGACATGACACAAAATGATACGACACGAAAATGTTACGATACGACAAAATTGAGAGGTATTTAACGAGTATTAATTGATGAAATTTTTTTTGAATCATAAATGTAAAATATTTAAATTTGAAGGTGCAATTTGCAATTAGCCTAAATTTTTTTAACAACAAAATGAATAGTAGTTAACATCTGGTGCACATTGATATAAATTTAGAGTGTAAATTGATATTTTTAAACTTCGAGGGTGTAAATTAAAATTTGAATCATCTTTTGGGTGCAATTTGAGATTAACCCAACTTTCGATTTCAATGGAAAAAGACATTCACAAAGAAATCGGTATAAGAAAATGAGACGAGTTATACACATTGTCTGTCACTTGACTTATCCGCTTGGGTCAAAGTTGTGACTCAAATTTTTATTTTTGTTTATAAAATATTTGATTTGGAAAAAAATAAATACAATTTCCTATTAAGTTTAGAATCCCAATTAATATGTAATTGAAACTTCCTATTTGGTAAATAGCAAAACTTAGTAGGTCTTGATAATTAATTTTTGGCTTTTTTTTATTATGACTGTTAGATCTTAATCTAAAGGCTTACGTAAGAAGTACTCACCTAAGGTTATGGTGTGAAACTTTTATAATCGCGCTACTCTCTCTCTCTCTGTATATATATATATATATAGAGTAGCGCGATCATAGAAGCTCTGCACCGTAGCCTCTAGTGGGTACTTTTTATGTAGACCGTTAGATTATGATCTAACGATCACCAAACAAAGATACTCAAAATTAATTATCTAAACCTACCAAATTTAGTTCTTAACTAAATAGGAAATGTCTATGACATATTAATTGTGATCTAGTTATATTAGGAAAGTCTATTTAGTTTTGTGAAACTTAATATTTTAACATTAATAAATAAATTTTTTGACCTTTTTTCCATATGTCACGAGTTGACCCATTTTGTGGGTTCAATTAGGGTACATCACTGTTGGGTGGGTTTTACTTAATCTTTGCACAACTTATCAGTTTGTCCTCTTTATTTTTCTCTCTTTTGCTTCTAATCAACCTAATTTATACTAGAAGGTTTGATGACGTTGATGTATTTAAGTGACAAAGCTAAAATTAGGATTGCTTATCAGAATGCATTGCCACCATCCTTTTACATCCTTTTATTATGAAACCCAACATGAAATTGATTTGTTTATGCTCTAGTTCAAAATTAAAAAAAAAAAAAATTTGATTTGTTCCTACTGCAAATTGAACACATAAAAAATCTAAAAAAGTAATCGGGAACTATCTTGTTATATAATCTGTGTATGAAACAATAATCAAGTTAAAATTTTTAAAAAATCCGACCCCCTACTTTTATTTACGGAGATGCATTACAACCTAAAACCTTATCAACATGCAGTAACAATGAAGCAGCTGAAGCAATTGAAGGGAAACATGAGAGAAGATAGGTTTGACTGCAGTATTTTTAGTTTTTTTTAACCCAGACAAGTATAATAAATTAGATGGGAAAAGATAAAAATTATGCGGGTCATTGGGTCGATCCATTAATATTTAAAAGTAGTCAGTATTTTTTTTATATTAACTTTAAGACTTTCCTAATAGGACTAGATCACAATTAATATGTTAAAATATTAAGTTTTACAAAACTAAATAGACTTTCCTAATATAACTAGATCACAATTAATATGTCATAGACATTTCCTATTTAGTTAAGAACTAAATTTGGTAGGTTTAGATAATTAATTTTGAGTATCTTTGTTTGGTGATCGTTAGATCGTAATCTAACGGTCTACATAAAAAGTACCCACTAGAGGCTACCGTGCAGAGCTTCTATGATCGCGCTACTATATATATATATATGTGTGTGTGTGTGTGTGTGTGTGTGTGTGTATATATATATAATCATGGAAGCTTCACACCATAGCCTTAGGTGGATATTTTTTACGTGAGTCGTTAGATCACAATCTAATGGTCAGTTATCGAAGAAACCAAGAATTAAATACCAAGACCTGCCAAATTTAAAATTTTATTAAATAGGAAGTTTCAATGGCATATTAATTGAGATTCTAATCTTATTAGGAAAGTGTATTTTTTTTCCCCAAAATCTTATATTTTATAGACAAAAGTTAGAATCTCAATTAATCTAGTCCATCCATTGATCTGTGGAATATTTCAAGAGTGGGACAAAAATTCTTTTTCTTTGAATATTTTTACTGCTATGTTGTTGTTGTATATTGCCAGTATATAAAGATGTGTGCTATTGTAGTGTCCATCTGGAATAAAAAAGAAAAGGGATTGTTTTCTAGACCAAGATTCGAAACTTCTGAAATATGACCTAAATCTCTCATCAACTCATTTTTCATTTATCTGGCATGTCATATGTATCACGTGATATCGGTAATTTGCGACGACATGATCAATGTGTTTCAATACCCTTTGAGTCATTGACCAATGCCACGATGTTGAACCATTATGTTACTATGAAAAAGACAATCTGTAAGTTTCAAGCAACCGAAAAAAAAAAAAGTTTCAAGTAAAATATCCAAATTCCAAGGGAAATATGAAATTTTTTTATCAGCAAACATAAATTCAGAATGATCAAACTTTTCTGGAGGGGTAAAATGAAACATAACTTCAAGAGTTTTTCTAAGCTTTTAGAGTAACCGGCTAGGTTGTTGGGTCAAATTGATAAGAGTAAAAAAAAAACTTTTTTGTTGGTTATAGATTTTATTTGGAAAAAAATAAGTGCACTTTCGTAATAGAGGTTCATCCAGATGGGTCTAATCAATTCGAAGGGTTGTATAAGTCTGATCCGACCATCAAAAGAAATTGTTCTTGATCAAATTTCTATGATTAAGAGGATAAAAATCTTACGGATTATATTATCTAGAACTTTTTACGTCTCATATTACTATTCTTCGATGCAATTGTTTTTTTTTTTTTGTGAGTAATTTACCATATTTGTGAGTGTTTTTTATCATTATTGTGTATATTTTTATCACTGTTGTGGTAATTATTTTTTACTATTTTATTTGGTACTACAGTAGCTATAAAAACATCTACAATAATGCTAAAAATATCTATAAATGTATTAAATAGAACTATCATATAAAAAAAAAATTTGGGGTACTATAGACATCTCATTTTCTTTGGATCTTAGACTAGGTAGGCATTCACTAGGCAGGATTGTCATCATTTACCAGAACAGTGGTCACAAGGATGGATTGCATTACTTTGAAAGTGCATCATATGTCCAACATGACATCAAAGTAAAGATAGATATATGGAGACCCAGTAAAATACAAAGCATGAGTAGTACATAACACCAAACCCACACTACCAATAATAATACATTTAATGGTATATGCCAGCTGATTTATTTAGAGTTCAAGACGAATCAAACTTGTTGAGCGTTAAAACCTCTCTTCCCTTTCCACAATCTTCACCGGAAAACCACCCTTCATCTTCGCCGTCAAGTTTGCTGTGAAAAGTGGTTCAACACCTTCCTCCACCACTGGAACCACCCTATACCGTCGTAAGACACCACCAACCACCCTCTTCATCTGCAAGAAAGCCATCTCTTTCCCCAAACAAATCCTTGGCCCTGCCTGAAACACTGGATATGCATATGAATCCCTCGCCAAAAAGCTCCATTTTCCAGCTGCCATGTCCCTTTTCAACCATCTGTTGGGGTGGAACTCAGCAAAATCTGAGCCCCACAACTTTTCCACCCTCCCCATTGCATAAGGGTGGTAAGTCACCTTCATCATACCCTTCTTCACAACAGTCCCATCTGGCAAAACATCATCTTCTGTAGCTTCTTTATGTTAAGAGGTCCCAGTCAAAGCGTGTTTAACAATTGCAGAGAATAACAAAATTCTCTCAGGGTGAGAACAAACCACAGGTATGTTTGGATAAAAATGCTTGATAAAACTTTTATTCTGGTGCGTGACTTATATACAAGCCAAGCCTAACAATCCTGCAATTGCAATGCCTAAATTAGAGGACCTACTACCCCACTAACAAAGCCTAATGCACTGCAACTGCAATGCCTAAATTATAGGACCTACTACTCCACTACCAAAGCCAAATGCACAGCCACACTCTAAGAGCCTGATGCAACGGCTAAATTAACATACTAACAGAAAGTTAAAAATCAAAGCACACAAATCTTAACAAACTACTTTGACTTATTCATGCAGCAATCCTAGCCTTCCCACTTCCTATCCTCCATCCTGATACTTGGGGTTCTGTTTTGATACTCTCCTGGATCTCCGCGGCAGTTTCTTATCAATACTTCCCCCACGAAGCGGATCCTTGTCCTCAAGGTCCGTAAAAGGAAACTGGTTGCGCAACAACTCAGTATGTTCCCACGTAGCTTCCTCCGGCGGTAAGCGGCTCCACTTCACTAGAGTTTCCTCCACGAACTTCTTCCCCTCCTTCACCCAGCGTGTATCAAGAATTGCTTCTGGTTCCAAAATGAGGACCCCTTCATCTGTGATAGGTGGAGGTTCCTTGCTTGCGTCCGTTGAGTCACCCACATATTTTTTGAGCAAGGAGACATGGAAAACAGGGTGTATACGGGCACCATCCGGAAGGTGGAGCTTATAAGCGACTTGGCCAATCTTTTGAACAATTGGATAGGGCCCATAATATCGACTTGCAAGTTTCTGATGAGCACGTTTGAAAATTGTCTGCTGCCTGTAGGGGTGGAGCTTCAGCAAAACCATATCGCCTTCCTTGAATGCCACATCACGGCGTTTCTCATCGGCTGTCTGTTTAATGCGATTCATAGCTACCTGCAAATTATTTTTCAGTTGTTGGAGCAGCTCATTTCGAGTTAGGAGCTGTGAATCCACCTCCTGGACTGGTGAAAGGCCATCCCGATATGGCGGAAGAGCTGGAGGTAACCTGCCATATAAGGCCTGGAACGGGGTCATCCCCGTGGAAGCATGGTACGTGGTATTATACCACAGCTCCGCCCAAGGTAAGAACTCAGTCCACTTGCGGGGCCACTGATGCACAAAACAGCGCAAATATTGCTCCACACATCGATTCACAACCTCGGTTTGACCGTCGGTTTGCGGGTGGTACGCCGAGCTGAGCTTAAGCTTGGTTCCTGACATAGCAAAGAACTCCTGCCAAAAGTTGCTAATGAATATCGGGTCTCGATCGCTAACGATCGACCGTGGCATGCCATGGAGCTTCACTACTCCCTCCACAAATTTTTCCGCCACTATCTTTGCAGTGAAAGGGTGAGACAGAGAAAGGAAATGTGCAAATTTGCTTAACCTATCGACAATGACAAAAATTGTGTCTTTACCATTTGATCTCGGCAACCCTTCAATGAAATCTATTGTCACGTCATCCCACACCTGGCATGGAATGGGTAAGGGTTGAAGCAATCCTGCTGGCGCAAGTGTCTCCGTCTTGGTACGTTGGCATGTTTGGCACTCCTTAACGTATTGTTGGACTGTTTTGTACATTGAAGGCCAGTAAAATTGTTGGGCCAGTTTTTTGTAAGTGCGGAGCACACCCGAATGGCCCCCAAACTTAGTGTCATGGACCTCATGCAATAACTTCTTGCGGAGGCCCAACTCGTTTGGAACCACTATCCTGCCTTTGAATGATAGTAGACCATTCCTCCAAGTATATGGACCATCTGGCTGGTTATTAGCAATTCGGCCCACCGTCTCCATATATGGGTTATCTACAGCTGCATCCTTGATTTTCTGCCAGATGTCAACCTGTGGAACAAAAATATTGTTAAGAACGGGGCTGCCTGGCTTTCGAGACAGTGCATCTGTAGCTAAGTTCTTGCGTCCTGGACGATACACGATTTCATAGTCGTAGCCCAGCAGCTTTGCCACCCATTTCTGCTGCTCTGGTGTGCCTACGCGCTGCTCCAAGAAATACCTGAGGCTGCGTTGATCTGTTTGGATGAAGAATCTCCTTCCAAGTAAATATGGCCGCCACGTACGTATAGCCACCACTATAGCCAACATTTCTTTGGCGTAGGTGGACCATGATCTCTTAGATACCCCAAGAGCTCTGCTCATAAAGGCAATTGGTTTACCGTGTTGAGTGAGAACTGCCCCTATTCCATCTCCAGATGCATCGGTTTCAATGGTGAACGCCTCATTAAAATTTGGCATGGCTAATGTGGGTGTAGTGGTCATAGCATGTTTAAGAGCGATAAAAGCGGCCTCAGCCTCTTCATTCCACCCAAATTGCCCCTTCTTGAGAAGATTGGTGAGAGGACGAGCTAAAATCCCATAATTCTGCACAAATTTCCTGTAATAACCTGTCAAACCCAAGAATCCACGCAATTCTGAGATGTTAGTAGGATATGGCCATGCCACCATTGCTTCAATTTTGTTACTGTCCACCTTCACACCATGACAGGTCACAATATGGCCCAAATACTCTAACTCTTGCTTCCCGAAAGAACATTTACTTGCCTTAATAAAAAATTGTTGCTGCCTTAAAATTTCCAATGTGATTCTGACATGCTCCAGATGCAACTCCCAAGTTGGACTATATATTAGGATATCGTCAAAGAAAACTAATATGAACTTTCGCAAGTAGGGCCGAAATATTGAATTCATAATCGCTTGAAATGTAGAAGGGGCATTGCATAAGCCAAAGGGCATAACCAAGTACTCATAATGCCCGTTGTGAGTACAGAAGGCAGTTTTAGCAATGTCAGAGGAATGAACCCGTACCTGGTGGTATCCAGCCCTCAAATCAAGCTTGGTAAAATATGAAGCTCCATGTAATTCATCCAGCATGTCATCGACGGTGGGGATGGGAAAACGGTCTTTGATGGTTACGACATTAAGGGCTCGATAGTCGGTGCAGAATCGCCAATTCCCGTCCTTTTTCTTCACTAGCAGCACTGGAGAGGAGAAAGGGTTGGTACTGGGTCGAATGAGCCCCGAGCTTAACATTTCCTGAACTTGTTTCTCAATCTCGGCTTTCTGAAAATATGCATACCTGTATGGTCGCACATTGACAGGTTCGGTTCCTTCCTTTAAAGGAATCCAGTGATCGACCTCTCTCACTGGTGGTAATTGCGTGGGCTCCTGGAACACATCTTCAAAGGTGTTGGCCACTTGTCGCATGCTGGGATGCATTTCATCGTCTCCTTCCTCCACCATTGGCTGCAGATAAATTGCAAATAGCGAATGCCCTTGATGAAACTCCTTGGAAATTTCTTTAAAAGAGGCAATTTGCACTGGTTGACTCATCTCTCCTTGCAAGTGTCGAGCCTGATTTGCCCATTGGAAATCCATGGTCAATTGTTTTCAATTGCAAACCATGGACCCGAGTATTTCCAACCATTGAACCCCCAACACCAGATCAAGGCCTGTTAATGGGAGAGAATAAAGGGTCAATGAAAAGGGAATGCCTTGTAAAAGCACTGGTACTTTCTCGAATCTTCCCTGACAATGGAGCCTTTCACCATTTGCGACGCGAACTGTAAATGTCTTAGTGGGTATAACGGGCAACCGAAGTAAGCTGGCCACACGTGCACTAATGAAATTATGGGTTGACCCACTATCGATCAAAACCACAACATCATGCGATCCCACCTTTGCTGCTACGCGCATGGTCTTTGGTGCTGACCATCCCGTCAACGCGTGTAGCGTAATCTCTGGCTCAATTTGATTTCCTTGATCCTCCTCAGCTGGTACTTCATTTGTAACCTCCTCATCTATAATGTTGCCCACTCCAATTGGATCCTCCAGTACAAGCAGATGTGACCCTTGACAACGATGACCAGCCGTGAATCTTTCATTACAATTGAAGCACAGCCCCTGTGCTCTCCGCTTCTGCATTTCGTCCCAAGATAGTCTTCTAACCGGCACAGCTGCAGTCGTGCGATTAGTGGGTGGAGGAGCTGGCAGTGCACGAATGGGTTGCGGTGGTCGGAAACTCTTCCTTTGCCGAGAGAGTTGCTCGTCCTTCATACGCGCTAGATTAATAGCCTCTTTCAGGGTGCAAGGCTTAAACATCCGAATCCCATCAGAGAGTTCAGTCTTCAGTCCTCCCATGAAAGTACCGACTAGTGCCTTCGGTGTCCACCCGCGTACTCTGTTCCCCAATTTCTCAAATTCCCGCTGATACTCTCGAAGTGATCCAACCTGCTTGATCCGAGACAAAGCTTCATCAAAATCTTCACATTCCGTTGGCCCAAATCTCGACCAAAGCTCATCTTCAAAGTCCTCCCAGGTTAACGTGCGTCCCTCCTCCTTGTACGTCCGGCGCAGCCACTGCCACCACTGGTTGGCCTCCCCCTCCAAGTGAAATGAGGCCAATGACACCTTCTGGTCCTCCGCCGTGCCATGGTACTCGAAGAACTGAGCCACTCGATTGACCCATTCAGTTGGGTCATCGCCAGTGAACCTCGGAAACTCCAGCTTGGCCATCTTGGATGAAAAAAATTGTCGGCCTCTTTCGCTGTCGCCTCTGTTGGTGTGCGAAAAGCCCTCGCGATCCGTGTGGTGGTGACTGGAAGACTCTCTGTTGGATAGCATGACATCTGATAGACGATTGATTGTCTCCTCTAAATGATGCATGCGATCAGTCAAGCCCACCTCCAGTCGCTGCACGCCATCCTGCACGCCTCCCAGTCCAGCCTCCAAAGCCTCGATACGTTCCTTGTTGGTAGCCATTGCTCAACCTGCTCTGATACCACTGTTAAGAGGTCCCAGTCAAAGCGTGTTTAACAATTGCAGATAATAACAAAATTCTCTCAGGGTGAGAACAAACCACAGGTATGTTTGGATAAAAATGCTTGATAAAACTTTTATTCTGGTGCGTGACTTATATACAAGCCAAGCCTAACAATCCTGCAATTGCAATGCCTAAATTAGAGGACCTACTACCCCACTAACAAAGCCTAATGCACTGCAACTGCAATGCCTAAATTATAGGACCTACTACTCCACTAACAAAGCCAAATGCACATCCACACTCTAAGAGCCTGATGCAACGGCTAAATTAACATACTAACAGAAAGTTAAAAATCAAAGCACACAAATCTTAACAAACTACTTTGACTTATTCATGCAGCAATCCTAGCCTTCCCACTTCCTATCCTCCATCCTGATACTTGGGGTTCTGTTTTGATACTCTCCTGGATCTCCGCGGCAGTTTCTTATCACTTTACTATCCATAGGGACCGGTGGGTACAATCTCATGCTTTCACAAAGAGAAGCATGAGTGTAAACCATATCTTTCACTTCATCATACACTGAAGCTTCTGATATCTCTCCGATCTCTCTAAGAATCTCATGTTCAACTTCTGGATGGCTGTTGAGCAACCAGAAGAACCATGTCAAAGCCGCAGAAGTAGTGTCTCGGCCTGCCAATATAAAGCTTATGACTATATCAGTAGTAAAGTTTTCTTCGGAGTGCCCAGAGGTCAAGAATCTTGATAAAAGATCAACGGAATCGAGTGATGATTCCTGCTTCTTTTCTTTGATGATTTCTTTAGCAAATTCACGAATTTGGTCTACCGCCATTCTGAGTTTCTTTTCGGATCCAATGTTGAAGAGCCGCTTTATTTTCCAGATTAGAGGAAGAATAGAATTGAGCCTTTGATTGCTGAGCTGCACTGCTTCATCAAAAGCAACTGCGAACTTTGCTTGGGGGAGAGATGGCAACAAGTAAGCAGGATCGTACCCGAAAGCAATCTTGCATTAGCATATGTTGTCGAAAGCGAATCTTTGGAGTATGTCTTGAAAATCAAGAACAGTTTTGTTAGCGGCGGCGGTGGAGAGGATCGGAATGAGGCGATCAGAGAGCTCTGTATCGACTACAGTCTCCACAAATTTACGAAGAGATTTGGTGTTGAACTCATGGCTTGCGACTTGTCTCTGAAACTTCCAGGTGTCTCCGTTGGCGTTGAAGATACCGTCGCCAAGCAAGTCCTTGAGAGTTGTTCGAAAGTCGTTCCCTTTCTCGTAGATATGGAAATGGGTCTTGAGAATGTGCTGGACATTGGAGGGATTTGCTGTGAAAACTTGGCGATTAGAAGGAGTAGTTGTAACTATGTCTGAGGTCCATTGGATAGGCCTGTTTTTGTTTTCCAAGACTGAGAAAGTTGATCCGATCAGTGGGTATGATTTGGGGAGACTAGTGGACTTGGATGAAAAGAAACTTTTGAAAATGGACTTGAAGTTGATGAAGAACAAGAAGAGGAATGGAAGAAGAAGACAGAAAAGCAGTGAGGTTGAGAGTTCGAAGTCTGCCATGGCGATGTAGCTGATTATATGGAAGTATGGATAGAGGAGATAGTAGTGCAGGTCTGGAATATAATTGTGGCTATTTATAGAGGGAGATTCAGGAGAGTTGGGTATGGGTTTCTTCTATATATTCTAGAATCTCTACCATTGTTAGACGTGTGCTAATAGCTTTTCATTAGGCATTAAAATTGTGCCCAATAGTATTATTGTTAAACTCTGGTTTTAGAAAATTGATAGAAGTTTGGAATGATGATGTTTGAACATTAGTCAGCATTCATTCGACCAACACAACAGTGGTCAACTATCATCATTAATGACGTCATATTAAAGCAAGGGAAACCGGTGAGAAAGGAGATGGCCAAGGTTAAGTTTCGTACGATGTTTGATCAAGACAATGACCACTACTTATGTTGGTTTTTGATATTATGCTGAGGTTATTATACTTATACACTAAAGCCAAATTTATTGTTGAATATAATAAAATTATCATAAAATAGAATTCTTATCTACAATCCTAACACTGATCCAACTCTTTTTAGAAAGATTTCTAATTTGTTAAATTATAACTTAACTCTGTTATTAAACCGTAACAAGTTCTTTCTAGAAAAAATTTGCAAGAAATCCACATTCGAAAATCTTTTAGACTTTAAATTCGACTTCAATATTTTTAAACTTAAAAGTCCGTAAAAGCAGTACTTGAGAAAAATACTACTTACTTAAAAACCTCAATCATTATTTCATTCTTATATTTATTATCACTAGTTGGTGCCCACATGCGTTGCACGTGAGCCTTTTAATCTATATTTTTGTTCTATTTTTTTTAATTCTTTTTTGATATGCATTTGGAGGCTTTTGCTTATATTGTGCTTAATCATACTAATGATCACATTCTTATTTTATTATTAGAAATTTAAGACTGACCAATCTTAAAAAAAGAAAAAAACTTTTTTGGTCAATCTAATCTTTTATAATATAGTTCAAAAAAAAAAAAATTCTTGTATACTAAAAAGCTTATAGTCTCCAACAAGAAATATGTTCTACACCATTCATGCATTTATTCTTATGGAAAATTTAGGCTCTCAAATTTGTACACCTATAATTGTTTTTTATATTTTCACTTGTGGGACTGATGCATTTAGTGTCCATGAGTAAAGAAGACGTTGCAAAATTGTATGTTAAAGATGCTGGAGGATATCATGACATGTAAATTGTAATAGATAAAAAAATATGATTTAGCAGACAAACATTTTTCCTTCAAAATCCTAAATACTCTTTTTTTATTCTGATAGAAAGAAAATAGTTTTATAACATAAAAAATTATGTTGTACTCTAGATTGAATTTAGACTCTTAATAACTATGTATACATAATGGGACTCTTGTTATATTCTAAACCTCATAAAACAATTGACAAAATTATCCAATATATACTATCTTTTCTCTTCCTACATTCTTTTTCTCTATAAACCATGAACATTCTTCAACATGAGAACAACATAACCTTGTGAACTAAACACAATAAATTTGACAAAAAAATTATAGGATCAATTTATACCTTGTGAACTTAAAATTATGTCAATAACGAATTTTAGTTATCAGCAAGTACCAAATTAGATAAAATAAATAAGGATTTTCTATTTTTAATTGTATTGGGACCTTCTTAATCGTATTTATGTATTGAGATGAAGATAGGAGTCTAAAGAGTGTTTCTATAATAAATCATTCTTATAAACTTCTCTTTGTTTTTATTTTTTGTATTATATGCACATATGAAATGTTGCATTTTTTTTATTTTTATTTAGAAACAGACAATAAGAAAATCTTTAAATGTGGTCAAAAAGAAAAATCATAAACAAACTTGTTTACTACTAAAATATTGTAAATCCCATAGTTACATCAAGAATTTGAGTGAGTATAAAAAATCCACCCTCATCAATTAGGCCCATCAATGAGGTCCACACCATGGCCACACGAAGAAGAACACTAAAAAAGATTAGTGACATTGAGTGACTTAGCCACAAATTTTGGTAAACGTGTTTACACCGTCCAATTCTGCCAATTAAGTTACATAAATGGATTAATTAATTTTTTATAGAGAACTGAATTAAACTTTAGAAATTGCAAGTAAGTATTTCTTGAATAGTCACATCAGATATAAACCCTTGCCCTTGTCCCCCATATGTGTTGCGCTTAGGAGGCTTAGGCTTTGAATGGTTGTGCTCACCCTTGTAGACAATTTCTGTTATTTGTCCATCAAATGACCGCTCAACCTTATTTTTTATCTGGGGTGTGTGCATTTGTAATAACTTTGTGAGTACTCATTTCCTTTAACTTGTTTTTGTCCGCATTGCCTCCAACTATATCCATCATAAGATTAAGAAGGTCAATCATTAATAGCCGTGGGTTGTGAAGTTCTTGGATCCTCTTTCAAGTTCTCTGGTGCCATGTTGGAGGGCTCTATTATTTTCTCTATTTCTAAAATCCTTATGGAGATTCGATCCAAGTTCAGATTCTAAATGGTGTTTGACTTGATAAGGAAGTTGGGCACGAGGCCTAGCCTGAAACAATTCTTGTTGGTGACTGATATTGTTTACCTAGAGATAACAGTGACACCCATATCTCAACATATAGCCGATAAATGTATGCAAATAAATTGTAAATCCAAGTTGTCCTCTATATATTTTCTCAAGTAGGCTTGTGTTTGGGACTACATAAATCAGAGAGAATAGGAAAAAGTATTATAAACCTTAAATCCTTTACAATACCAGATAATTATGCTAAGTACATAGAAAAAATTACAGAAATTCAAAGCAAAATAGTATCTAAATTTATAGATACTGACCGAATTTGCTAGGAGAGAGACTGTGGTCTTTGATACAATCTTCGCCATGGGTTTGTAAACCACAGTGGATTTGCTTTCTGATTTTAAGACGTTGTCAAATGAATCAACAATTGCAGTTCCAAATATCTCATCCTGAAATCATTGAACCCTACAATAGTAAAGGAAAAATATTCAATGGAACGAAAAGGAAATCTGAAAGAGTAGTCCCTGAATCAAGAGGTCACCTAAGAGGAAATCACCCCAACTGAAAGGATGTTTGCCACGGGCTTGAGGGCGATGCAAACATCTTGATGATTCAATGTTACATTGTGAAATGAAGGGAAAAAAGTGGGGAATAGGAAAAGGTGGTGAAGTATGATTCAATGTAATAGATAGTAATTAATGGAGTTATTAAATGATACATAGTGGTCTTTAAATTTTTTAAAAAGAGTAATGTAAGAATTCAAAATTTTAAAAATAGAAAACAGTTAGTAAATAAAATTGAAGGTCAAGAGTCTTTACTTCTAGAAATGGAAGAGTCCAAGAGGTAAATATAAGATGATATGATATGTTTGACATTATAGAATTATTAAAGGGCAAATAAGGAAATTAAAAAATTTTCTCCTTAAGCTATTTTTAGAAGTAGTATAGATTATCATCATCATCATCCCACCGCCACTACCCCCATCGCTTCCCACAAGCATCACCACCACCACTACCACACGACATTGCCGCCACCTGCCATACACCATCACCACTGCCGCCAAAAACCACCACTACCAACACCCTTTGACACCACCCATAACCGCCAACACCGCCACCGACAACTGTCAACACTGCGGCCACCGCCCACTACTGTCCAGTACCACCACCATCGCCGCCCACCACCACCATAACCCACCATCACCATCATCCACTACCACCACTGCCACCATCATCGCCGCCCACCACTACCATCACCACCCACTAGCGCCACCCACCATCACTACCATCACCACCCACTAGTGCCATCCCCCACAACTACTATCGTGCTTAAATTCCTTTATTTCTCCTCCATCTTTCATCCTCCCACACGCACGCTAAAAAATAGTGAATTTTAATAAAATGAAACTTTTAGTTCACTGTCCAAAATTTTCACAAATAGTGAACTGCTAAAATATTAAAAAATTTAAATTGAGAAATATATATCAAAAATAGTGAACTAAAAAAATATTAAAAAAATGATCAATTTCACTGACACCCCCTCTTATTTCTGAAATATCACTGCACACCCCTGCAGTTTATATACACGTTTCACAAACTACCACTGGTGTGATGTGATGGTTTATTCTCTTATGAATTATGAAATTTACCCTTAGCCATATCATATAAGTTTAATATGCGTAAGGGTAATTAAGTAAAATGGGAGTTCTAGTAAGAGTAATTTAGTAAAATTATGAATTATATTAGGGAACAAAAACTGATAGGTATTCAGAAACTATAGGGGTGTCAGTGAAATATGACTTAAATTCAGGAAGTGTCGGGGAAATTTATAATAAAAAAAACATAAATTGTGAACTAAAAAAACAGTGAACTTTAATAGAATGAAATCTTGGGTCAATTGATCCAAGATTTAGGTGTTCCACTCATTTCGTCTGGTTTGAAGTATCAACACTGCTCCAGTCTTATTGAAAAGGTGGAATCAAGAGTTAAGTCTTGGGTCAATCGATCACTTTCATATGCTGGAAGAGTTCAGCTTGTCATATCCATTCTCTGCAGCTTGCACATCTTCTGGGCCTCTCATTTGAGTCTTCCACAGAAGGTTATTCATTGAACTGAACAGACCCTGAGATCTTTTATTTGGAAAGGTATTGATCTTAGTCATACGAGAGCAAATGTCTCTTAGAAAGAGGTATGTAAACCTAAAGAAGAAGGAGGGCTTGGTATCAAAAGGTTGAGGGACTGGAATAGAGCACTGCTAATGAGGCACTTGTGGCATCTTTTTAATGACAAGGAGAATTTATGGACTCAGTGGATTCATGCCTATTACATCAAAGGGAGAATCCTTTGGGACCTCAAAGCCACCCAAGCATGCTCTTGGAATTGGAGGAAGTTACTTGAACTTAGAGAACTGCTCAGGCCATGCATTATCCATAGGGTAGGAAATGGGAAATCTACCAGCCTGTGGCTGGATAACTGGCACCCCCTTGGTCCACTCCTTCAAAGAAGCAACCCAATGATCTTGCTAGAATCCAGAATTTCAAGGAAAGCGAAGGTTAACAGAATTATTTTGAATAACCAATGGAATTGGACAATTGGTACTTCCATTCAAGTGTAGGAAATCATCAATGCAATGCTAAGCTACCATTCTGACCAAGATACCGAGGACTCAGTCAAGTGGACTTTAACTGGGGGGGGTAAATTTTCTGCCAAATCTGCCTGGGAACATATCAGGAGTGAAGGTCCAACCGTGTAATGGTATAAACTAGTTTGGTATGGTAAAGCTATCCCTAGAATGGCCTTCATCCTCTGGCTTGCTATTAGATGTAAGCTGAGTACCAATGACAGAATTCAAAGATTTGCAGCTCAGATTGACCCACAATGTATTCTATGTAGGAGAGCTGAAGAAACACATAACCATTTGTTTTTTGAATGTAATTTCTCTAACAGGGTTTGGAATGGTGTTATGCTCCTGAGCAACCAACAGTGACAGCAGAGATAATGGACTGATTCAATCTCTTGGGCTGCTCAACAGTGGAGAGGAAAATCAATGAAGACAACTATTTTAAAGCTTTGTCTTTCTGTTACTGTCTTTTCTTTGTGGACTGAGAGGAATGGGAGAATTTTCAAAAAGCAGAGCAAAGACCCAAATTCTCTTCTTCAATCCATCAAGCAAACCATTAGAGAAAGGCTCATATCCTTGAAATTCAAGAGAACTCAACAGAATGCAATTCTGCTGTAACAATGGAACCTTCCTGAAGCTTGTTTGAGCTGAGTTGTCTTGCCCTGCCCAATGTTTGCTTTGTTTGCTGCCCACGGTTGCAGTGCTCTACTGCACTTCTCTGTGTTTCAATATGATTTTCTCGGTTTTTTGGTCACTTGGTGAGGATTTTTGTTGGAAGCTTAAGTTCATGGCCTTTACTTCCTACAAAATGCTTGCTGATTGGGGTTGTTGCTAGCTTTTTTGCTGTTGCTTGGGGATTTTGTTGGCTGTTTTCTGGCTTTTTCTAGCTTTTTCGTTGCTGGTGGGCTGTTTTTCCTTGGATGTGTTGCTGCTTGGGGTTGTCCTGTTGTGTTCTGTTGCGCTATATTGCCTTGGTTGTGTTGCTGCTTGGGGCTGTTTTGTCTGTTCTGTGCTGGGCTATTTTTACTTTGGTTGTGCTGCGGCTTGGGGCTGATCTGCTATGTTGTGCTGGGATGTTATGGTTGCAGGTAACTGTGATGTGGCATATCAGTGGTGTTAAGGGGCTAATGTATTGGTTACATTCTCTGTTTTTCAATGCATTTTTGTCAACAAGTCTGTGGGAGATGCCCTTTCTTAAGGTATCTCTTACAGACTTGTGTTTTGAGGTCTTTGAGTCCTATGTGACTTTATTGTACATTTTGTGGGTAATTACTCTTGTATACCTGGTTCTTTAATACATTTTACCTTCCAAAAAAAAAGAAATTTCCGTTCAAAAAAATTTCACAAACATAAATGTAATTGATTAGATTGTAATAGCTTAGTTAAGGGATTTTCTCTGCATTGATATATAAAAAATAGTAAACCCAACAACATTGAAAAATAGTGAACGAAAAAAAAAATGAACACAAAAACAGTAAACATGACAAAACAACATACACCACCATTAAATTAAAATACACAAATATCACAAAAATAATAAATCAAATATAATATATACTTCATTATTGATCTGGTAATTAAATCTCCATTTTAAAATTCTTTGAACAGTCAAGAATCCAACATAGATACTATGAATCTGTGTATTTTAGAGAGAGAAAATGGATGGAGATGATGATGGAAAAGAAAGAGAAAAAAAGGAAAAGAGAGAGTGGAGGAGAATAAAAAGTGAGGGAGAAGAGAGAAAATTTCTAAACAATAGAGGAGAGAGAGAAAAAAGGAGGAAAAGAGAGATAATATTTCTAAAAAATGAGAAGAGAGAGAAAAATAGCAGGGATAAAAGAGTGGGCGAGAAGAGAGAGAAGATTACTAAAAAAAATGGAGAAAAGGGAGAAAGAATTAAGAGATAAAAAGAGGAGAAAGAAAGAGTAGGGGAGAAGAGAGAGAAGATTTTAAAAAAATGGAAACAAGAGAGGAAAAATGGTTTTAGATAACTATGGAAGAGTGAGAGAAAAATAGGGAAAGGGGGTGGAGGAGAACTGAGAGAGAGATAGGGAAGATATCTAAAAAAATGGAGAGAAAGAGAATATGTGTGTGTGTGAGACACTGTAGTGGAAGATAGAGTGGGAGAGAAGAGAGAAAATTTCTAAACAATGGAAAAGGGATAGAAAAAAGGGAGAAAGAAAAGTGGGGGAGAAAAGATAGAAGGTTTCTAGAAAATGAAAGCAATGTAATACACTCAAAGGTAATCTCGTAATTAAAAAAATATTAATTAGATTAGACTAGAAGACTAAAAAAACACATAACATGTCCTTAATGTCTTAAAAGTACCTTGTTTGGATTTAATGGCTTAAAAGAGCATATGGTTCCACTTTTGACCAATTCTCCATGTGAAAATTAGAACTAATGATAATATGACAATTTGTTTTGGCAATGAGTACATGCACATACTTATTGGGTCACTAAGGACATATATGTGTAAAATATAAGGTATGTGGTCTGCAATTGTCAATTAGTGTATTTTTAATGATAAAAATACTCTTTATCCTTATCACCTTATTTATCATTTTCCATCTTTTCTCTTTGTCACACTCATTCTCTCTCCCCTTTCTTCCGTCATTCTTTAATTTACCTATTATTTAAAAACCTCTATTTCCTCTCTCTTTCATCCCACTCATTCTCTCTCTTCTCTCTTCGGTCTCTCTCTTTCTCTCTGCTCTCTCTTCCTTTAATTACACTTTGTGCTCCTGTTAATAAATATATTGAAGTTGAAGAAGCTATTTACGATAATTTTTCTCATCAGTTTTTTTGATGTAAAGTATGAGTGCTTCGACCGGTGAAATTCATGAAAGAGTAATCTGTGATGTATGTGGGGTCCTTGCATTGGTAATTAAGACCACGTTTTAGAAGGTCAGTTCCCAACACATCTCTCTTTCTCTCTGTCTTTTTCTCTTTCAGCTTAGTTTGCTTTGTTCACATGGATTATTCGTTAATCGATTAATTCAAAAATAAACATGTTTCAAACATTATGGTATTTGCCTTCATATAGAGTTGATTGATAGTGTGACATCAAACAGTGACTTCATAGTGTTAATAGAAAGTGTGACTTTATAGTGTTGATAGAAAGTGTGACTTCATAAATTGACTTCATAAAGCAACACATTAAAATCCCTATCCTAAGGAAGCAAAACATACCTGTAATCATGCCAATTCAAAGAATGAATCCAAAAATAAACACATTTTAAACATTATGGTATTTGCCTTCATATAGAGTTGACAGATAGAGTGACATCAAAGACTGATTTCAATTGAAGTGACTTTATAGTGTTAATAGAAAGTGTGACTTCATAAAGCAACACATCAAAAACCATGTCCTAAGGAAGCAACACATACCCACAATAATATCAATTAAAAGAATGAATTCAAAAACAAACACATTTCAAACATTATGGTATTTGCATTCATATAAAGTGTGACATCTAAGAGCAACTTAATAGATAATGCGACTTCATAGAGTGACATCATACAGTATAACAATAATCAAAATAATATTAGCTCCATAGAGTTAATATCTAGTGTGAATTGAATACAATCATTGCTTTAAAAGTGACACAACTAATCCAATGGTTGTATTGAACTAGCTCCCCAAATTAGGCTCCTATAACATTGCTCACTCAACTTGTAGCCTCACAGACCATATAGTTTCAGATCTGCAATGAACTCATATGGTGTCCAAATGCCACTTTACTTTTTCTGCATAGTTCATACTATGACATTGTATCAGTTCAATTCCCAACTCTTCCAAACGCCATTTTAAGCTCAACCATTCACCAACCCCTTCCGCTATCTTCTTATTTAGACATCTAGCGCTCTATTTCTTTCAGGCATTCCATCAAACACATGCCATTCAAGTTCACCACACCATTGACAAACCCCATTTCTCCACAGTTCTCCAACTCTCCTACAGCCAAAACATCTACGAGAAACCAATTTTAGTCGATAGACGAAACCCATGAACGAAACCAAACGGGCTTCTTGTCTTCGCTGGATTACTCACCATAAATGCCAAAATGTTCATTCACAAGGAGAAGAAGTCCAGCTTTTTCTTGACAATTTCGAAGTCAAATCCAATAAAAGGTTGGTTTACTCTACGTTTGGGTTTTGGGAAGCGAATGGAAGCTGGGTTTTTTTATGTATATGCAAATGGGGTGAGAAATGGGATTGTAATGTAGGAAAGACTTGCAGTTTCATGCTATGGACATCGGGTAACCCGAAAAGTCCAATACTTGCTGGTGTTAGTTCAGGATTTGCACATGTGGCTTTGATGATTACTAAGCAAGCAATGTTGATCATGATTGATAGGAAAGATCCTACTTCGACTCCGCTGATGAACTTCAAATCGTCATTGTCCCCAACCCTCGCCAAGAACAAGATGATTTTGTGATGGATTGGAATGAGAGAGGTGTATTTGAGATCAAGGGGAGAAGTGAGAGAGGGTGGCAATGAGGTAATGCTATATGACAATCAAAAAATTGACATTCAATACATTAATTGTGGCTGTTGGCTATTAGATTAACAATGAGAAAATGCATTCTTTTTCAGATTAATTACACTTGAATATAAGACTTCTAACACTTGAATATACAAGTGCATAGAATGCAGTGTGATCTATGAATAAACTTAACAACAGTTGATTCATATTGTATCTTTTAATAACATTGAGTGTACCATGTGACCATTCTAAACTTTAATAGTGGAAATTAAAAATATCACCCTTTTAAAAAGAAAACATGGCACCAAAGTAGAGATAAATAGATAGATACGCAATAAAATATAAAGCACGGGTAGTATATAACACCAAACCCACACAACCACTAATAATAAATTTTAGAAGATTCCCACACTGAATACTTATTTAATGGTAGATGCCAGCGGATATAGGGGCGGCTAATTTAGAAGAGAAATATTATGTATCTCAAATTTGTAACTTAATTTTACATTCCAAATGAAAATGGTCGTTGGATGAGTGGGTTTCATAAACTTTTTTAAATGAAACACACTCATCCAATGGTCATCCTTCATTTGAAATGCAAATTTAAATTACAGATTTGGATACATAACATTGCTAAATTTAGAATTCACGAGATCAAATCAAACTTGAGCATTAAAACCTCCCTTCCCTTTCAACAATCCTCACCGGAAAACCACCCTTCATCTTCGCCGTCAAGTTTGCAATGAAAATTGGCTCAACACCTTCCTCCACCACTGGAACCACCCTATACCGTCGCAAGACACCACCAACCACCCTCTGCATCTGCAAGAAAGCCATCTCTTTCCCCAAACAAATCCTTGGCCCTGCCTGAAACACTGGATACGCATACGAATCCCTTGCCACAAAGCTCCACTTTCCAGTCGCCATGTCCCTTTTCAACCACCTGTTGGGGTGGAACTCAGCAAAATCTGAGCCCCACAACTTTTCCGCCCTCCCCATTGCATAAGGGTGGTAAGCCACCTTCATACCCTTCTTCACAACAGTCCCATCCGGCAAAACATCATCTTCTGTAGCTTCTTTACTATCCACAGGGACCGGTGGGTACAGTCTCATGCTTTCACAAAGAGAAGCATGAGTGTAAACCATATCTTTCACTTCATCATACACTGAAGCTTCTGATATCTCTCCGATCTCTCTAAGAATCTCATGTTCAACTTCTGGGTGGCTGTTGAGCAACCAGAAGAACCATGTCAAAGCCGCGGACGTAGTGTCGCGGCCTGCCAATATAAAGCTTATGACAATATCAGTAGTAAAATTTTCTTCGGAGTGGCCTGAGGTCAAGAATCTTGATAAAAGATCAACGGAATCGGGTGATGATTCCTGCTTCTTTTCTTTGATGATTTCTTTAGCAAATTCACGAATTTGGTCTACCGCCATTTTGAGTTTCTTTTCGGATCCAATGTTGAAGAACCGCTTAATTTTCCAGATTAGAGGAAGAATAGAATTGAGCCTTTGATTGCTGAGCTGCACTGCTTCATCAAAAGCAACTGCGAACTTTGCTTGGGGGAGAGATGGCAACAAGTAAGCAGGATCGTACCCGAAAGCAATCTTGCATATGTTGTCGAAAGTGAACCTTTGGAGTATGTCTTGAAAATCAAGAACAGTTTTGTTAGCGGCGGCGGCGGAGAGGATCGGAATGAGACGATCAGAGAGCTCTGTATCGACTACCGTCTCCACAAATTTACGAAGAGATTTGGTGTTGAACTCATGGCTTGCGACTTGTCTCTGAAACTTCCAGGTTTCTCCGTTGGCGTTGAAGATACCGTCGCCAAGCAAGTCCTTGAGACTTGTTTGAAAGTCGTTCCCTTTCTTGTAGATGTGGAAATGGGTCTTGAGAATGTGCTGGACATTGGAGGGATTTGCAGTAAAAACTTGGCGATTACCCCAAAGTTTGTGGAGGACGAAGGTGGAAGAAGGAGTAGTTGTAACTATGTCTGAGGTCCATTGTATATGCCTGTTTTTGTTTGCCAAGACTGAGAAAGTTGATCCGATCAGTGGGTATGATTTGGGGAGACTAGTGGACTTGGATGAGAAGAAGCTTTTGAAAATGGACTTGAAGTTGATGAAGAACAAGAAGAGCAATGGAAGAAGAAGATAGAAAAGCAGTGAGGTTGAGAGTTCGAAGTCTGCCATGGCGATGTAGCTGATTATATGGAAGTATGGATAGAGGAGATAGTAGTGCAGGTCTGGAATATAATTGTGGCAATTTATAGAGAGTTGGGTAATTCTTCTCTCTCTCTCTCTCTCTCTCTCTCTCTCTATATATATATATATATGTTCTAGACTCTTCTTAGTAAAATAACTAGTAAAAAAGTGGAGGTCACACCAAGTCCTCCAATTGTTGAACAAAATGATGTTTCCTCCTTTGTTTCATTGACAAGGACTAAAAGCAGCCATTTTAGGATAAAATAAGAACAATGCTATTTGGATTTAAAATTTTGACTTTATTTGTTGACTTGATTTATTATGAATTTTAAAATATGAACAATATTCTCTCATTTGAAATACGATTAATGTTATTTAGATTTAAATTGTTGATCAAATCATTGATTTAATTTTTAGTAGTCCTTTGATTAACAACAATGTTGAATGCAATTCACTATCACAATAGATGGGAGTGAATTATACAATAAGATAGCAGTAAAAACTATAAATAGGGGTACAATTTTGACAAGTCAATTCGAGCTAAACCCGAGTTTAAAGATTTAAAGATGAGCAAGGAATACTTTCAATGAGTTAACTTGTATTTGAAACATTATTTTTAATATGATACTAATTAAAATCAAGAGCAATGTTATGTAACCCAAATTTATATCTCAAATGAAAAGGGGTCATTGGATCAATGGGTCCCATTTAAAAAAATTGATAGGACTCATTCATCCAATGATCACCCTTCATTTGGGATGCAAATTTGAATTACAAATTTAAATTACATAATATTTCCCTAAAATCAATATCCTTATAATTCTCAAGTGAAAGAAAAGGCAAAAGTTTGCTTTGAACATTAAATCCTCTGGTATAGCAAATTGGTAGGATGATGTTTGAGCGTTAGTCAGCATTAATTCAACTAACAAATGGCGAACCATCGTCATCAGTGACGCTGTTGCCCGTAATGCGGTCATATATTAAAGCACGCCTAAGGAAAGGATAAGTGAGAAAGGAGATGATAGATGTTTGTTGGTGACATGGATATTCATATTTAAAACTTTGAATTATTATGCCGAAAAGGACCATTCACTATTATAAGTTGAACATTGAATAGTTAATTTTTTCAATAATTATGCTGAAGGTACATTGAAATAAAATCAAATTGTATATAATAAATAAGAGTTTAAATTGGGCGGGCAATCCAAGTTTAACCCAAAAAAAAAAGGGTTTGAGTTGATGTTTTAAAATTTTTGGGTTGAGTCTGAGTTCAAAAACTTCAACCCGAATTGAATTCGGTAAACATCCGAGTTGAGGCGTCGAGTATACGTAAGAGTACAATTAATGAGTAGCAAATATACAATCAACAGCAAATCAATGGCAAAGCAGTAAATATGGAGTAAACACAAAGATTTATAGTGGTTCGGTCTAGGTAACTTACTCCACTCTCGGGAACGACAACGGTGATCGGAGATCTTTATTGATGAATAATGTAATCGGGAAAGTATACTCCGGGAGAATTATAATGCTTTAGGAGAGAGAAACAATGTATGTAGGGAGGTGTAGTGTGTGTAGGGATCTCAAATTATAGAGGTCTCAAGGTCATGTCTAGATGTTGTGAGGTGTCTCTCTATGTGGAGAGAGCTTACAATATACAGGTATGGTAAGGCGGTGAAGTGAGGCGGTCACTACTTTTTGGTAGGTACAATTAAGAGAGGACTCTACCATTTTGGTAAGTACAATTAAGGTATGATTAGATTTTCGTGCATATCCCGATATATTTTTTTCTCGTGCTCCTATTCCGTCGGAATGAGGATCCTGAGCTGGGTTGGACTTGAGTTGGAGTGGCAAAATGAGGAGGACGAAGGAGAGACAGGAGGGCCAAGCCTAGGCGACGCCCAGGCCCTGGACGGCGCCAGATGCTTGGGTGACCCCTTGGGTGCATTCCTTCGGACGGCGCCCCCTTGGGTGCCTCCTTTGGGCTCTGGTGACATGGTCCCTTCCTGACTTGTTTGGGCCTGGGTCATTTTTTACTGACTTGGGCCTCTTTGATTTGTTGGGCCTAGCCCAGTTAATTTTGGGCTCATCATATATAAAGCACTAAACAATAGTCACTAGGGTTCTCAATCAAATCTCATCTCATCTCATGCGCCTCTCTCGTTCTCTCTCAACCTCCCTCGTACTCCCTCTTAGATAATCAAATCTGCATAGACCACAACGTCGAAAACCGCAATGCCGAAGACCACAACGACTCGATCTGCACCGAAGACCACAACGACTCAGAGAACCTCTCTCAGATCTGCGCCTCTCAAAGAAGAACATCACTGGACAGGTGATGGCAATGGCTGTGTGTGTTGGTAGTGGGCAGTGGCTGTGGTGTGGTGGTTGTGGTGTGCAGTGATGGCAATGGGCAGTGGCTATGGTGGCGGTGGCTATGGTGTTTTGGACCTTTTGGCTTAATTTCTTTATGTTGTGTTCTTGTGTAATTTATAATCCAAATTTTAACCCGACGTCAGCCCGAATTAAACAATCTGAATTCAACCCGAACCTGTCCAAATTCAATTTTGACAGTACTTAGATTGAATACCTCAGGTTAAGGTTGGATTCAGGTTCGAATTGAAGATTATATACGTAGAGCTGGGTTAGGGTTGACCCCTCAACCCATCCAACCCGCCCGAATTGCACCCCTAATAATAAAGTAGAGCACATTTTGAATTGTCCAACTTATTTTGGGTTTTTTGTGGCTCAAATCAATTTTAGGCAAAAAAAAAAAGGATAAATTTTATGGACAATGTTATCTAGAGTTATTTGCATCTCAGATTACTTTAAAAATATTAATTTGACGGACAAATTCACTCCCATATTTTATTTAGGAGGGGTTATTCCCACCCCTTAAATTTCTTTTTCTACCTCATTTAATCTTCTTATTTTAAACTAATAAATTCACCTCATTAGTTACTAAGTTCACCCCATTTATATCCATTCAATTAAACTACTAAATGGGGGTGAAAAAAGGAGATTTAAAGAGTGGAAATAACCCCCACCCATTTTATTTTCCCATCCAAACCATCTTCCATTTATCCTTTTCAAATTAATGTCTTTGATTTACCCCAAATTTATGCCTGACGCATCTCTCCCTATCTCTCCTCCCGCAAAACTCCTCCGAAATCTCAATTTCCATATTCAAGGACCAATATGGGAAAACAACCTAGAGCCATATGCAGTACTTCTTTTCATCTCTCGAGTCCTCCACAGGGACTGGATCATAAATCCACCTAAGGAGCTGAAAGATGTACTTTAACTCAGATTGCAATCATCCTGTTTGAAAGTTATCAATGTGTTACCTGCACACTTTTAAGAATTGAGAAAAGAAACGAAAAATAGAATAGGAGGAAGAAAACATACTTTGAGGGGTAGAAATCTCCGGTGGTCCAATTCGAGAATTCGAAAAGAACTGAATCTCTAAAATTTTATTTCATTTGCTGACTTGATGCACTATAACTTTTGGATTGATTGTGGACTCATCAAACATTAGAATTTGTTCTTAATCCAATGGTTCTCATTAGAATTTGGTTTCATTTTAGGACAAAATATTGTGTGCCCGTGTAGTGTATACAGCACTTATAAAAAAAATTGTGTCACCCCTTGTTAGATTATTTTTTTTGAAAAACTTAATTTGTGTGGCTTACAAACTAATTGTGTGACGAATTCTCATTTGAAGTAGGTACCAAATGACATTGTCACGTGGTGTCTTATAAGCACCCAATATTCTCTTCCATTTTAAATACAAGTTGGGCTTAGATTAATCCAAATTTAGGATAAATTCTAGCCTAACATTGTGATTAGAGGTGGCAATTTTAACTCATTACCAATTAATCAGCCCAACCCGCTCATAAATAAATGGGTTGAGTACCTATATTAATTAATATGGGTTCTAAATAAATTGGGTAATATGATTCATTTTAATTAAGCGGGTTAATATGGATTACAAATGGGTGCCCATTGGGTTGAGTATTTATCTTTTTATTAAATAACACAAGTAATAAAATTAAATAAATATACTAATATACCAAAAAATACACACACTATTACACCAAAAAATATACACATTATTACACCAAAAAATACACACATATACACTAATACACCAAAACATACACACACTAATACACAAAAAACACACACGTTAATACACCACCCATGACACCACGGGTCGACACATGACTCATAAACCATGGGTCGCCCACGACCCATGGATTGATCCATAACCATGGGTCGACCCATGACCCATGGACCAACCATAGCCCACAAATTGACCCGGCCCATTATGTGTGCATTTTTTTTTTATTAAATGTGTTTTAGGTTTGTGTTAGTATATGTGTGTGTATTTTTGGTGTATTATAGTGTATTAGTGTGTATATTTTTAATGTATTAGTTTGTGTGTGTTTTGGTGTATTAGTGTGTGTGTGTCAGTGTGTGTATGTTTGTATTTTGGTGTACTACTAATGTGTGTGTGTGTGTATTTTTTGGTGTACTAATGTATCTATTAAGAATTTTAATTATTTTATGGGTTAATCGGTTTAACCCAATCCATTAAAAACTCAACCCATTATAACTCATTTACTAGGTGAGTGAAAAATGGACTAGATTTATTTTAGTCTAATCCAATTTAACCCAACCCAACCCAAAACCAACCCGACGCACCCATTTGCCACCCCTAATTGTGGTGAAGAGTTTTAAATCAATTTCATCCCAAATTCTGTAACTTGAGTTTATAGATTTAAAGATGAGTAAGCAATACTTTCAATGGGTTGACGTGTTTACAGAGATTCAAGAAATTAAACTCGTGTTTTCTGTAATTCTAGAAGCTCTACCATGGTTTGACGTGTGCTAATAGCTTTGCATTAGACTTAAAATGTTAGTAAAAAATACCATTTTAGATTAAGAAAAGATAATGCTATTTGTATAATTTTGTTGAAGCTAGAGTGTCATAGTATTGAAGAGACGAGAGTGAATTCGAATCTTGACAATTATTTAGAAATCAGGTTATGAGAGATTTATCTCTTATGAATATTTTAATTCCGGCGTGGATAGTTTGTCTTTAACCAGATCGGAAAGAGAATTAGTTGAAGTGCGTGTAAATTTATCTAAACACCCCTAATCGCTGCGAGAAAAAAAAAAGAGAGAGAGAGAGAAAGAGAGATAAGAGAACTTCAATAGATTTTTCAATACAGTGTCATAGTTTCCATTATATTAAATACTCTGGTATAGCAAATTGGTAGAAATCTCGAATGATGATGTTTGAGCGTTAGTCGGCATTAATTCGACTAACAAATGGCGAACCATTGTCATCAGTGACGATGTTGCCCCGCAATGGTGTCCATATGAAAGCAAGCTTAAGGAAATAGGTGAGAAAGGAGTTGATAAAGATTAAAATTTAGGATGGTGTGTGGTTGGTGACGTAGACCACTTATTATTATTATTATCAGTAGAACATTATTAATTGTTAAAGCTTTCAATAATTTTGCCGAAAAGGACCACTCATTATCATAAGTTGAACATTGAATAGTTAAAGGTTTCAATAATTATGCTGAAGATAATATGAAATAAAATCAAATTGTATATAATAAATAGAAGTGTAAATTGGGCGGGCCAACCCGAGTTTAACCCGAAAAAAATAGAATTTGAGTTGATGTTTTAAAACTTTGGGTTGGGTCTGGGGTCAAAAATTTCAACCCGAATTGAATTCGGTCAACACCCGGTTGAGGCGTCGGGTTGTCGAGTTCAACCCAAACCCGATAAATTAAAAAAAATTAATAATATATATATATATATAGCACTAGCTAGTAGCCACAAGGGTTCCTACTCAGATCTCATCTCATCTCATGTGCCTCTCTCGTTCTCTCTCAGCCTCCCTCTCACTACTTAGATAGTCAAATCTGCATAGACCGCAATGCCGAAGACCACAACGACTCAGAGAACCTCTCTCAGACCTACGCCTCTCAACGAAGAACATCATTAGACAGGTGGTGGCAATGGATGTATGTGTTGGCAGTGGGCAGTGGCTGTGGTGTGGTGATTGTGGTGGCAGTGTGCAGTAGCTGTGATGGTAGTGGGCAGTGACTATGGTGGCGGTGGCTATGGTGTTTTGGACCTTTTGGCTTAATTTCTTTGTGTTGAGTTCTTGTGTAATTTGTAATCGAAATTTTAACTCGAATTCAACCCGAGCCTGCCCAAATTCAACCCGAGCCTGCCCAAATTCAACTTGGCCAGTACTCAGATTGAATACCTCAGGTTGAGGTTGGATTCAGGTTTAGATTGAAGATTATAAACGTACGATTGGGTTAGGGTTGATCCCTCAACCCATCCAACTCACCCGAGTTGCACCCTTAATAATAAAGTAGAGCACGTTTTGAATTGTCCAACTTATTTTGGGTTTTTTGTGGCTCAAATCAATTTTGGGCAAAAAAAAAAAATGTTATGGACTATGTTGTCTAGAGTTGTTTGCGTCTCAAATTACTTTAAAAATATTAATCTGATAGATCAAATTCACTCTCATATTTTATTTGGGTGGGACTATTCTCACCCCTTAAATCTTTTTTTCTACCTCACTTAGTCTTCTTATTTTAAACTACTAAGTTCACCACATTAGTTACTAAGTTCACTCTATTTATATTCATTCAATTAAACTATTAAATATATGTCAAAGAAATCGAAACAAAAATAATAATTAAAGCAAAATTTTAATGTTCTAAGGTGATCTATATTATTTCGATGTGTTTTAAAATATTTTGGTATATTTCAACTAATATTTCAAAAATAATTATTAATTTTTATTCTGTTTCTAAAATATTTCCGTACCGAAATAATACATCAAAACAAAATTTTAATAATTGTATGTATAGTAGGTTGAAATAAAATTGAATGAATTTAATTTTTAATTATTGAATATAGATGTGGTGAGATTAGTAACTAATGAGGTAGGTATAGATGAGGTGAACTTATTAGTTTGAAGTGAGAAGATTAAATGGGGGTGGGAAATGAGATTTAAGGAGTGGGAATAGCCCCCACCCATTTTATTTTTCCATCAAAACCATCTTCCATTTTTGCTTTTCAAATTAATGTCTTTGATTTACCCCAAATTTATGCCTGATGCATATCTCTCCTCCCGCAAAACTCCTCCGACTTCCCCAAATATCACCCTTCTCTCGCCCCCACAAACTCTCCTAAATCTCAATTTCCATATTCAAGGACCAATATGGGAAAACAACCTAGAGCTATATGCAGTACTTCTTTTCAGCATCACCCAAAGATGTGACTGTGACAAGTTGAGATTGTGGAGCATTTGTCGTTATCATGCATTGGACACATTGGGTGTGGTTTGGAGTGGACATTGGGTTAAGGGTGGTGGTGGAAGCCAACATTCAATCAGTGCAACATTGGGTCACCCAACAAATGGAGGAGCTCAAGGATTGGCAGTGACCCATGGAGCAAGGATTCTATGGGGGGAGCTCAGTTCATTACAAAGGCAGAAGCAAAGCTCGCAAGACTGCAAATTGAACAGAGAGAACAGAGCAATAGATTGGACTCCCCCTCGACCCCCTTTTCTCAAACTCAATTCTGATGGCTCTTTCAACAGCAAAAAGAAAGGAGGCCTCAGTGGGGGTTATTCTCCGAAACATATAGGGGATCTTACTAGGGGGAAAGCAAAAAAGAATCAAGCTATCTCGAGCAGATTCTCTGAAGCAACGGCCATTGCAGAAGCATGTCTACTTGCAGATTTACCACAGCTGGAGAATGTTGTAATAAAAAATGATAATAGGGATCTTGTATCCTTAGCTGTAACAGGAGTACGTCCATGAGAAGTAGATAGCTTTATCACAGACATTAGAACTATTAAGAAAAAATTGAATCTACGTTTCTTTCATGTGACCAAAGAACTCAATAGAGGAGCTCATTGTGTCGCTAAAGAAATCATCTCTCGAGATCTCCACAGGGACTGGATCATAAATCCACCTAAGGAGCTGAAAGATGTACTTTAACTCAGATTGCAATCATAATGTTTGAAAGTTATCAATGTGTTACATGCACACTTCTAAGAATTGAGAAAACAAATGAAAAATAGAATTGAAGAAAGGAAACCTACTTTGAGGGGGTAGAAACCTCTGGTGGTCTAGTTCGAGAAGAACTGAATCTCCAAAACTTCACAAGAAAATTTATCAGAATATTTCATTTACCATTTTCATTGATAAAAATGTCTTTAAATACAAGATGATAAAAACTAACTTAACCCATGACTCTACTATCTTAGTGATCACACCTAGAAAAATACCCACAAAATACGCTTTTACTAACTTACTCACCAATAATCTTCCAATGACCAACTCCAAGATTATTTATTAAAAATGTGCACATAACATTCCATTCCCCTTTAAAACAAACTTTGTCCTCAAAGTTTGATTTATTATGTACAAAAAGAGGCGGCTAACCTACTTCAATATCCTCGTAAACACTTTATGCAATCAAAAATTTCACCACGAAGAATGTTAGCAGCAAGTTCTTGGGGAATAAGTATATATAGTAGGATTGAAGTGGAGGAAGCAGGCTTCTTTAACTCCATCCCTTGCCATATCTCCTTATGGCCCGGTAGCCTTGAAAGAATTGCAGCATCTTGATTCTGCAACCTTGAAGCTCTTCGAACAATTAATACCAACATGTGTTTGCTTGACGTCTCATCCATGATTTTTTATTTTACTTCTTGAATAATTTTTTGAACCTTGTTTAAGCACTCTTGCATCCGTTGATTTTCTTCAATCAATCTCTTGAACGCCTTTTGAAAATCAAGACGCATCAACTTCAAAATCTCTAATTATTTCGGTAGTATTAAGTGTTAGTAGTATGCTCTAAAACCAATCATATAGATGATGTTTTAGGGTTGTACTAGCAACATTCATTACTTAATTAAATAAAAGGGCAAGTTTATTTATCATGTTTCTACTTTATTTCATTTTACTATACATGATATAGTCCATAGAGTATAAGTTAAGAAGATAGTTTCTCAAGATGTTTAGAAGAGGAGACCTATATTTCTTAGTACTTAACTCTTAAATGTTCCTAGTCATAGGATTATTATTTGGGCATTACATAATCCGGATAGACTAGCACACACTATGTTTACTCATATTTGATATGAGGTGACTCGTCCAAGTCACTAATGTTGGGACACTAAAGCAAGTGTGTGGGTGCTTGTTAGAGAACAAGTACACTGAACGTGACCATTGACTAACGCAGGATTTTTCATATGGAGTTTTACATGTCTGTCAATGTTAAATCCTAAAGTCATAGTTATGCAACTGATCCTTAGACTTGAGACACCATGGTTGTCTTGTGCATGGACTTCTATGCTTTAACTATACAACATATTCATATACTAACCATGTAACTTGGATATGCATTGTTGGACATAGTTAGGCATGCATGAAGACTTATGAGTGTACAAAATAGAATCTATCATCCTTAGTAATTAAAGGGAGAATGTCCTATGTGATCTTCTGGGATATGACTCAAAGAGTTCTTGGCCAAGGCAGAATGACAATTAGAAAAAAAGTTTCTAATTGATCATTAAGAGTTATAGTCCTAAGATCGAACACATAAGATTAAATTAGGGGTTTGACAGTAATTCCATACCCTAGTAATTCAATTGGGGCATTGTGTGATAGAAGGATTGAATTGCATGACAATTATATACAGAATGGGTTCTTTACCTACTTCGTGCTATCCGGAGGTTGATCATGATATGCTGCTAGGTGTCACTCATGATTAGTAGAAACTCGAAGAATGAAATTAATATAAATATATTAATTGTTCTTCATAAAGGGAGAATTAGAAGAGTTCTAATTCAAGCTAAATTAGAAAGAGTTCTAATTTGAGATGCTACTTGTAGTTAGTATCGAATGCCTACAACCGGGTATGCTTAAACCTATAGGGTCACACACAATAGAATTGATTGGAAACTAAATGATAAAAGAGAGACAACCAATTAAGAGTTAATTGGGGTGAAAACCTAATTAAGAGTTAATTAGGGACTTTATTAATTAATGTTAATAAATGGGTTATATGTAATTATGAGATAATTACAACTTGACCCAAATTAGGATTAGAGCCTTTAAAGCTCTATAAATATCTTTATGAAGGAGGTGGATATGATATATGATATAACAACTCTCTTGCTAGCACAAGAAGAATCACCCCCTCATTCTCTCTATCTACTAGTTTTATCAATGACTAAAGTAGATCCTTCAAGTTTGTCAATTCGTGTGGATATCGATAGAGGCCAAACGTTTGCGAGGCTTGGGATAAAGATTAAATTCAGATTTGAAGATTTAAGATTGCTTGAAGATTGCTTGAGAATGATTGAAGATTGCTAAAGGCACGCTTCAAGAGGTAACCCTTAATCTTCTCTATAGATCTAAGGTTTCTCGGTTTGTATTAAACATGAATAGATCTTGATATGAGGAATCAAATTATTTTTTAAATTCCGCTGCATTTATTATATGATTCCTTTCAGTGGTATCAGAGCCATTATTCATGATTTAATACAAACTTAATGTGATTATTGTTATAGCATGTTAATAGGATTGACCGAGAAATATTAGGGATTGCATAATTCACATGAATCATATTATTTTGTATGAGTGTTCTACAAAATAAATTCTGATTTTTTTTCACATGTTTAATATGAGATATTAATGGATCCATATATTTGAAATTGTTTTAAAATTAGATTTTAAAATTGAAGAAACGTAGTTGCACAAAGTAACGACTAGTTTTCCTTAAAACAAGTTTCGGGTTTGAGAATGAATCAAGGGTGGAACAAGTTAGATTTTTGGTCCAAGGGTGGCTAGAAGAAAAGTTTTTCATCTGTGGTGAATGATAATGGTGGTCTTGAAGTAGAACTTAAAACACTAGTGACTAGTTCATAATATTCTTGTAAAGTTCTACAAATCTTACTTTGATTTGATCTAAATTTTTGTTCAACATTGATTTTAATTTTGTTTATGAAATATTAAAATTAATTTTAATAATTTTACAAAATTGAATTGGACAAAAATTAGATTTGTAAAGTCTCAAGACTTAATTATGAAAATGACTCTTGGCTTGTTCAAGTTGGATACACTTTGGTCTCCTATTTAATTTTTATCTATTTCCCTATAAACTAGGAGATTGTCTTCTAATTACTTGTGGAGATAGTATTCTAATTATATTAAGAGATTGTCTTTTAATTAAATTAAAATATTATTTTCTAACTAAATTAGGAGATTGTCTACTAATTAAACTAGGAGATTGTCTCCTAATCAAATTAAGTGATTGTCCTTTACTTAGATTAGAAGATTGTCTTCTAACTAAATTAGCTCCTAATCAAATTAAGTGATTGTTCTTTACTTAGATTAGAAGATTGTCTTCTAACTAAATTAGGAGATTGTCTCCTAATCAAATTAAGTGATTGTCCTTTACTTAGATTAGAAGATTGTCTTCTAACTAAATTAGGAAATTGTCTTCTAATTGAACTAGGAGATTGTACTTTAGAAGATTATTTTCTCACTGAATTAGAAGATTGTCTTCTAATTAAATTGGAGATTGTCTCCTAATCAAACTAATATATTGTCTTTTAATTAAATTAGAAGATTGTCTTCTAACTAAATTAGTAGATTGTCTACTAAATAAACTAGGAGAATATTTCTAGTCAAATTACATTGTTTTTAAATTAAATTGAGAAATTATCTTCTAATTAAATTAGGATATTGTATTCTAATAAAATAAGAATTTGATTCTTAATAAAACACCACCTAAACCAAGATCCTATTTTAACTAGGATTATGATCAAAGAATCCTAATGAGATTAGGACTCCTAATTAGACTAAAAAATTGGGAATTTGATTTTCAACTATATACCACCCAGACTAGAACCCTATTTTGATTAGGTTTTGGACTAAAGGCTCCTAATGAGATTAGGACTTCTATCTAGACAAAAATTGAGAATTTGATTCTTAATAGTATTCCACCCAAACTAAAATCCTAGTTTGACTAGGATTCTAATCAAATGATCCTAATAGGATTATGACTCTTATTTGGAATAAAATTAGGAATTTGATC
Organism: Ilex aquifolium; assembly: GCA_951799425.1. NCBI lineage: Eukaryota > Viridiplantae > Streptophyta > Magnoliopsida > Aquifoliales > Aquifoliaceae > Ilex > Ilex aquifolium. Next base: position 4,305,053 of record OX637409.1, on the reverse strand, counting down.
CCAATTAAAAGATCAACCGAAATAGACTTCTAGTTTGACTAGGAATTTGTTTATAGAATCCTAATAGAATTAGGACTCTATAATAGATTTGTTTTAAAATTACTAATTTTAATTTGATTAAAATTAAAGTAATCCTTAATTGTTAAGGAAATTGCAATCCCTAGATATTTATGTTATAATTAGAATAATCACATGTTTTCTTTTATTCATGCAATGTGATTGAATGGATGTGGGAATGATCATGGACTTAGACCAAATAATTGAGCTATGTAATTGGTTTGAATGCAATGTGATTGTATTTTGTTATTTGGGTATGTAATTTTTGAAAAATGAGGCTTGCATGCCTCCTTTCTCCTTTCTATATGTAATTTCTTCTCTCACCTCCTATTGTACATCCCCTTGATCTTAATCAAGGTTTCTTTTCATTAATGTAATGAATTAGAATATAATAGTTCAGTAGGATTGAAGATAAAGATGAAAGCATGGTGGTGCCCAGATGTAAAGTTCATGGAGGTCCATTGAAACAACACACACTGAAGATCAGTGTCATGAGATGATACATTTTCAAATCTTATCATCACCCACACAGGTCTAGATTCAATTCAATGGCTCGAATTGAATCAAACTGAAAATCCATGATCATGAATAGGGCAAAAGGCCCAAATTGCCATAAATAGTTATATGTCCATATTTTCTATTTTAAATTGATATATTGAATCATATTTTGTGATGATTCAATTTAATATATTGATATTCTCACAACCCTAATTTTAAAGGTTAAAATTATTTTTTTTAAATGGGTTAGTGGGAGTATAATATATTAATTGGACTAATAGCGATAAATGGCAAGAATTAATTTTTGATGTGTATGAGATGCATGTATGTATGATGAGACAATTAGACCTCCAAAAACCCCTCCATAAGATATTAAGTTACAACGAAGAGACATTATGAATGTCTTATCGTGGTCTTCCGCCGTTGTAAGTATATTAAGGATTTTTAGCGTGATTAGTCGGCTACAAATATGTGGGGACTATTCATTTTTGGGAATCCTTAATAACTTATTCAAGCATATGATGCTATGAGGTAGGATGCCTGTAAGTTTCAAGATACTATTATGTGAGGAGCTTATTGGTCATAAACGCCTACACTTGTATAAATGGTGGGTGTGACTTAACTAGGGTAAATGGGCCAATATGCTATTATGTGATGTTCATTTATGCTAGAGACCAAAGGATGATTGAAAATTGCATAAGATGCATTAGGTAAGAGTTACCTACTCATTAAGGATTAGTATAACCAAGATGCTATTATGTGAGGTTATATTAATTTAAGGTGGGACCCCAATCCCCACTAGGAATAAAAATTCCCTAATTCCATAGGAGGGTGTATGGGATTTGAGAAATAGTGGGAGGTACCATTGTGATTTAAAGACCCAATCTAATGATTAAAATGAACTCGCTAATTCTAGATGTTTTATTTGATCACAATGGCAAGTCTTAACCTTTTATCCAGAATTACGTTTTTCCACCGTTTGACCGACTTTAACTTCCTAGATTGGAAACAAAAATTGAGAATTGTTCTCATTTTTGAAAAGAATGAAAATACCAATGGAAAATGTTTCCACGCGGCAAAGATGGGTATTGTAAAGAAACAATTGTGAATATCTCACTTCCATTAAGAACATGTCTTCAAAAGGTATGTTCGATATGTTCTTTATTGAAACTGGTTTATCAGTTGGTTCTGATTTAATTTAGGTATTAGATACCGCATCTAGTTCTTACATATATATTTGATTGTATGAACTAAAGGAAATCAGAAAGGTAAGTAGAGGAGAAGTATTCCTTCGAGTGGGAAATGGAACAAGTGTTGTTGCATTAACTGTGGGGATCTACTACTTGCAATTGTCATCTTAATTGTTTTAGATTTTAGGAACCGTTTATTTATGCCTAATATGGTAAGGAACATATATCTATTTCATCACTGTATAAGGGTGGTTATAGATACGTTTTTAAAGAAAAGCATTTTGTTCATTTACTTTTAATTCCAATTTGATTGGTTTTGGCATATTCTTCAACGATCTCTATTTCTTAAACAAGAATGACAATATAAATAATATTGAACATTATGATACGAATGTCATCACTTATAAAAATCTAGAGATAATAAGAATCCTAATTATATGCAGCATATCAAATTAGTTCACATTAGTGAGGATGAGATTTGCATGTTGGTTAATAATGGACAATTAGGTCCATGGGCTTATGAAGCCCATCCAACATTTGAATCTCGTCTCATGAGTAAGATGACTAAAACACCATTTGTAGGACAAAGTGAAATAGCAGCATATATTAAGATTAATACATAGTGATGTATCCAGACTACTGAGTTTAGTAGACATAAGTTGTTATTCATACTTCATATCCTTCACCGATAACCATTCATGGTTAGAGTAAGTGCACTTGATGAAGTGTAAATCTGAAATATTTGAAAAGTTTAATGAATTCAGATATGAAGTAGAAAAATAAATAAGCAAAAGTATTAAAACTCTTTGATCAGAGCGAGGAGGAGAATACTTAAATGCTAAATTTTTGGATTATCTCACAGAATGACATTCTATCACAGTGGACTCCTTCTCCAACACCACAACTTGGTGGTGTTTCTAAAAAGAGAAATCGAACACTATTAGATATCGTTCGATCAATGATGAGTTACACTGACTTAATTATCTCCTTTTGGGGACTTTCCCTAGAAACCGCCGCATACCTCTTAAATAAGGTACCTTCCAAATCTGTCCCTAGGACACCATATGAGATATGATATGGGAAGAAGCCAAGTCTTAAACATGTTAAGATTTGGGGTTGTCCATCACATGCTAAGAAACATGATATGAACAATTTGGAAGCCATGACTGATAGATGTAGGTTTGTGAAAAATCTTAAAGAATAATCTTTAGGATATTATTTCTATCTTCATAGCGAACAAAATTGTTTGTTAGTTAGTTTGCTACTTTCTTGAAAAATAGTTTATTCAAGATGAATGCATAACAAGAAGGATAGAACTTGAGGAAATGTCCTCAAAACCACAAATAGTAACTGATCAGCCTAAATACCCTATTGACATAAAACATAGTACTACACAAGCTCTGTGTAAATCTTATAAGATACCGCACCACCTTAAAGATATTGGTATCTCCATCAAGGTGATAAGGAATTTATAATGATCATTAAAGTGATCTTATAAATTACACAGAGACGATGTCAGACATCAACTCGGAAAAATGGCAAAGTGTCATGAAATCATAGATGGATTCTAGATACTCCAACCAAGTCTAGACTTTTGTATACCCACCTTAAGGTATTGTACTTACAGGCTGCAAATGGGTTTTCAAAAGGAAGACAAGCTTAAATGGAAAGGTAGAGACCTATAAAGTTAGGCTATGGGCTAAAGGTTTCAAACAAAGACAAGTTGTTGACTATGAAGAAATCTTCTAGCTAGTAGTCATGCTAAAATCCATCATGATTATGCTTCTCATAATTGCACACTGTGACTATGAGATATGACAAATGGATGTCAAAACCATCTTTCTTAATAGAAACATTGATGAAGATATTTCAATGGAGCAGCCATAAGGTTTTGTATCTAGTGGCGAAGGCCATAATGTGTGCAAGTTATAGAGATCCATTTATGGATTAAAAGCAAGCATCCCAAAGTTGGAACATCCAGTTTGATGAGTTAATCTAATCATTTGGTTTCCTCTTAAACATAGATGAACCATGTATGTACAAAAGGGTTAGTGGGAGTTCTACCACATTTTAGTATTTTATATAGACGACATCCTATTTATTGTGAATAATGTTGGGATGCTCTGATCGGTCAAACTATAGTTATCACATAATTTCTACATTGAAGGATTTGGGAGAAACATCCGATATACTAGGTATAAAGGTCTATGGAGATAGATCTAGAAGGTTGTTTCGGGTACTCTAATCCTTGTATATAGACACGATGTTAATGAGATTAACATGCAGAATTCCAAGAAAGGATTTTTACTTCAAATGAGGAATTCATCTCTCTTTAGAACATGAGTCCTACACCATCAAAAGAGAGATATAACATGAGCAATATTCCTTATGCTTAGCAATAGGTAGCCTCATGTATGTTGTGCTATATACAAAAACTTGATATCAGATATGCTATAAGTGTTACTAGTAGATATCAATCAAGTTTCATGTTTGGAACATTGGAATGTATTCAATACATTCTTAAGTACTTGAGAAGAACTAAGGATGCATTTCTTGTCTATGGAGAATGAGAGCTACGTGTGGATGGATATATAGATTTAAACTTTTAGTCTAATGTAGATAAAAGAAAAATCTACTTCTGGATTTGTATCTATCTTAAATGATGGAGTAGTGAGTTGTACAAGCTGTAAATAAGATATTACAGTGAAATCAACTACTAAGGTTGAGTATGTTGCCGCCTTAAAAGATGTCAAAGAAACTGTTTGGATTAAGAAGTTCAATAATGAACTTATATTAGTTCCTACCATTGAGTCACATATACTACTGTATAGTGACAACAATGGGGCAATAGCTCAAGCCAAGGAACCAAAGTCTCATCAGAAATCCAAAAGCTTATAGTGGCATTCAACATAATCTCAGAGATCATTGGAAGAGGTGATGTGTACATCTAAAGGATTGCATCAATAGATAATATAGTGGACCCATTTACAAAAGCACTAAGATAACAACAGCTTGACTAACATCTTGAGAAGATGGGTATTAGATACATAGTCGATTGGTATTAGTGCAAGTGGGAGATTGTTAGTAGTATGTTCCAAGACCAATCATATAGATGATGTTTTAGGGTTGTACTAGCAACATTCATTACTTAATTAAATAAAAGAGCAAGTTTATTTATCATGTTTCTATTTTATTTCATTTTAATATACATGATATAGTCCATAGATTATAAGTTAAGAAGATAGTTTCTCAAGATGTTGAGAAGAGGAGACCTATACTTCTTAGTACTTAACTCTTAAATGTTCCTAATCATAGGATTATTATTTGGGCATTACATAATCCGGATAGACTAGCACACACTATGTTTACTCATATTTGATATTAGGTGACTCGTCCAAGTCACTAGTGTTGGGACACTAAAGCAAGTGTGTGGGTGCTTGTTAGAGAACAAGTACACTGAACGTGACTATTGACTAACGTAGGATTTTTCATATGGAGTTTTACATGTCTGTCAATGTTAAATCCTAAAGTCATAGTTATGCAACTGATCCTTAGACTTGAGACATCATAGTTGTCTTGTGCATGGACTTCTATGCTTTAACTATACAACATATTCATATACTAACCATGTAACTTGGATATGTATTGTTGGACATAGTTAGGCATGCATGAAGACTTATAAGTGTACAAAATAGAATCTATCATCCTTAGTAATTAAAGGGAGAATGTCCTATGTGATCTTCTGGGATATGACTCAAAGAGTTCTTGGCCAAGGCAAAATGACAATTAGAAAAAAGTTTCTAATTGATCATTAAGAATTATAGTCCTAAGATCGAACACATAAGATTAAATTAAGGGTTTGACAGTAATTCCATACCCTAGTAATTCAATTGGGGCATTGTGTGATAGAAGGATTGAATTGCATGGCAACTATAGACAGAATGGGTTCTTTACCTATTTCGTGCTATTCGAAAGTTGATCATGATATGCTGCTAGGTGTCACTCATGATTAGTAGAAGCTCGAAGAATGAAATTAATATAAATATATTAATTGTTCTTCATAAAGGGAGAATTAGAAGAGTTCTAATTTGAGATGCGACTTGTAGTTAGTATCGAATGCCTACAACCGGGTATGCTTAAACCTATAGGGTCACACACAGTAGAATTGATTGGAAACTAAAGGATAAAAGAGAGACAACCAATTAAGAGTTAATTGGGGTGAAAACTTAATTAAGAGTTAATTAGAGACTTTATTAATTAATGTTAATAAATGAGTTATATGTAATTATGAGATAATTGCAACTTGACCCAAATTAGGATTAGAGCCTTTAAAGCTCTATAAATACCTTTATGAAGGAGGTGGATATGATATATGATATAACAACTCTCTTGCTAGCACAAGAAGAACCACCCCTCATTCTCTCTATCTACTAGTTTTATCAATGACTAAAGTAGATCCTTCAAGTTTGTCAATTCGTGTGGATATCGATAGAGGCCAAACGTTTACGAGGCTTGGGGTAAAGATTAAATTCAGATTTGAAGATTTAAGATTGCTTGAAGATTGCTTGAGAATGATTGAAGATTGCTAAAGGCACGCTTCAAGAGGTAACCCTTAATCTTCTCTATAGATCTAAGGTTTCTCGATTTGTATTAAACATGAATACATCTTGATATGAGGAATCAAATTATTTTTTAAATTCTGCTGCGTTTATTATATGATTCCTTTCATTAAGATCATCAACTCTAATATCAATTATTACGTACACACTTTTAAGGAAAATATAAACAAAATTAAAAATAGAATAGGAGAAGAAAACCCACTTCAAGGGGGGTAGAGACCTTCGGTGGTCCAATTTGAGAAGAACCGAATCTCTAAAACTTCACAAAAAAGTTTATCACAATATTCCACTTAACATTTCCATTGATAAGAATTGTCTTAATAACTAACCTAACTCATGACTACACTATCTTAGTAACCACCTAAAAAACTACCCACAAAATACTCTATCACTAATGTGGTATGTGATAAAATTGAACACTAAAAATTAAATGCTGAATTTGAAGTGGTGCATGTTGAATTTTTAATTCCTATATTGTTTGGTATCAACTAAAATTTAAATATTAAATTGAATCAAACTGTTTGACAAATATAAGGAACCGAAGTTTGAAAATTATTATTATTCTAATTTTACCCATTTTTTTAACCATCTTTTTACAATTACTTTATTCCTACCACCACCTTCACAATGGTGTGATGGTGGTGGTGGTGGTGGCGGCGACGACACAATGGTGGGGGCAATGGTGGTGGTGATGATGATGACAACACAATAGTGGTGGCGGTGGTGGTCGCAATGGCGATGATAATGGTGGTCGCAATGGCGATGATAATGGTGGTGGCGGTGACAATAACACAATGGTAGTGATGGTGGATTGTGGGTATTGAAAAATTAATAATGTAAAATCCATTGAGGGTATATTTATCCATTATGAGAAATTGATAAAATCCTTACTAATTAACATTTTCAAGATTAAGTAATAATTATGTAACTTGCTACTTAAAATTTTAGTCTATTTTTAAGAAGTGCTTAAAATATTAATTGGTATGAATTTTACGTTATCAAACAGGTTTACTTCATTAAGTGCTTAAAATATTCAGTTTTAAACCTTAAGTAGTATTATCAAACAGTCCCTTAAGAAAGTAAAAAAAATAAACATTAAATTGACATGGGATTTCTCAAAGTATTTAGTCACTTTAAATCAACAAAGTCATCACATAATAAATCATTCTAACCATAAAATGAAATTCAGAGTCATCTATTATATATCCCTTTTTATATTTAAATATCAAACTCAGCGTGTATATAATTCAAATGAAAAAAATGGCAAAACATATTAACTTTGACAAAATCGTAGGCACCCTTCCACTTATAAAACCATCAAAGGCTTCGATTTTGTGTATATACGTAGGTGTAAAGCCAAGGACTAAGAAAATAAAATAATGTTGTTAAAATTAAAACTAAAATAGTAATCGAATTTTCTTTGCCCTAAGATGTCAATAATCAAAACTGAGAATACCAATCTCTCCATGATATAGTCCTTCCTCCCTTCCCAACCTAACTCAGCAATGCATACGGAGACCTCACTTCGTTCTCAATCCAATTCATGCAACATACTTGATAATGCACAAAATTGGTCATGCACAATCAAATCAGTCAAGTGTATGAAACAAGGTAATTAATAGAGTAATTAATAGTAATAGAAATAGATTGAGTGGTTGAGCTGAGGTAGCCTAACCACTAAAGACGGCGACGGTGGCTGAAGAACTTTATTAATAAGAGAACAAAGTTGTGGGCGAGAGAGAAGGGGGAGCAAGAGTAAGCTAAAGGTGTAGTGAGATAATTGTGTCTCTCATGTGTAGAGGGTTAACAATTTATAGGCGCAGAGCGCTAATTGAGGCGGTGGCGTGAAGGTCGGGCCATTAGTCTTTCGGAGAGGATAGTTACAATTAAGGCTAGTTTGTTTTAAGGATTGGGGTGGTATAAAGGGGTGGGATTAGGGAAATAGTACGTGGGGTCCACTTTATACCTTTTTTGTTTGACATTTTTCGTTCAGTATTATTTTTCGGGTCGTGATACTGACCCTGTGTGAACAGTGACTTAAATGACTTCTATATGATACTAAGCAATACCACCTACCTGGTTGTATTATATTCCCGGTACAAATAAAAGAGCGGTATAATAGAGTAAAAAGACACAAATGTCCTCCTATGTGAAGAGTTCACATATAAAAAAAATTTTTGATTTTTTTCCTTATATTATGTTTAAGCGTACGATGTCACCAATTTTTTTTAATTTTTTTTTTAAAAATTATTTTGAATATTTTTCATGTATTATGTTTAAGCATACGGTATTAACGGTTTTTTTTTTTAATTTTTTTAAAAAAAAAATTATTTTGAATTTTTTCCTTTTATTATATTTAAGCGTACGATGTCATTGATTTTTTTTAATTTTTTTTTTTAAATTATTTTGAATTTTTTTCTTGTATTATATTTAAGTGTACGATGTTAACGGTTTTTTTTTAAAAAAAAAATTATTTTGAATTTTTTTCTTTTATTATGTTTAAGCGTACGGTGTTATCAGTTTTTTTAAAAAAATTTTAAAAAAATTTATTTTGAATTTTTTCCGTATATTATATTTAAGCGTACAGTGTCACCGGTATTTTTTTTAATGGAATGGATGATGTTAAGGGTAAAATGATATATTTGTTATATAAAATGTGATAGAATAGATGATTATTTGTGGAACCCACTATAGTACATATTGAATAAACAAACATGGGATGGAATTGAAATAATTTTTATTACTGGTACTCATATCCATTGTTATTGGAAATGTAAGGAATACATTTTCAATACCAGACTTATTTAATACTTGAAACAAACATGCCCTTAAGGATATGTACAATTAAGGATTGGCATGATCCTCGAGTAATGGCGATCCCGATGATTGCTTCCCACGTGCGTTGACCTTTTTGGGTCTCTTGAACTTCAGACCAGGCTGAGTCCATGAGCTGGACTTGACTTGCCTTTTAACTGATTTGAGCTCACCCATGGATTGGACCTGGACCCAACTGGATCTGGTTCATCAATATTTACACTTGCTTCACTCCACCCCAGTCCATATAGCAACTTCATTGAAAAAGTCTGCATTGCATTGGTTCTTGTCCGAAAACCATAAGACTTCACTTAACATGAATTAGGACGACAAAAAGAGTAATAATACAAAATGCATTACCTAACAGATATTCGGAAGGGGTTAATTCATGGTTAAAAAATCAACAAAAGATGGGAGAAATCACAATTCTGATATCTATATTCATCAATGTTCAATCCCCCCACAAACAAAGAATTGAAATAGGATCAACTCTTCCCAATGCAATTATGTAACACAAAGAAAATAAAACTTTTATATTTTCAGAGCGCGTAGATCAGTTGGTAAGGGACTGTTCTAGCTTAACCAAAGTCCTCGGTTCGAGACTTGGGAACGCAGCTGCGTTCGGTAGAGAGAGCTTTGCCGTCCTTGTGGTCCTACCCGGCTGGAATCCGGATTAGTCAGAGCCCAATGTGACTTCTGGACACTGGATGATCTGACCAAAAAAAATAAATAAATAAATATGTAATACATAATACATCCATCTAAATGATACAGAGCAATCAAAGAAACCAGAATAGATCAACCAAGCCTTGATCACTATAGCATATATGCACAAAATTCCCTCAAAATATGTTTCATACAATAAACTTAAAATTAAAAAGGAACACCATCTAAACAAATAGTCTCATGCAACAATAATCTAAAGTTTTTTTTTTTTTTTTTGATCGAAGGACAACTACAAACAACACCTTACAAAGGTGAAGTTTACAGAAGCCTCATAAACACACACACACCCTAAGGCTATCCGATGTGGGATAGCCCTTGCCCCATCCCACCCAGACCCTAAAGCCTCACTCAACCTATGGTCAGGCCCAAAGAGGGAGGTGAACAGAGCCCACAACCGGAATAATCTAAAATTGAAGCAACGAAGATATACAACATAACAGAGAGATTCCGTAAGCTTCCGTAAACAATATCATATCCAAATAACCAACCTAAAGTTTCACCCAAATACACCGGGCTTAGAAAGCCTAATCCACTGTTTGACGAAATATTCTAATTGAAGTACAAAATACTCCAATTTTGACACTTTGCCTATAATGAATAGACTCAGTTCAATGTAGAATTCCGATTCATTGCACTAAACAACACACACATTGATGAACAATATGTAAATCAATCTAACTTTCCACAATTTTTTTCCTGCAACCCAATGGGACACAAACAGAAACACAAAGTACAACCATAAATGCACATCACCAATCAAATTATAGATTAAGAAGGAGAAGGTTTAGTCATACCACTTTGATAAGCAAGCACCTGAGTTGATAAAAAAAAAAAAAGGGAGAATTACACTCACACTCCTTGAGGTTTGTCACTTAATTACTCAGACCTCATAATATTTAAAATATTACACACAGATCCCCTAAAATTTGTATGCGCGTAACACTTAGACTCCTACTGTAAATATATCACCCCCTAAAGTTTGTAAATATATATTACTTAGACCAAAAATATTTCAATCAAAGATAAAATATCAAATATTTTAAAATTTACAATTAAAATTCATGTTCTATTGAATCTTTTATTGAAATAAAATCAAAAATAAAAATTCAATTTTTTCTTAAAAAATCGTGATTAGTATAGAATTATATTATCTATGAAATTTAATTTGGTCATTTAAACGATCAAATTAAAATACTAAACTACCCCAATTAAAGCTAAAAGATATTGTGTCAATTACAGTTTGACCCCTTGTTTAATTTTTTAGTTTTATTCTAATATATAGTATAACTATATACTAACTATGATTTTTTTTTTTAAAAATTAGATTTTTATTTTTGATTTTATTTCAATAAATGACATAATAGAACATGAATTTTGGATGTAAAATTTATGTTATATTATGAATGGATTAGATCTCTTGTTTGATTTTTTAGTTTTATTCCAATAGATAGTATAATTGTATACTAATTATGATTTTTTAAGAAAAAATTAAATTTTTATTTTTAATTTTATTTCAATAAATGATACAATAGAATATGAATTTTGGTTGTAAAATTTAAAATATTTGATATTCTATCTTTGATAGAGTTTTTTTGATCTAAGTATAATATTTTAAACTTAAGGGGTTTAAGTATTATATACCTACAAATTTCAAGGATGTCATAGTGTAATTTATTAACGGATATATTTACAGCAAGGGTCTAAGTGTTACGCGTGTATAAACTTCAAGGGATCTGTGTGTAATATTTCAAATGTCAAGAAATCTGAGTGATTAAGTGACAAACCTCAGAAAGTCTGAATATAATTCTTTCTAAAAAAAAAATTGAGCCATCATATCAATAACTGCTGGACAACACTTCCACTATTAGCGCCTGCAACCTCACAAGAATCTGAAAAAATAGATAGGTCACTATCATAGGTCATAGCCAGCTAACTGGAGCAATACCGCACAGACACTTCACCTTGTTTGGTTTGTTTTTTGAAAGGGATTTGAATTCACTTGGCTAAACCCTTCTAAATTCATAGATGGGATTTAACATTTAATGTTGTCCATAACCATGTTTATTATGCGTAAGAATATATGATTATTATGATAATATATTTGTATATAAATAACTATTTTACCCCTTAACCAATTTAATATTGGGTATATAAGATATATGAGAGTATAAATATCATTTAGATGTTAAACTCATTAACCCACATATAAAATCCACTACATGGATTTCATGAAACCTATGAACTTAGATTTCAGTACCTAAATCGGACTGGGTTTCAAAACCTTAACTAAATGGGTATTTGTCAAACGTAAGTTTGATAGGGTTATTTCCCAAACTATGTTCCAAACCTCCCCCCAAAGCCACATACCAAACAGGCCTTTGGTATTCTATATGGTGATTATCAAAAAAATTTGGTTGAGCTCAAGTGGGTCAAAATGAAACACAAGGCGATTAGATGGATTGCTGCAAAATTAATCGAGCTCAATTGGAAATTGAATCGAATTAAAATTGAAAACCAAATCAACACCAAAAATCGCAACCGAACAATTTTCGTCAGGGTATGTGTGTGTGTGCTATGTTTGTTGTGCGTGTGGATCTGTGGGTGCATGTCTGTGTTGTGTGTGTTCGTATCTAGGCTATGTGTGTATTGTGCTGTGTTGGGTTGCAGAGAAAGGGAAAAAGAGAGAAGAAGCCAAAGAGGGAGAGAGATGGAGAGATGAACACAGAGAAACGGAGAGATACTTGAGTGAGGGCTTCATGGTGGTCTCTGGGAGGATAATGGGTGATGGGTCGCCAATGGTAGGTAGCTATATTGCATCGCTGGGTCGCCGGAGGGTCTCAGTGAAACAGGATCTCTATGAGAAGAGAGAGATTAGGTAAGGACATCTGTCACATCTCCAATCGTGAGAACATCTCCGAACATTGCCTTTCTTTACTCCTGCGTAAAAATAGCAGGGTTAATCATAAATTGCATATGGAAAAATCGTTTGAGTTTTAATTTATATTTTTAAATATTAAAAATCTTAATTTATACCTTTAAAGATATAAATTTATATTAATTTGCATCTGAAACTAACAAGCTTTGCCGTCTAAAATTAGTTAGGTAAGTTATACTTAGACCCCTCAAATTTGTCACTTAATCATTTACATTCCTCACATTTAGAATATTATTCCTACACCTATTGATGGTTGTGTACGTATAATACATAACCTCTTATCGTTGATATCTATTAATATAACCATTAAAAAACATAATTTCATCCTAATAAAAAATTTTAATTTTCATATTACCCTTTTATTTTGTGAGTCCATTATACTAGTTTAAAATCAAGTTTACCATTTGAATGTCCAATATAATGCAGGTATTTATATAATGTTCTTTATATTCAATACAATACATCACTTAAACATAATTATTTGAATATCCAATTGGAGAAACATTTTTAGTCAAATTTGGATTCTCAGGGATGTAGGTGTAATATTTTAAATGTAAAAAATCTAGGTGATTAAGTGACAAGTATGAAGAGGTCTAAGTGTAATTTATCCATTTAGTTGTAGACAGCAAACTAACGGTTCTTCAGGTGCGCATTGATATAAATTTCTATCTTTGAGGGATACAAATTGATATTTTTTATCTTTAAGAGTACAAATTGAAATTCAAATGATCTTTCAGGATTCAATTTACGATTAACCAAAAATAGTATAAAATGTTTCTTCAATACTAGAATTATACCCATACTAAATGAAGAGAACCTATTTTTTAAATTCAAATCTTCAATTGTGAGATTACATCTTTCTTTAAAGATCAAACAGTCATATTTTATCCTCTTTTAAATTTAGATTTCTCTTTATTTAACTTTGAGTTTATCTTCTTTTAAATTTATGTTTCTTTTCCTTCAAATTTGGGTTTCTCCGATTTATCTCAAATCAAATTTTTTACCCATTTTTTTACTTAAATTTGAATAAAGATTTGAGTTTCTATTAGACAAACCCTACCTCAAACTTGAAGTTGAGTAAAAATAGACTAAAAAAACTCTCAATCTTTAACTCAAACCTATATTAAAAGAAGGAAGACTCAAATTTTTATTCAAATCTTCGATGGTTAAATTTCACTCATTTAAAATATCTAATTGTCATATTTTACATTCTTTTAAATTTGAGTTTATCTATTAAAATATTTTATACCAAAGTTATTTAATCTAATGTTAACTCAAATTTAAGTAAACATTTGGATTACTTAAAGGAATGTGAAATTAAAATAAATTTGGTTAGAGAGGTTATGGGCGCCTTTTTTTTTATTTTTTGGGGATGAATGTTGTAATATGGTATTTTATAAAATTAAAATAAATTTGGATTGTTATTATGTCTTGAAAAATTCAAAAGAAATTGTATTTTATTATTATAAATAGGATAAACTCCATATATTCAATGACATTCCTCGCATCTTTTGAAATTTTATTGACACTCCTCGTTAGAAGTTGTCTACTAACGGTGTTAATGGAGAAGACCATTTTACATAAATATCCTTACACATGGGCAGAGCTAGCTTAGCCCCACCGAATTTTTAAAAATTACCTACATAAAAATTCACAAATTTTTTATTTTGAATTTGTCCACCTAATATCATTTTTCTGTCATATTAATTGGTATAAACATCAAAATGACAATAAATTTTCGGACATGCTTCAAACACAAAATGGACATATTCAAATAAATTTTGAATATATCAAGGTTATTTTATAATTTTCAACAAAAATTATGAAGTTATTTTAATATTTAATTAAAGTTAGGATCATTATGAAATAAATTATAATGTTATTTTATAAGTCTATAATGGAATTAAGAGTCACAACTTAAAATTACAAAATTATTTGGATTTTTAAAAAAATCAAATTTAATTATGTTTAGTTGATAGTATTATTCTAATTACATCAAAATGAGCGATCTAGAGAGAAGGGAAAAAAAGTGATTAGTGAGGGTGTCACTCTCGATTATTTTGTAACCCTCTGACAACTATTACATTTTCTAGGGAGATGCAACTGACCTTTATTTGAAACCCAGATAATTGACAAAAATATTACAATACTATGTTATAACACTTTTTGACCAATTTAAAAATTATATTAATGAAGTTTACTCTAGCATTAAAGTTTTCAAACCTACAAAGGAATAGTGGTCTTGTTCAAAGAATTTGTTAAGACTACAAAATACATAATATATCTATTGACTTATTTACTTGTGACTTTATCGTTAATTTTATCAGTTGTATTTGTTATCGTAGAGATAGCATTTTGAGATATAACAAATGTGAAAATTTGGTTGCATAACTTAATTTTTGATAAATAGATAATTAATAATGTGAATTAATATAAAATAAAGATATTTTTAATGATATCGATAATTAAGTAAACATACAATGCTTTTAAAAAATTTAAAAATGATCGAGCTGCAGAGACCTTCGTTGTTTCTTTTACAACTAATCATAGAGTTGTGATCGGTGGGTGGAGTAATTATAAGTTTTGTGAAGTAAAATGTATCTTCGGGATTTTGAAAGAATATTAAGTCATGATTTTCAATTTTTAGGTTATCAAACACGACTATTAACGGAAGAGGGTTCAACAATAGAATCTAAAAGAGAGGGTGCAGTGAAGTTTTAGAAGATATAAGAGGGTGTCATTGAATATATATGGAATAAATATAACTTTGTTGTGTTTACGAGTAAATATTGAGTATAACGGTGATATTATATTATCATTATTATGTGACGTTATCAATTAATTATAAAATAATAAATAATATTATTAAATACCACTATGTGAACGTGATAGAGATAATTATTTACAGTCAGTAAAATAATAGAACTTAGAGAGAATTACACCTAGACTCCTTGAGATTTGTCACTTAATCACTCAGACTCCCTAACATTTGAAATATTACACACAGACCCCCTGAAATTTGCACGCACGTAACACTTAGACCCCTGCTGTAAATATATCCGTTAATAAATTACACTCAGACCCTTTAAAGTTTATAAACATATATTACTTAGACCCCTTAAGTTTAAAATGTTATATTTACACCAAAAATATTTCAATCAAAGATAAAATATCAAATATTTTAAATTTTACAATTAAAATTCATATTTTATTGTATCTTTTATTGAAATAAAATCAAAAATAAAAATTCATTTTTTTCTTAAAAAATCGTAATTAGTATACAATTATATTGTCTATTGGAATTTAATTTGGTCGTATAAATGACCAAATTAAAATATCAAACTATTCCAATTAAAGCTAAAAGATATTGTGTCTATTACAGTTTGACCCCTTATTTAATTTTTTTAGTTTTATTCTAATAAATAGTATAATTATATACTAACTATAATTTTTTTTTAAACTAGATTTTTATTTTTGATTTTATTTCAATAATTGACATAATAGAACATGAATTTTGTATGTAAAATTTATGTTTTATTATGAATGACTTAGACACCTTATTTGATTTTTTAGTTTTATTTCAATAAATAGTATAATTGTATACTAATTACAATTTTTAAGAAAAAATTAAAATTTTAATTTTATTTCAATAAATGATACAATAGAACATGAATTTTGGTTGTAAAATTTAAAATATTTGATATCCTATCTTTGATTAGAGTATTTTTTGTCTAAGTATAATATTTTAAACTTGAGGGTCTAAATATTATATACCTACAAACTTCAAGAAGGTCTAAGTATAATTTATTAACGAATATATTTATAATAAGGATCTAAATATTACGTGCGTACCTACTTTAAGGTGTGAACACGTTTTTTGAACACGTCTCACATATACATCCAATTAATTTTCCCTGTTCATCGTGTGAACACGTTTTGTGAGAGCCAAAACAGCCAGGTTTTTTTTTTTTTCTATTTTTCCCACGGTTTGATTGGAGATGTTTATGTATGGTTGAAATTTCGGTTTTTGTGATAGGACTTGTCTTGTTTTTCCCCCTTAAATTGCTGTGTAATTTTTCCACTTGTCCTGCTTTTGCCGGTTGAATATAGTAGTGAGCGAAAAGCTTGACTTGACAGAAAGAGACCGCTAGCTAGTCACGGACTAAAGATACAAAGCATGAGTAGTACATAACACCAGACCCACACCACCACTAATAATACATTTGAGAAATAGCAATGATATATGTCTTAAATTTATATTTTAAATATGCATTCTAAATTAATAAAGATAATTAAATTAGTGAATTTTAATTAAAAAAATTGGTAGAACTCACTCTTCCAATGGTATTGGTCAAATTTATTTATTAAATTATGTATCTGTGTCAAAATTTTGCGTATTGAACATTTGTCGGAATTAGTGGATCTCACTAATTTAATCACATGCATTAATTTAGAATATAAATTTGAACAATAATTTAATCAGCATAATATTACTCCTTATTTAGAATTTTGCTAGTTCAATCTATATCCTGTATCTCTTTTCTTTAACCAGCAAAAAAAAAAAGCATTGCTCCTTATTTAATGGTAGATGCCAGCTGATTTACTTAAGAGTTCAAGACGAATGAAACTTGAGCATTAACACCTCTCTTCCCTTTCAATAATCCTCACCGGAAAACCACCCTTCATTTTCGCCGTCAAATTTGCTATGAAAAGTGGCTCAACACCTTCCTCCACTACTGGAACCACCTTATACCGTCGCAAGACAACACCAACCACCCTCTTCATCTGCAAGAAAGCCATGTCTTTCCCCAAACAAATCCTTGGCCCTGCCTGAAACACTGGATACACATGCGAATCCCTTGCCACAAAGCTCCACTTTCCAGTCGCCATGTCCCTTTTCAACCACCTGTTGGGGTGGAATTCAGCAAAATCTGAGCCCCACAACTTTTCCACCCTCCCCATTGCATAAGGGTGGTAAGTCACCTTCATACCCTTCTTCACGACAGTCCCATCTGGCAAAACATCATCTTCTGTAGCTTCTTTACTATCCATAGGGACCGGTGGGTACAATCTCATGCTTTCACAAAGAGAAGCATGAGTGTAAACCATATCTTTCACTTCATCATACACTGAAGCTTCTGATATCTCTCCGATCTCTCTAAGAATCTCATGTTCAACTTCTGGGTGGCTGTTGAGCAACCAGAAGAACCATGTCAAAGCCGCGGACGTAGTGTCGCGGCCTGCCAATATAAAGCTTATGACAATATCAGTAGTAAAATTTTCTTCGGAGTGCCCAGAGTTCAAGAATCTTGATAAAAGATCAACGGAATCGAGTGATGATTCCTGCTTCTTTTCTTTGATGATTTCTTTAGCAAATTCACGAATTTGGTCTACCGCCATTCTGAGTTTCTTTTCGGATCCAATGTTCAAGAGCCGCTTTATTTTCCAGACTAGAGGAAGAATTGACTTGAGCCTTTGAGTGCTGAGCTGCACTGCTTCATCAAAAGCAACTGCGAGCTTTGCTTGGGGGAGAGATGGCAACAAGTAAGCAGGATCGTACCCGAAAGCAATCTTGCATATGTTGTCGAAAGCGAACCTTTGGAGTATGTCTTGAAAATCAAGAACAGTTTTGTTAGCGGAGGCGGCGGAGAGGATCGGAATGAGGCGTTCAGAAAGCTCTGTATCGACTGCAGTCTCCACAAATTTACGAAGAGATTTGGTGTTGAACTCATGGCTTGCGACTTGTCTCTGAAACTTCCAGGTGTCTCCGTTGACGTTGAAGATACCGTCGCCAAACAAGTCCTTGAGAGTTGTTCGAAAGTCGTTCCCTTTCTCGTAGATATGGAAATGGGTCTTGAGAATGTGCTGGACATTGGAGGGATTTGCTGTGAAAACTTGGCGATTACCCCAAAGTTTGTGGAGGACGAAGGTGAAAGAAGGAGTACTTGTAACTACGCCTGAGGTCCATTGGATAGGCCTATTTTTGTTTGCCAAGATTGAGAAAGTTGATCCGATCAATGGGTATGATTTGGGGAGACTAGTGGACTTGGATGAGAAAAAACTTTTGAAAATGGACTTAAAGTTGATGAAGAACAAGAACAGTAATGGAAGAAGACAGAAAAGCAGTGTTGTTGAGAGTTCGAAGTTTGCCATGGCGATGTAGCTGATTATATGGAAAAAATGGATAGAGGAGATAGTTGTGCAGATCTGGAATAAAATTGGGGCTATTTATTGAGATTCAGCAGAGTTGGGTAATTCTTCTATATATCTATATAATAAAATAGATTATAATTCAAATTTCAAAAATAAACAAAATGATTTTTACTTTTCGCGGTTCAGATCGCTTTAAATTTTATTTTAAAATTAATCTAACGGCTAATATTAACACCCTAAATTTAATAAGAAAAATAGGCCCTTAAGGGTGTGTTTAGAGTGACTTTTTAAAAGTACTTCTAAAAATTATTTCTCATAAGTACTTTAAAAAAAAAAATTAGTGTTTAATCAGTCATGATCGATCTTAATTGAGTGGAATAGGGAAAAAAAAAAAAAATTTGGCATTTGGATCGATCTTAATTAATCATGATCAATCCTAATTGAGTGGAATCACAAAAAAAAAAAAATGGCATTGAGATCGATCTTAATTAATCATGATCGATCATAACTATTAAATGTAATGTTACTACTTGCAAAGACAAAGTTATTACTCTTAAGATAAAATTATCACCTTTAAAGGTGAGGTACAAACTCTTTAGGTAAGATTACAACAATTAAAAGTAAAATTACTATCTTTGAAAGTGAAGTCATAACTATTTATGGTAAAATTACTACATTTGAATATGAAGTTACAACTATTTAAGGTTAGGTTACAACTAATAAAGGTAAAAGTACCACAAAAAAACGGCAGCTGAAATTATAATCTTTAGAAAAAATGGTACAACTTTTATTGGCAAAGTTACCACACCTTTAGTTAGTAACTTTTTAATATTTAATGACAAAAATTGATGACCACACATTTTTTTCGGTACCGTACCGCGTTTTGACAATTCGGTACCATAGCCTCTCCCCTTATTATTGGATGACTATATAATGTCAACATGATAACATGGTAGAAAGGTTATAGCAAAATCAGTAATGCTACACTGAACAAAATTAGGGACCAAAAAGAGTTACCAAATAACATGGCGGCCGATGTGGAAGGCTGATTAAGCTCCACGTCAGCCGTCATGTCATTTGTTCACTCTTTTTTGTCTTTAATTTTAGATCAATAATGTTACACTGATCAAAATTATGGACCAAAAAGAGTGACCCAATTACATGACGATTGACGTGGAGCCTAATCAACCTTTCACGTCAGCTGTCATGTCATTTGATCATTTTTTTTTTGTCTCTAATTTTGATCAGTGTAACATTATTGTAGCTAAAGAGGAGGAAACATTGCATCCCCTCTTTTTGTAATACACAGAAAACATGTCACCAAAAGTAAAGATAGACATATTGAGACCCAGTAAAATACAAAGCATGAGTAGTACATAACACCAAACCCACACTACCAATAATAATACATTTAATGGTAAATGCCAGCTGAATTATTTAGAGTTCAAGACGAATCAAACTTGTTGAGCGTTAAAACCTCTCTTCCCTTTCCACAATCTTCACCGGAAAACCACCCTTCATCTTCGCCGTCAAGTTTGCTATGAAAAGTGGTTCAACACCTTCCTCCACCACTGGAACCACCCTATACCGTCGTAAGACACCACCTACCACCCTCTTCATCTGCAAGAAAGCCATCTCTTTCCCCAAACAAATCCTTGGCCCTGCCTGAAACACTGGATACGCATATGAATCCCTCGCCACAAAGCTCCATTTTCCAGCTGCCATGTCCCTTTTCAACCATCTGTTGGGGTGGAACTCAGCAAAATCTGAGCCCCACAACTTTTCCACCCTCCCCATTGCATAAGGGTGGTAAGTCACCTTCATACCCTTCTTCACAACAGTCCCATCCGGCAAAACATCATCTTCTGTAGCTTGTTTATTATCCACAGGGACCGGTGGGTACAGTCTCATGCTTTCACAAAGAGAAGCATGAGTGTAAACCATATCTTTCACTTCATCATACACTGAAGCTTCTGATATCTCTCCGATCTCTCTAAGAATCTCATGTTCAACTTCTGGGTGGCTGTTGAGCAACCAGAAGAACCATGTCAAAGCCACGGACGTAGTGTCGCGGCCCGCCAATATAAAGCTTATGACAATATCAGTAGTAAAATTTTCTTCGGAGTGCCCAGAGGTCAAGAATCTTGATAAAATATCAACGGAATCGAGTGATGATTCCTGCTTCTTTTCTTTGATGATTTCTTTAGCAAATTCACGAATTTGGTCTACCGCCATTCTGAGTTTCTTTTCGGATCCAATGTTCAAGAGCCGCTTTATTTTCCAGATTAGAGGAAGAATAGAATTGAGCCTTTGATTGCTGAGCTGCACTGCTTCATCAAAAGCAACTGTGAACTTTGCTTTGGGGAGAGATGGCAACAAGTAAGCAGGATCGTACCCGAAAGCAATCTTGCATATGTTGTCGAAAGTGAACCTTTGGAGTATGTCTTGAAAATCAAGAACAGTTTTGTTAGCGGCGGCGGCGGAGAGGATCGGAATGAGACGATCAGAGAGCTCTCTATCGACTACAGTCTCCACAAATTTACGAAGAGATTTGGTGTTGAACTCATGGATTGCGACTTGTCTCTGAAACTTCCAGGTATCTCCGTTGGCGTTGAAGATACCGTCGCCAAGCAAGTCCTTGAGACTTGTTCGAAAGACGTCCCCTTTCTCGTAGATATGGAAATGGGTCTTGAGAATGTGCTGGACATTGGAGGGATTTGCTGTGAAAACTTGGCGATTACCCCAAAGTTCATGGAGGACGAAGGTGGAAGAAGGAGTAGTTGTAACTATGTCTGAGGTCCATTGGATAGGCCTGTTTTTGTTTGCCAAGACTGAGAAAGTTGATCCGATCAGTGGGTATGATTTGGGGAGACTAGTGGACTTGGATGAGAAGAAGCTTTTGAAAATGGACTTGAAGTTGATGAAGAACAAGAAGAGCAATGGAAGAAGAAGACAGAAAGGCAGTGAGGTTGAGAGTTCGAAGTCTGCCATGGCGATGTAGCTGATTATATGGACGTATGGATAGAGGAGATAGTAGTGCAGATCTGGAATATAATTGTGGCTATTTATAGAGATTCAGGAGAGTTGGGTATTGGTTTTTTTTTATCCTCAATGTTGCATGAATCTAAAAAATAGATCACACGTGCGTCATTATTCCCACGATATACTTTTTTTTTTTGTTTAAAGTTAGAGCTATGTCATTTCAAGATCTTGTAGTTCATATTATAATCGTACTTGTGTCAACCTTTACATTAACAACCATTTCTAAATAATAATCCTCCAATAGGTTGATAATCACACAATTAGACTAATCGCTACACGACATAATTTGTCTATTATTTTATCATCAAATAAATGGTGCCATTTAATTGGAATAACACATAGTTGATAAAAAAAAAAAAAAATTGGAATAACACATAGACTTGTAAGTACTAAATTTCAAAACACGTGTACTTCTTTTCAATTAAAGAATGAAATAAATCTTACCCTCACATTTTTAGAGTTTTGATGACCTATTTGGCTTTATTTTCAACTCGATGGCTAAAACACCACAACCTATATGACTCATGATCAAAATGAGTGTCGGTGCCTACCAACTGATAATATGACTCAGATCATATGCTCAAGTATTGGGAGTTGGCTTCGGTACCGAAAAGGTAAAAATCGGTACGATACCGAAAAATGAAATCAACTGATTGCTCGCCACCTGTCCACACCAAAACTCATAAAAACTTATAACCGGTTTCACCGGTTTCGGTATATTCATGAAATAAAAATATAAACAAAAATTTACAAGTTATTGAATGAACATGAAACCTATACACTTTAAAGAATTAATACATGAACCCCTATACACTTTAAAATTAAGTGATAATAAAAATTAAAATGATAATTATTTATTATATTTAAACATGAAATAAAAATATAATAAAAAATTAAAATAGTTGGGGTTATTGAGTGACATTAAATTAACATTATAGATTAAGTTAAAAATAATAGAAATTAAGTTGACCACTAAATAAATTAGAACAAAGTTATCATATTTGGGTATACTTTTTGCGTTAAATTAAAATAGGTAAAAAAGTTTGGGATAATATGAAACTAATTAAATAGTTGAGGGTGTAAAATAAAAAATATGAGGAAAATTTTGAAAAAGAGTGATAATTTAGGGTTATAAGTGTAATTTAATGTTAACAAAAGCAACTTGATTGCTGGAAACACTCTTGATCGCTACTGTGTGAAGCTCTTGATTGCAAACACTTGATCCCACTACTTTGATCCTACCTTAAAATTAAGTGATAAGTGATAATAGAAATTAAAATGATAATTATTTATTATATTTAAACATGAAATAAAAATTTAACAAAAAAATAAAAATAGTTGGGGTGAAATTAAATTTTCTGTATAAGTATAAAAATAATAGAAATTAAGTTCAATTAGAACAAAGTTACTTTTTGCTTTAAATTAAAAACAAGCGATTCAAGTTTGATTCCGATCGCTACATAACCCGATAGCCATCAAATTAAATAGATTTAGAAGTTAATTTGATTAATTGATGGTTAATTGGACGAATTTGATTAATTGACAATTATTTAAGATATTAACTTATTGAATTAAGTGTTAATTAAGTGTTAAATAGTTTATTGAAATAGTTTTAGATGTTAATTTGATGAGTTGAACGGTAGATGTAAGTTAATTTGATAAATTAAATATAAATTAATGAAATTGAATGTTAGTTTACAAAGTGAATTTTTATTGGATGTTATTCGAATGAATTAAATGTTAATTGAATGATTATTGATATAAATTGGATGAATTTAATATTAATTAAGTTGAATTTTAATATTAATTTGATGAATTGAATGTTTTAATGTAATATTAATTTGTTATGTTATTTAAATATATTAATTTTGATTGCTGCGATAATTGCTTGATCCCAATTGCTACGGTCTTGATCGCTACATCGCTCCGGTCTGAAGTTTTTGATCGCAAACTTCACTCTTGATCGCAATCTTGATCGCAAACTTGCACTTGATCTTGCTCGCTACTTGGTCCCTTGATCGCTACATGATCCCAATTTGATCGCTACAAAAAAGTGGTAATATTAATTAAAAGAGTGGTAATCTTAAGCAAAAAAGTGGTAATGTTAACCAAAACAGTCCTACTCTTAACCAAAATAGTGGTAATATTGACAGTGGTAATCTTAACCAAAACAGTGGTAATATTGACAGTGGTAATCTTAACCAAAACAGTGGTAATCATAACCAAAAAATAGTAATCTTAACCAAAAAAGTTGTGCTCTTAACCAAAACAATGGTACTCTTAACCAAAAAATTTACAAGTTATTGAATGAACATGAACCCCTATACACTTTAAAGAATTAATACATGAACCCCTATACACTTTAAAATTAAGTGATAATAAAAATTAAAATGATAATTATTTATTATATTTAAACATGAAATAAAAATATAATAAAAAATTAAAATAGTTGGGGTTATTGAGTGAAATTAAATTAACATTATAGATTAAGTTAAAAATAATAGAAATTAAGTTGACCACTAAATAAATTAGAACAAAGTTATCATATTTGAGTATACTTTTTGTGTTAAATTAAAATAGGTAAAAAAGTTTGGGATAATATGAAACTAATTAGATAGTTGAGGGTGTAATATAAAAAATATGAGGGAAAATTTGAAAAAGAGTGATAATTTAGGGGTGTAAGTGTAATTTAATGTTAGTTTACAAAGTAAATTTTTATTGGATGTTATTCGAATGAATTAAATGTTAATTGATATAAATTGGATGAATTTAATATTAACTAAGTTGAATTTTAATATTAATTTGATGAATTGAATGTTTTAATGTAATATTAATTTGTTATGTCATTTAAATATATTAATTTTGATTGCTGCGATAATCGCTTGATCCTAATCTTGATTGCAAACTTTGATCGCTACTATGAATAATATTAACCAACAAAAGTGGTAATCTTAACCAAAACAGTGGTAATGTTAACCAAAACATTGGAACTCTTAACCAAAACAGTAGTAGTATTTACCAAAATAGCAGTAATTTTTACCAAAAAAGTGGTAATTTTAACCAAAAAAGTGGTACCCTTAACTAAATTAGTGGTAATATTATCTAAAACAGTAGTACTCTTAACCAAAATAGTGGTAATGTTAACCAATAAAGTGGTAATGTTAACCAAAAAAGTGATACTCTTAACCAAAACAGTGGTAATATTAACCAAAAAAATGGTACTCTTAACCAAAACAATGGTACTCTTAACAAAAAAAGTGGTACTCTTAATCAAAATAGTGGTAATATTTACCAAAAGTGTGGTAATATTAACCAAAACAATGGTAATCTTAACAAAAAAAGTGGTAATTTTAACCAAAACAGTGGTAATATTAACCAAAAGAGTGGTTCTCTTAACCAAAATAGTGGTACTGTTAACCAAAACAGTGGTAATGTTAACCAAAAACAGTAATAATGTTAACCAAAAAAGTTGTACTCTTAACCAAAACAGTGATAATATTAACCCAAAAAGTAGTACTATCAACCAAAACAATGGTAATCTTAACAAAAAAAGTGGTAATCATAACCAAAATAGTGGTAATATTAACCAAAAGAGTGGTACTCTTAACCAAAACAGTGGTACTCTTAACCAAAATAGTTGTAATGTTAACTAAAAAAGTGGTACTCTTAACCAAAACAGTGGTAATGTTAACCAAAATAGTTGTAATGTTAACCAAAAAAGTGGTACCCTTAACCAAAACAGTGGTAATATTAACCAAAAAAGTGTAATATTTACCAAAAAAGTGGTCTTAACATGGTAATGTTAACCAAAAAACTGGTTATGTTTGCCAAAAAAATTGTACTCTTACCTTAGTGCTAATCTTAACCCAAAAAAATGGTATTCTTAACCAAAAAAAGTGTAACCTTAACCAAAAGTAATCTTAACCTAATCAATGGTAATGTTAACCAAAAAAGTTGTACTCTTAACCAATAAAATGGTATTCTTACCTCAACATGTAATCTTAATCAAAGGAGGTATTCTTAAACAAAGTGGTAATCTTAACAAAAAAAAGTGGTAATAATAACCAAAAAAAGTTGTAATATCAACCAAAACAGTGGTAATGTTAATAAAAAAAGTGGTACTCTTAACCAAAACAGTAGTAATCTTAACCAAAAACAGTAGTAATCTTATCCAAAACTGTGGTAATGTTAAAAAAAAAAAAGTTTTAATGTCAACCAAAATAGTGGTAATGTTAACCAAAAGAGTGATACTCTTAACCAAAACAGGTAATATTATCCAAAACAGTGATAATGTTAAAAAAAAAAAAAAGTTGTTATATCAACCAAAACAGTGTAATATTAACCAAAAGAGTGGTAATTTTAATAAAAAAAGTGGTAATATTATCTAAAACAATGGTACTCTTCACCAAAACAGTGGTAATGTTAACCAAAACAGTTGTACTCTTACCAAAATAGTGGTAATGTTAACCAAAAGAGTGATACTCTTAACCTAGTAAATGGTAATATTAACCAAAACGGTGGTAATGTTAACCATAAAAGTTGTAATCTTAATTAGTAATGTTAACCGAAAAATTGGTAATATTAACAATAAAAGTGGTACTCTTAACCAAAACCGTGGTAATGTTAACCAAAAAAGTGGTACTCTTAAGCAGTGGTAATGTTAACAAAAAAAAGTGGTAATATTTCCCCAAAAAGTGGTAATATTAACCAAAACGGTGGTAATGTTACCCAAAAAAATAGTACTCTTAACCAAAAGATGGTAATATTAACCAAAAAAATGGTACTCCTAATAAAAATGTTAATGTTAACCAAAAAGTGGTAATATTTCCCTCAAACGTGGTAATCTAACCTCAAATAATTGGTAATCATACCAAAAAAATAGTTCTCTTACCAAATTAAAGTGATAATGTTACACCTAAAAAGTTGTATTCAAACCCAAAAAGTTATAATCTTAAAAAATAAAATGATACGTTTACCTCAACAGTGGTAATATTCTCAAAAAAATTGTAATCTAACCCAAAAAACGTGATAATATTGCCTCAAAAGATTGGTAATCTTACCAAAAATAGTGGTATTCCAACCAAATAACAATACTAAAGTTACACCCAAAAAATTGTATTCTATATATATAAAATGAGCTTGGTTCTTGTGGAAATGCAAAATTCCTATTGGGAAGGAAATGCAGTTGCAGACTCTTTGGCCAACCAAGGAGTCTGTGACAATGCTTCTCACACTCATACATCCCTTTTCACTCTCAATCTACATATGAGACAACTTTTACTGCAAGATCAATGACAAATTAAATCGCTGCGGTCTAAGATTAAAGTTCTATGATAGATTCATCGTCAAATTAAATCTAACAAATTGGATTTTATGATGCAGCAAACAAATAAGCAGTTCAGGCTACAGTCAATTTTCATAGTTTTTTTGTGTCGCCAAGCAATGGCGGAAGCGAACCATCTATTTATGCTGCTATTGTCAATATGAGAACCATATTTATGTGGGAATGTACAATAAAACATATTTCGTCCGGCATTGGTGCATGAAAAATCATGCCTATGGCTTAGTATATTATAATAACTCATAATAGTAGAAATTAACAAGCAACACTCACCAAACCAACAAAAAAGCACCGCAACTTGTTGTCCGGTCCGTACAACAATATATTGCATCCATGTTCTTTGAACACCCATTCGGCATTTAAAATTGTTTGCAGTAGAGACAACACAAATGAAGAGATCTAGTTGTCTTTGAGGAAGGAGTGGAGGTGATTAAAGAGCTTCTAAGTCAATTATATGCTCTAAATTCTCTGATGCCAGGCCACGACATAAATTAATTTTGTGTCTCCTCAAATCCTTACTTAACTAACAAGCCATGGCTCCAAACTCTGAACAAAAACACAGGAAAAGTTGACAACCAAATTCAAACAAACTCGCAACACAGCTATAAAAATTCTCAAACTCAAAACAAAAATGAGAGAAATTACTTCACGGAATGCAAATGATGTTATGTGCTTTCCATCAACTGTTGTCTGGATCCCATCCGATCCCACTATTGCAACAGATAGATAACCTTGCTTAAAAGGAAAATATCTTTTGGGTTTAGATCCATCCTGAATCAGAGGAAATTTCATAGAGCTATTGAAATGTCTGCCAGCAGTGTAATTACTAGACTTTTATATAAGCTCTTGCGCAATATTTAGATATGCAATATTTACATGGAATTACTATACTTTTAAACCACAGGAGGTTAAATATAATGACGACACAACTTCTCATGGACAGCTATTTCTTGCAGCTCATTCAGCTGCTTTTCTCAGCTGAAATGCTCAAAATAGCTGCTACTGAAATGTGCTGGAATGCTCAAAATAGCTGCTACACATTGCTCATCTTGGCTCTCTTAGCTACTGTTCACGTGACTGTTCAGCATTCCAGCACATTTAAGTAGCTGGTTTCATGGTTAGGAAATTATTTTTTGTTTTTCCATGTAAAATCATGCATTAGAATTTTTAATTCCTTATCACATGTTAATTAGATTGCATCGAGGGTAAGGTAAATACGTCGCCCTAGCTAGGTTTAATTTAATTTTTAATCAATAAATTCTCTCGCAAGTTCTCCAAAAAAAAAATAAGTGTATATCTAAGTGAAAAAAAAAACTTGGAATGGAGAATGTAAATTAAACCTTTTCATTCAAAGTTGCAAAAAAATTAAAATTTCATCAACCCATCTTGCTCCATGATCTTGGTGCCCACTGTGATAATAGCATAAATTGATGGTTAGATGACAATGGTGAAAAAACAAAATTTGTGGGATAAAATTTGTAATTTTTGTAATTACCTCCATATTACTAAAACTAGTGTTGATGTACTGTGATTGAATGGTAGAATCAAAGCTTGACATTCCATCCTAAAATAACAAGGAATTAGTACATATGAAAAAAAAAATATAAACATCCAAAGAGTATTATATGAACCTGATAGTTGAGGATACCCTCGTTGACAAAGGGAATGTAACGGTCATCCTCTTTCAATGATGGCATAGATTGTTGCGATCCACCATGCTGTGAAAAAGACATGTGGGGTGGTTGGTCTGATCCACTAAGTTGTGAAAAAGGAATGTCCCGTGGTGGCTGTGATCCAACTGGTTGTGAAAAAGGCATGTCTTCGAATGGATCTTTGGATTGAGATATCAAGAGTGGACATTTTCTAACTGTATGGCCAGTGCCCCTGCATTTACTACATCTTCGCGGGTTGATTGGAATATTCTTTTGTGCACGACTATGATTACCCTTGGTTTTCACAATCTTTGGATCATTCACACCGAATTGTGTATTCGTCACATTTGCATCGTGCTTGCCAAGTGACTCATGATGGGCTTTTAGAAGAGAAGTTCTTTGTTGCACCATACTCCTCAGGTCATTTGAGTCTGAGAGCGACTTGTGAAGCGTAATAACACATTTGGCTACACATTGACATAAGTCCAGCATAACGCGTAGGAATTGACACATTCGGCTGCGCATTACCACATTCGTGTGCACATTTATACCTAGATTTTGCTTTAATGGTCCACCTGTCCATCACCATGGTATGAGGAAACTCTTGTATGTGTTCATACTTCATGACCGCGATCATGTGAGAGCATGGAATCCCAAAAGACTCAAATTTCATGCAATTGCATTTAAACTCATCAATTTGAGGATAATATTGCACAATCCACCGTGATTCTGGTTTTGTGAATCGAGACAAATAGTAACTCCGATGACTTTCAATCTCGATCTTATCCACTACAAAAAATACTACTTCTTCTCGTATCTTATCACGGACCTTGAAGAAAATCTTTCTGGTATAAAGAGCACCAGCATGCTCCTCTAAGCATCTCAGTGCTGTCTGCATCACTGGCCTAGAATGTTCCGACTCAAAGTCATCATTGACCTCACACTCCCTGATCCTTGCCAAGCCCCTGTCATAATGCCGAACAAACTCGAATAATCGTTGGCTTGTTTTTAGAAAGCGTTTCAGGTACGCATTCATACTCTCCGATCGTTGGGTGCTTTTTAAGCCGACAAAAAATTTTCCTCGCAAGTACGCTTCGGCCCATTTGAATCGCTTTGCATAAACTTCCGCTATCCAATTGTTTGTCTCCAATCCAAATGATTCGACCATTGATCAAACTTCACCCGAAATGTTGCCTTGCATCCAAGTCGTGTTAACCCTCGTGGTTTCCTTGATCGCTCTACGCGTTCTGCATTCTTTGCCGACCGATACCCTTCTCTCGAACAAACCCACCGCCTTGAAATTGGCATGTTGTTCTTGTCATGCTTTAGGTCATCCTTACGAACACTGAAACCTGCACATCTACCATATGTGTTATAAAATTGTCCGGCATCTTCATGTGATATAAATGTCATTGCAAGGACTTCTGTAGATGTTAAATCTTCCCTCATTGCAATGTCTTCAATTGATGTTAACTCATCCTTGCTTGCAATGGCTTCATTGGATGCTAACTCATCCTTGCTTTTCTGATGGAAGTCCATGTTCTGATATTCATCATTTTCAAAAGCAGATCACTATTTAAGTCTACAAGAACCTGCTTTCCTTTTTCCATTTGTGTCGATTATACCTAAGCACAAATAATTAACAATCTCATATTTAAGAAATGACTACTATTTCTACCTATCAAAATAAGAAGATAAGAGTTGTGGACATAACACAACTAATAACAAACATCTACGGAGAAAAGATCGTTAAATACTTACCTTGTTTGATTTGAATCTTCCAATACCTTGCATTCCACTTAATTGAATGGATGATCAAGAAAAGATCGTTAAATATGTTGGATTGAAGTTAGATGGGTGATGAAATAATGGAGATTTTAAGAGTGATGAAGAAACGCAGGCTATAATTGGTGATTCACTTCAGTTTGTTATTGTGTTAAGAAAATCATAGTAGTTGGAACAGTGGTTTTACATTTACTTCACAATTAAATGCCATTTATTACACACAACTTATATTACCTACTTAAAAACATATTTTTTTTACAACTATTATGTCAAAATTAGAACATCTTGGGCGGATTGCAAATGTTGGGTGATGTTCAAAGATGTGCAGTATATTATAATCATTGTATTCTTATGTTCATAACATGTTAATTTTAAAATATTGTCATACATAACTTTTTAATTTATTATGGATTTTTTTATACAAAATGGACTTTAATAAAGGTTAAAAGTTAGATGAATTAAAATTTAGTATTCTATTTAATATAACTAAATTTTAGTTGGATATAATATAATCTAAAATTAGTCTTGATTTTATATTAAATTAAATAGAAGTTTAGTTTTAAATTAAATAAATATTATTTCAATATTTCGAAATTAAATCTCATTTTGTATACTTATAGTCCATTAATATTATCACTGTTTTGGTTAATATTACAATTATTAAAATAACAAAGTCACTAATTTTTGGTTAATATTACAACCTTGGGGTACGTTTACCACTTATTTGGTAAAGATTGTTAACTTTCAAATGGTAAGAACACAAATTAATCAAATATTAAATAATTAAACATGTGATAAAATTGTTTGATGTATGCTTTGGGGTTGGAGAATGAGATTCAACTTTCTAGTTTTTGACTTCACAGAATTGAAAAAGAAAAGATCATTCAAGATTCTCTCAATTATCGTTCTTTAAAAGTGGGACTAGTAAGTTTAGCACATATTGGAGGTAAGATTATCACTCTTTTGGTTAATATTACAATTATTAAAATAACAAAGTCACTAATTTTTGGTTAATATTACAACCTTGGGGTACGTTTACCACTTATTTGGTAAAGATTGTTAACTTTCAAATGGTAAGAGCACAAATTAATCAAATATTAAATAATTAAACATGTGATAAAATTGTTTGATGTATGCTTTGGGGGTGGAGAATGAGATTCAACTTCCTAGTTTTTGACTTCACAGAATTGAAAAAGAAAAGATCATTCAAGATTCTCTCAATTATCGTTCTTTAAAAGTGGGACTAGTAAGTTTAGCACATATTGGGGACAAAATTATCACTCTTTTGATTAATATTACCATTATTAAGATAACAAAGTCACTAATTTTTGGTTAATATTACAACTTGGGGTACGTTTACCACTTATTTGGTAAAGATTGTTACCTTTAAAATGGTAAGAACACATAATTGAATGTTAATTTGATTACAAAACATATTTTTTTTACATCTCATAATTGAATGTTAATTTGATTAAATTAAATCTCGTTTTGTATACTTTTAATAGTCATACGAAATATAAGTGTTGATAGATTCAACTTCCAGTGTTTTATTATATTCATGAGATCGAATATTAATTTATTATTATTTTTATTTTTTTGGGAAAATTTACCACTTCTAGTGAGTAAGGTTACCACTTTTAGGGTAAGTGTACCATTTGGTTAATATTTATTTGCAATTTATGGGGAATAATTTTACAATTTTTTAAAAAAAGTTTACCACTATTTTGGAGAAGGATACCACAAATTGGGGTTAGATTTAGCAGATTTTGTGGTAAGATTACCATTTTTCGGTTAATATTACAATTATTAAGTTAACCACTATTTGGGTAAGGTGACCAATTTTTAGATAATATTACAACTTTCCTACATTTACCACTTTATTATTTTTGGTTAGGTATGATTTAAATATATTTATTATTAATTTTTTTATGCTAGGATTTTATAGATATTTTTTTTAGTTAAAAATGTTACGAATTTATTTATTTTACTGTAACACTTTTTTTATTAAACGATTTATTCAAAAATTTTCAAATAATTATTTCAAATTTCTATTTTTTCGGGAGGCTTCCCCAACACGCTATACACGCCCCCCCAAAAACCAACTCTTCACTTCTCTGATCTCTCTCTTCTCAGACCCTTCCCTCCCTTGCTCAACTCCTTGCCTGAGACTCTCTCTCTCTCTCTCTCTCTCTCTCTGTCCTGTCTTTCTCTTTCTCTGTCTCGCAACACACACGACTCGACAGCACCACAACGCCACCGCCATAACGCCACCGCCACAGCGCCACCGTCTTCAAGGTATTTCTCTGTCCTCCCCTCTCTGCGTCCTCTGCTTGAAACACACACGCACAAACCCCAGTCCCTATTTTCAATTCACACACAGACGCAAACCCACCTCCCCCCAAAGCTATCCTTCTGCACAGACCCCCACTCTTCACCCTCTGGACAAGCGTAACCCACCCCCCAGAACACCTCCCCCCCAAACTCCCCTCTTACGCAGACCCCCCCTTTCCCCCTCTGCCCTCTGTGCAACCTACCCCCCACAACCTAACCAATTGGTGTTTTGAATGTTATATTTTTTCAAATAAGTTTGATAAGTTTTGTTATAGTTTGAATAGATGTTATAGTTTGGGTGTTTTAGATGTTAAATTGGTTTGAATGTTATAGTTTAATTTTTTATTTTTATTTTTCCATAGGGTTTTCATAATAGAGTTTTTATTGAATGTTATAGTTAAAATAAGTTTGAATGTTATAGTTTAGGTGTTTTTATGTTAAATTGATTTGAATGTTACAGGTTGAATAATGGTGATGGTGGGTTTGAGCACTTTGAATATGTAGTGTGTTCATTAATATACTCATGATTATTACATTTTTGTTGAGTTGCATGCCTTTCGAATTATTGGTTGGATTTGTGTGCTTAGATATATAATTATTTGTGTGGTTGTTTCTGTGTTGTGTATAAAGTTTAACTTGATTGTACTACTGTTATTATGTTCAGTCGAACCAATTTATGGTTGGTGCTTGATTGGTGGTTAAATTTGATTGATATTAAGTTGATTTAATGGGTTTTTAGGCATTTGTTTTTTTAATATTTGTAGATATTTTTTATTTTGTTGATACAGTGAGTGCAAACTTAGGTTTATATACATTGAAGGCATAGAAAGAACCAATACAAATTAAGAGGGCATATTGACATTATGTTCCCATATACTAAGGTAATAATGAGATGTATTATATAGCTACCAAAATTAAATCTTGATCTCTTCTTTGGGATGTTGGATTGTTATATTGTTACCGTGTAATTACTATTGTGTATACAAGCAGGAAATTTCTAGATTCCTATTTTGAGAGAAAACTATCCATTTTTTTTAACCAAAAAAGTGGTACTCTTAACCAAACAAGTGGTGATGTTAATCAAAATAGTGGTACTCTAATAAAAAAAAGTGGTAATCTTAACCAAAAAAGGTGGTACTCTTAACCAAAAAAGTGGTACTCTTACCAAAAAAGTGGTACTCTTAACCAGAAAATGGTAATGTTAACCAAAAAAGGGGTACTCTTAACAAAACAAATTGGTAATGTACGCATGGTTTCACTTCAAGGTTTGCTCTTTTTTGGTATGTGTGTAGATTTTGAATATGGTAAATTTTTGTTATGATTTGTCGGTAATTAATTTGTTCATTCATATTATTATTATTTTTTTTTTACGTTTTTTGCAGCTTTAGACGTATAGAGGTGCTAATATTGC
This sequence comes from Ilex aquifolium, assembly GCA_951799425.1. Taxonomy (NCBI): domain Eukaryota; kingdom Viridiplantae; phylum Streptophyta; class Magnoliopsida; order Aquifoliales; family Aquifoliaceae; genus Ilex; species Ilex aquifolium. The sequence goes on along the minus strand of OX637409.1, from coordinate 4,270,499 downwards.
AGTTTTACACAAGTAGGCAGGTATATTGCAACTTGCTAACGAGCAATGATCTCTCAATATAACATTTTCAATATTCACTAGAAACAATATTCAACATTAGTCTAACTTTTTTAATACATAGTCGAAACATTTTCATCATTGATGCTTGATTGGTGGTTAAATTTGATTGAGTTATACTTTTTCATTGGTTTTTATGCTTTTGTTGATACAATGACTATAAAATTAGGTTTATATATGGTATTGAAGTTGCATTTTGCATTTTGAATTATTACATTTAAGATTTTTCAATTGATTGCTATTTTTTTAATTAGCGCGTGCACAAACACCTACAGACACAAACACTCATACACATTGACTCTGCAACTCACTAAATAGCAGCATTTATATGTACTTACACTAACCCATTAATGTAGCACTCACACAGTCCACACAACATTGGAATGCTTGTTTCAAATTGACAGTTTATTTTATGTTGTATAGTGCCTTTAGGCACGGTAGTATTGTTTAAGTTATAATTCAATTTTTTGTTACTCCATGCCCGTTGGCACGGTCATATGGTAATAAAGCGTGAATATAAAATTTTAACTAATATTTTTATATTTTAAATTAAAAAAAATCTTATTTATTGTTTTCACTTTAGACTCCAAAATGTCTTGGACCGCCCCTGATCATTCTTAATTGGTTGTGGGATCTAGGTAGATTGGAACCACGTTTCCTATTCCATATAGTTAATAGCCTTCCCATTTCATCAAGTCAATTGATTTTCTTTTTATGGTCAAAAAAAAAAATTTGATTTTTTTTCCTATTTTAAAAGAACTTCAACTACTCTCACAGTGGCAGTGGCTTTCCCAAAATTTAAAAATAAAAAATGCAAAAACAGCATAATTATAGAAACCCAATACAAATTAAGAAGGCATATTGACATTATGTTCCCATATACTATGGTAATAATGAGATGTATTATATACCTACCAAGATTAAATCTTGATCCCTTCTATAAAAACTATTACATATTCCTCATGAATCCTCCCATGCCCATAGACATCCTCATTAGTTTCTTATAGGAAAAGAGATGGCAAAACTGAGTGCAATGCCTTTATTCCTCATTGTGGTGCTCCTGCTATGCACAGGTTTGTTCTTTTTCATTGATTTTTTAATAATGATTATGGGTCTAGATTGATTTAAACTGGCGTAACTCAAAAAAAAAATGGACAAATACATTGTTACTTTAAAATATTTGTATGCTATTGAAAACTTTTGCCTACGCTATTGAAAATATTTGTATTACATGATTAATGCTCGATTTTGTGTTGTACAATATTTTAAGGGATGGATTTTGTCCACTTTTTTAAAAAAGGTGGTTGTCACGATTTCATATAGTGACTTAATTCTTTGGGATGTTCGATTTTTATATTGTACCGTGCTGACACGGGTTATTACTATTGTGTATACAAGCAAAAAATTTCTAGATTCCTATTTTGAGAGAAAACTATCCATTTTTATTAATCAAAAAAGTGGTATTCTTAACCAAAATAGTGGTATTTTTAACCAAAATTAGGTTTATATATGGTATTGAAGTTGCATTTTGCATTTTGAATTATTACATTTAAGATTTTTCAATTGATTGCTATTTTTTTAATTAGCGCGTACACAAACACCCACAGACACAAACGCTCATAGTAGAATTTTTGTAATTCTTTATGGCTTGTTTCTATTTTAGTGGTACCTCTTGTTGAATTTATGTGGGACCATCACAGTAGATGCTTTTGTTTAAATCTGGAATTCAATGCTGGGATGTGTAAACTAATGAGGCTTTGTGTGTGTGTGTATACGTATGTGTATTAGTTTCAAATAGAGAGAGAGAGACAAAAACTTACGTCAAAGGGGAAAGTTAGAATGATGGTGGACAAGAAAACTAATGAGGGTATATGGAATACCTTGCAGAAGCACACAACCCAAATCCATGGTCCATTGGATGGACTACACAGCCCAGAACTGGTATTTTTGCACAAATTAGTATATACTAAATGGGAAATATCACTGTTGGCTTCAATACATTGCAAATATGGAATGTGGTGTATTATACATGGTGTTCCACGTTTATTGTCATAGCAGGACTGAAAGGAAATAAATAGCCTAACCATATGTTACTAAGGAAGAATTTAGCAAAGTCCTAAGTCTGTTTCTGTACTATAAACTCTTAGTTTAAACTTTAAAGTACTTAATGGTTACGATTTGATAACAATTGGGTTGTAGACTCTCCGTCAACATGTGTTATGGGCATGTGAAATCTAGGAAAAATCTATGGGTTGTTCTTCTATTTTATTCAGGAAAGTTCTGATGTAATTGTTTTTTTTTTTTTTCTTTTCTGTGTGCTTGTAGATTCTATCGCAGGCTACAAATTCAGAATCTTTTAGAGATTCGCTCATTTTTCTTTTCTTCCCGTAATAGTTCCTCTAATAGTTCGTTACCTGTTGAAATATTATACTCTGCGGGCCTTCAATGGATCTCCAATGTCTTTCAAATAATTACTGAAATTATTGTTTAGAAGTTTGTATTAGTTTTAGGCACAAAATAATTATAATAACCATTTTAGTTTCAAATGTTTAACATAAGAGAGAATTCCACACATGGGTGGATATCACGTTATGTTTAGGAAATTTATTCTATCGCATTTTTCCCTAGTGGAAGATCCTGAGTTTCTAAGTTAGCAAATTCAAGGCAGGGTTTGTATTTTTAACTTTAAGTTTTTCTTATCTTGTAGGCGAATTGGCTGCATTTTCTTTTGGGGGGAACTTCACTCACCATATAATCACGGTAAACGCTGGTGAGGTCATCAAGTCGATACACAATCAGTTGAATTATTACAATGTAAGTATTGCTTTATCATAATTTTTTTAAAAATTCATTTATATTTTAGTGTGTTAACATCTGTAAGTGCATGTTACAAGGCAAAAAAGAGGTCAGGAAAAACACAAGAAAAGCCAGAGCTTATAAAGCGCCAAAAAACTGAGAAGGTTACTGTCAAGCTTAAACTTTCAACTATTTCAATATTTGTTTATTCACTAACTTATACTTGTAAAACATTTTTCAGGATCTTCTTCGAACCCGATGCTCGCCTTTAATATTGGCTAAAACAATTGAAGCCCTTACTGATGTACAAAAAGAAGGTGTTAAGGAAATGGGATTGGGGGGTTTATTAAGTCTGAAAATCCACTGGTTGAAAAGGCGTTTATGTGAATGGATATTGAGTAGATTTGACCCCGATACACGTATTCTGAATGTGTACAACCAATCTTACATTTTTACAGCATTGGATGTAGAATGGATCTTGGGGTTACATTATGGAGGGCCTGAATTGAAGACGACTAGCTCCCCAGATTTAATCGAGGATCTTAAAAATTCGATTTTTGATGGTAAAAATGAGTTGTTGTTGCATGAAATAGGGTCTAGGCTAGAGAAAATAAAAGAAGATTCCGATGAATTTCGGCGTTTGTTTGTTCTATTTGCTGTGGGGAGATTTTTGTGCCCCACAATGAAGGCCACAGTCAATGCCTCCCTCCTCCACATGCTTTTGGACGTCTCATCTTTGGGGGGTGGGAATTGGGCAAAATTTGTGTTTGATTCCATCATTGCGGGGGTACAACTTTACAAGTCGAGACAACAAGTTTATATCAATGGTTGCATTTTTGTCCTCATGGTAACATTTATATTTGGTTAATGTTGGTTAGCCAACTCTTTTATGCACTTTTATTTTTATTAATCGTATGTTGTGTCATATAGATTTTCTACCTTGAGTGTGCGACACCAATAGGGGAGACTGTGGCCCCATTGCTGTCTCGACCAACCCCACGCATTGGATCATGGGGTGATGAAGATATAAGAACAAGGCTACAACGACTGCAAAAGTTAGGAGGTTACAAAAATGAGAAGGTAAATTTGTGTGATTCTCGCACAATCTTGGTTAATTTTTTTGTAAGTTTATTCATGAAATAGAATTATATGTTATTTATCACATAAGATATTTGGCATCCTTGAATTAGATTAAAGTCGCATTTGCTGAGGGGCGCCTTGATCCACCAGTAGTCAATGAAGCCATTAGTGGTCCACTGGGGTTTCGTCAACAAGTAGGTGTATTATTTAACAACTACTCCTAACAACAGTATTTTCAATGGTGTTTGTTCAGTTAAACATTTTTCATTTTCTTAGGAAATTGAAGCAAGGCTTACGAGATTGGAGGTGGATCAGGCCTCCATCAAGCAAGCCATGCGGGAGGAGTCGGAGAAAGTGCATACGGAGCTTAAGTCAATGAAGAATTTTATACAAGAGCTTTCCGACCGACTGGACAAATTTTGCAACAAGTCGAATGAAAAAGTCGTCTTAGTTGATAGTGGAGAGTTAGTTGATAGTGGAGAGGTGAGTGTACCGGGAGTATTTTTTTATTTTATTGTTTCAAGAATTGTCTACTGTTATACATTTTTAATTTTAATATTGAAATTTTGTGCGCATAACATTGGCAGGACGAAGATGTAGATTACTCTTATCCTCCTACTCCTGAAGGTGGGTACCCTCACATAGAGATCCTACAAGATTTTCACAAGCGAAATTTGTGGGCTTATATACTGAACAAGAAGTTGCCTCCAGCGTAAGTGAATTGTAAAATTTGTCAAAACAAGTATATATCTCATAATTTGTAAGTGACACATGTGAATTATGTTGTGACTTTAATAAGCAGTGAGGAGTTGGTGTGGTTTGATGAAAACCACTATTTTCTTAAGCGATCAGATTTGCAATCCTTGGGTGAAAAAGAATGGGTGTCCGATTCTGTAAGTGCATTTCCTCTTATGCCCTCATTGTCTTAAATTATTATGCGGGATTTAAAGCATTCACTAAATGACACTTAACTTCTTGTTCACTTAACAGGTAATAAGTGCACTGCCATTGATTATGTCAGATGAGGAAAAGCTCGACAACATCACTAATAAGGAGCGATGGTACTTGCCGACATGGTTCTCGGTAAAGTATTCCAACTCATCTGTGTTGTGCACTGCCTGTACAGACAATGCATCTACATTTACTTATGATTTCTATGTTATGATTGTTTTTTGTAGCAACAAGCTGTTGCAATAGAGTTGTCAGAGAATGGTCTCTTGGACGATAAATTTAGATCCAACTATGGCCATTTCATTCGTGACATTAACAAATGTGATAAGGTTTTACGTTGTTGCTTATATTCGTCATCCTTATTAATAAATGGATGTTTATGATGTCTCAATGATCATTGTTTTACATGTTTTGTATTGTAGATATATGTACCAATCCATGATGGGGACGATCACTGGTACTTAATTGTAGTAGATGTACAAAATAAGGAGGTCATGCTTCTTGACACATTGCGTAATCCAAGAAAGAAGCATCCCCGATTGACACGGGCTGTGAAAACGGTAAAGTTTATGTACTCCAAGTAAATTTTGTGAAAGGTGTCATCCCCATATTTATCATCTACATAATTTGTACTCGTGAACAGGTGAATGTACTACATCGTATAATTGCTGATTTATCGGAAGAGGTCACCTCAATCCACAAATGGCCTATCATTATGCCAAGATGGGTGCCGATACAAAGCAATGGCTACGATTGTGGAATGTACATCATCGAGATGATTCGGGCGCCACAGTTGGGTCAAAAATTCCCTTTAAGGGTATATAGTACACAGTACCTCATATAGTGTTATTTTAGAACCGTTATAGAACTCAGTTCTGAAAATGCACATGTTTTCTTCCTTTTGTAGGAACCTAGTATAGAAACGCGCATGGAGTTGGCTATCAGTCTTGTAACACACATTGCCAACAAAAATAGGGACAAGACAATGTTTAGAGCATCATTAGGATGATATTGAGGGTGTGCATCCTGGGTATCTTTATCTTATTATCAATTTTTTGGGTCAGTCTAATGTATGTCAATGATTCTTGCAGATGGAGTTACACTTCTCCCTTCACGAACGCACTTGTCCCTGTTGGGTTTGGGTGGCTTACACTGATTAGGCTCTCACCATTCAGCGGCGTCTCTCTCCCTCTCTATATCTCCACCTCTTTCTGCTCTTATCAGAATCACACACACACACACACGACACACACAATAAGGCTGGATTTTTGTTTTGGGGTTTTCGCTCTATGAACATCTTGGTTTGACAAAATGACCAAGAAGCCTTCTGACCCCTCTTTGTAGCTATGTTCATTGAGTTATACTTTTTCTTCCTTATATGAGTTATATTTTTTTCTTCATTGTTGAATTCAGTGTGGTTCTTGTTGTTTGTCATTTAGCTAATCATAAACCTAAATGGTGGAATTTTTGGTTCTTGGTGGAATTTTTTTTCATTCTTCTTTTCTTTAGCCTCTTTCCTTCAATTTATAATTTAATTGTAAGGAACTTATCGCCCAGCCCACTTTGACATCTTGCTAGATGAGATGGGTTTCTCTCCTGCACATTCTCATTCATTCACTATTTTATGTGTAAGTTTTTTGGCTGTCAATTTCTCTCTACTTTTACTGAAGTGTTAACCTTGAAAAGCATTATTTTCTTAGTACATAAAACACAAGCTTATTGGAATTGGGATGTCAAATTGTAGGGTCCTTTGCTGGTCTTGGGTTTCTTGCATGGTACTTGGCAGGGAAAATTGGGGCATTTAACCATAGGGGCCATGTTGCAAAGCTCTGTATTGTTTTCCTGCCCTTACTTGTTGAATCTTTAGTTGGAGTTTCACGAGTTGATGACTACTGGCATCATTGGCAAGATGTGTTTGCTGGAGGTCTTCTAGGTCTGTCCTTTTCTGATAAAATCTGTCCTTAGATACTTAAAACTCTGTTTGCATTGGCTGCTTATCAATTTGATTTTTAACTTGCAGGGCTAACAGTTGCTTCATTTTGTTACTTGCAATTCTATCCACCACCATATGACATTGATGGTATGTTGTTACTGTTACATTAATTAGTAGTCACTTGCAATAATGTGATCTTTTTTCCACTATGGGTTTCCAATGTGATTGTTTGGAAACTGAAATCCCAATATATAGAAATTTAGTTCATTTAATATTTTCAAAACTGACAAAACACAAGACAGACCAATTAGCAAGCATAAGAAAGGAAAAAATAGGAAAGAAGGAAAGCTGTAAATTCTCTGAACTCTAAGTGTGCTGGTTTTTGCGTTCCTATAGTTAGAAACTTCTGCAATATTTGAACATGATTGGCTTAGAAACTATCATATATCTATAATATAGCCATGGAAAACAGAATGTCGGAATGGGTATGAGCATCTTGGGTTATTTCTTGAAACCAGATCTTGCAATGTAATGGTTTTGTTGATGGGTATGAGCATCTTGGGTTATTCTTGCAACCAGATATTGCAATGTAATGGTTTTGTTTCAACACTTCATATTTTTCTTTAAGCCATCTACTGTGAACAACAAGAACGTGTGGAGGACATTTGTGAAGAAGAGATATTTGATAAAGTGTGATATGAAAAGACAAAGGGCAAGAGGAGAAATTTGAAGCAGAGAAGTGTTCAGCACTGAAGGTATTATTTTTTTCATTCGCTGAGCACCTACTTGCATTTTCCTGTGTGATCTATTTTTTTTTGGATCAGCCTGTGTGATCTATTTGATTGCTCGAATTGGCACACCTAGAAAAATGGAAAAAGAACGAGATATCTAAAAGATTTTGGGTATAAGTGGTGGGATTTGGTTGAATATTTATTGCCTAAATACAGTTAAGAGTTTAAATACAAGTTGTTCGATCAAATGCCCCTGACATACATTCTCTGCTTTTCACATGCACACACAAAGGCACCCTCTGAATCACAACCACACCTGTTAAAAAAAAAAATTACAGCCACACACACACATTTGTTATTCACAGTCGATCCTTTTTTTTCTTTTCTTTTTTTATTAGGGACACCGTCGGATCCTCCATCTGGGCTTCCCTTGCTTGATAAGAAGACTTTGGAGTTAATACTTGATAAGCTTCAGAAGTGGGTTTTAATACTTAATATTGTAATTGGATTCTATTTTGTTACCTTTTTTGTTAGAGCATTTTTTCAGTGTTCAATTGCTTTGGTTTGGTTATGGCAGGAAAGACATTTATGGTGTTTATGTGGAACTGGTTGATCCTGAAGAGGTATGTCTGCATGTTCCATTCATACTTTTGTGATATTGGAAGGAATTGCTTGAATTTGGAGTTTATAATTTTGTTTGTTGTGTTGTAGCTTACTGATTATCATGATGTGATTGAACATCCAATGAACTTTGCCACAGTCAGGAGCAAGTTAAAAAATGGATCCTATTCAACAATAGAACTTTGCTTTGTAACACAACATGTTTTGATTGGTACCGTACCCTTTCCCCATTCATAATAGTACTATTTTGTTTTTTTGTAACAGATTTGTTCTGTTTTTCTTATAACAGAATTTTTCTGTTTTGTAGCAGATTTTTCTTTTTTCTTTTTTCCTTGTAAACAGATTTTTCTGTTTTTTTTTTGGTTCTTGTAATTTCTAAAATTCATTATATGAAATTGCTTTGGTTTTAAAAAAAAAGGGTATGAGTTTTTATTTTATTTTTTTATTTTTTCAATTCAATAGATATTTGATTGGTTTATAGTTCGATGGTAGGTGATTGGAAGCAATTATGGTGTTGGGTAGTGGTGCCATTTTGGTGGTGGTGGTGGTGTCAAACATTACAGGTGAGAAATTTTTCTGATGTTACTTCCCTGCTAGACAAACTAATATTGGGTCCTCTTGCTTATTTTACTTTTACTGGGTTTCTGAACTTATTTTCGTTTGAATTTTGAAATTCTATTTGCACATTGTTACTGTTTGTGCAATTGTTGTTCCATGAATAATTGAATTCTATGTCTTTGTTCTCTTTGATACTCATCAGACTATAGTACTAGGACTTGGGTTAGATTGCATTCTAATTGTTCATTTCGAGACTTTTTAACTTTTGCTACTCCATTTTGCATTTTTGATTCAATTGCAATTTAACTATTTTTCCTCTTTCTATCATCATCTTGGTTTATGGTTTAGGATCTCAATCTACACTAATAAGACACAAGTGCATCTTTATATGAATTGTTGCTACGTCTAGGGTTTCCATATATTGTTGTATCGCTCTTGAAATTCTATCTACTTCACCATACTAAAGTGCATTTGAAGGTTAGGTTGTTCCTTTTAATTTAAATTTCATTTTGTTGGACTTCCTTAGTTTTTTGCTATGTGTTATATTTATCATTTTTCCGGTACTTAAGAATTCTGGAGAAGGGTAATAGGTAACTGATTAAATATGCCCCTTTTTTTCATATCGCTTAAGGTTTTTTTTTTTTGGGGTGGGGGTTGGGGGTGAGTAAGGGTGTAATTTTAGAATGGGATCGTGACATGATATTGGTGTGTTTTGGGTCATGCTTTCTTTGAACATGCCTATATCACTTATGAGCTTTTAAATTCTTTGTGAATTGAATTGATTTTGCTTTCTTTTTAGTAACTTTCTTGGTTTTTTTTTTTTGTCATTGGTGGCTTAATCTTGAACTTCATCGCTTCTTTTGCCTTGGGTCATTCTTTGTGTTACTGTTCAATCTAGCGTGTATGACAAATATTTTGATACCCCTTATATGTTTCTGAATGTGGTTTTTATATGTGGTTATATATACATGTGCACCTTATATGAATTGTTGTTATCTATGGGTTTCCATACGTTGTCATATTGTTCTTGAATTTCTTTCTACTTCAGCATTTTTGTTTTAATTACTGTCTAACACACTCCCTGTTGTGAATTACTGTCAAATTTTCTTGGTTTTTTTTCACTTTGAGTTTGATTTGATTAGGTTGAATTTGAATGTGCTTGAATTGATTGTTATTCCATTGGTACCATTGAGGTTACTTATCTCTTTGCTTACGAATTGTGCTTATTCAATTTGTTGTTTTATTGTCATTTCTTTGCCTTTGTTTGTGTGAAATTTAGAATTTTGACACTTTGGTTTGTGTACATTTTAGAAGTTTGACATGTTGAAATTTAGAACTTGTGCTAGTTGATGTTGTCGTAGACCAAGAAGGGGTTCTCTATCATTGTCTTACTACCCAGGTTGTGCTTCTTTATTTTGTTGTGTTTGACTTTTTACATTGCACAGAGTGAATGCTTATGGAAGTGTTGATTTAATGTTAATTTTTGTTTAATTTTTTCTTTTCGTTACAGGTCTGAAGTTTTGGGTCTCAATATGTTTGGTGGAATAAAGAAACTGTCATGTGACTTTACTCCTTAGGCTTGAGAGGCCCCTGACTTCATCTCTAACTTGATTGTCTAAGCCAAACTCAACTTTCATGCGGTTATGGTAAAACACATCAACGTGGGTGAGTGGCATTATTGACACTTGCGAGTTGAATATATTTGTTGTGAATTATGATGCGAATTAGTTTCCATATTAACATGAATCGAAATTTAAGTTATGAAAAAACTCCATTATTGACCAACTGAGTTTTGAGTAGTGTTTTAGTTGAAGTGTAATTCCAAGTTTTCTCAAATGTTGAATTAATTTGAATTGATATATAATTCATGGGAATGTTAGAATGTTAGATACTTGAATGATATATGGGTTGATCTAATAAGTGGTGTTTATAATTGGTGAAGTGAAATGCTGGTTAATTTATGGGATTTGCATTTAGTTCTTATGTTATATGCTGGAGTGTTGGAGTCACCAATAGGTGTTAGCATGTGGTGTAGGTTGGAATTTTTCGGTTATGGGTGAAGGGTGTAAGGTTTGAGAAGAGGTGGATACTTTATGTATGTTACTGGTTCCCACCGGCCCCAATCCACCTTGTGAAATGACATTAGACTTCTTTTTGTCTTTTTCAGGTACCAACATAGTACAACTGCAATTTCAATTGGTATTTTCATGAACACAATGCGCTGTGTTAAGCCTGTTTGTATCTTTGTGGAATTTGGTACTTAAAATTAGTCTAACTTTTCCCATAACACTATGATAGGGTAGTGTAGCCCAGGGAAGTCTCATGTGGAAGCCCTTGATGCAGCCCTACAAAGTGGAATTATAGAGTATGTAATTAGATTGTATAAATAGATGATGTAATTTTGTAATTTTGGCAGTGCATATTGTGTATAAATAGAGTTCTGGCAGTGGTTTTGGCTACGTCCTTTTTCTATGGTATTTGTTCGAATATTGGAGTTGAATTTTGAGCCTTGGTGGATGAATTGAGTTTGGTAGAAAGATATGGTTTGACTGTTTATAATATTTAGGTTGAATCAGATTCTATGGTTTTGGTGAAAACAATTAAAGGAGAGGTGAAATGTGCTTGGCCGTTTACTGATTTGCTCACACAGATCAGACAGATTTTGGGAAGAATGCAGTTTCAGTTGACCCACGTTTATAGCCAATTCTGTGGCTGACAGATTAGCAAATAAAGCGATGTTGGATGGCTTCTCATCAGACCTTTCGGGTTCCAGTTCCTTGCCTTGCCTACTGCTGTTAGAATGAGTTTGCTTCAAGATCACTTGTATGCCTACTTTGCAAACCAAGACTGGTTTGATTTTTGCTGATGGTGGTTAATGAAGCTACAGGAGGTATACTGCAGTGGATGGTGGAGGAGAGTTTACTAGAAATAATGTAGTTAATACTTGTGTATCTTGAAGGATTAAAGCCAAATATGGCTATGTTTTGTTTGTTATTCATGAATTCTTTGATTCTTGTAAGCTGTGATGCTCTTTGTTTCTTGTAATTTTTTGATTCATATCAATAAAATTTTCTTTTCTTTAAAAAAAAAAAGTAAAGACATTTCAATGTGGGTGTTTTTTCCTTTTGATTTGCGTCTCACGGATGTGGTTATGCTTCTTCACTGTATGCATGGTCTTGACCATATCTGTATACAGGTCATATGAGTGACACATTCTAAGGCAGACAGAAGAATTTAATTGATATAATTAGAAAGTTTAAAGCTTCAATTGATACTAAAAAAATTTAAGAGCTTAATTGATACATATTTAAACATGAACCCCTATACACTTTGGAGTAATGTTACCAAATTTGGAGTAATGTTACAAATTGGAGTAATGTTACCAAATTTAAACTAGAACCCTATACACTTTAAAAATAAGTGATAATAGAAATTAAAATGATAATTATTTATTATATTTAAACATTAAATAAAAATATAACAAAAAATTTACAGGGTTATTGAGTGAAATAAATTTACATTAAGTTAAAAATAATAGAAATTAAGTTCACCACTAAATAAATTAGAACAAAGTTATTCTATTTGGTATACTTTTTGTGTTAAATTAAAATAGGTAAAAAAAATTAGGGTAATATGAAACTAATTACATAGTTCAGGGTGTAGTATAAAAAATGTGAGAAGAATTTTAAAGAAGAGTAATAATTTAGGGTTATAAGTGTAATTTAATGTTAACTAAAGAACTTGATCGCTGGATTTAGTTCCAAATAGCGATCAAACAAACATGAAGCGATCAAAACTGATCAAACTTGAACCCTGAACCCAATAGCGATCATCTTCCAACTCCTCAAACTCCTAATCGATCAAGAAGCGATCAAGCCAGCCACAAGAAGCGATCAAGCCACAAGAAGGATCAAACTTGAAACCGATCAAACTTGAACCCGTTAGCGATCAACTTCTAACTCCTCAAAATCCTAATCGATCTACCCTTTATCAGCGATCTAACCCCAAATCTAATCCCAAATCAGTGAAAACCCAACTCGATTGCATATTCAAAACCCTAAATCAGGTAAGAGCTTCAAAATTTGGTGCCCTAATGCTAATCTTCCATGTTATTAGTTTTATTTTTCTGACTTTTTTTTTTTCTTGTTACAGCAGAGTATAATGACCAAGAAGTATAGGCCAAAAGTGGATACCAGTGAAAAAATGAAGAGGAAGAAGAGTTGTAATGATCCTCCTGCTGGTCCCTCTTCGAAGAAGAAATGTAATCATCCTCCCTCTCCCTCAATTGATTCGTCCTCAAGAGTTAATCCCACGTCCACCAATCCAGTTGATCTCTCCTTCAATCCATCAAGTTCACCCAACCCCAACCCCAATCCACCAAGTTCATCCAATGAAGACATATCTTTCTTCAACGATAATTGCAAAGATCGGTATGATAATTGCTTTTATAATAGGCCTTTGTTATTGGAAAGAGGTGTTTTACTGGATGATTTAAAAGATGTAGGATGTGATATTATTTTTACTCTTCACCAATGGAATTATGCCGTTGATATCAAGAAGACGGATAAAGCTTATAATAAATTGGTGAAGATATTTTATTCTAATATGCATGATATTGATAGGGGTGATCACAAGTTTAAGTCTCTTGCGAGGAATATAAATTTTGAAGTAACTCCAGGTTTAGTTTCAAAAATATTGGGAGTTCGCCAACCCTTCGTTCTTAAACATACACATACCTATCCATTCAAGAATTCTGAGGACATACCTAAATTGAAAGATGTTTATACAGAAATGGAAGGTATACCTAATAATTATAGTGAGGGGGTTGCCGATCCATTATTTTTTCAACAACACCTGACTCCCAAATATAGGATCTTAAACCTTATAGTGAGTTACAATATTCGTCCAACTGGACATAATGCTCGTTTTGGACTTGATCGAGCTCATCTTTTGTATGCCATTGGAACGGGTATATGTATAGATCTACCTTGTTTAATAATTGATGAAATTATTTCGGCACACGGTACAAAGGATAGGCGGAAATGTCTCCCATTCCCAATTTTGATTTCAAAAATTATGGAGGATTGTGGAGTTGTGATTCACTCAAGCGATGCTTATTCCACTCCCATGAATTCAATTTATGGTGGGACAATAAAAAAGAGTTTGGGCCAGGGGAAGAATAAGAATACTCAGCCACAGCAGCCACAAGTTGAAATCCAGAATGAAGTTGCACCTGTAGATAATATTGCAGCCCAAGATGTCCCAAATTCTTCCACAGCACCTGAGCATAATATTGCAGCCCAAGATATCCCAAGTTCTTCCACAAGTGGTCTTCATCTTCCTTCAGTGGATGAACAATTGGAATTACATGCAACTGTGCTGATACGAATGAGCAAAAAGATGGAGGAACTTGAAAATAATCAAAATGAAATAAAAGAGAATCAAAATAAAATAAAGGAGTCTATGAAGGAGATCAATAGTAGGTTTGATAAAATTGAGTCTTTTTTTATGAAAAGCAATGTAATAGGTAGGAAGTGACAATTGTATGTAATAGGTAGGAAGTGACAAAAATATTTACTTCTTGGAGTAATGTTACCAGATTTGTGGGTATTGCCTTTTTGAGTTGGGGTAAGGATATCATTTTTTTTGAGTAAGACTACCACTTTTTAAGGTTCCCATTCATTTTTTTTTTGGGTAATATTATCTCTTTTTTGTATTAATGTTACCAGATTTTTTTGGGTAATATTATCTCTAATCTTCGTCATTTCTCCATTTGCTTTTATCTTTTCCTAGAAATGATAAGATAAAGGATGGCAAAACGCAAAGGGATCCATAAAAAAAAAAAAAAAAATGGCCTGCACAAAAAAAGAAACGGTATCTACATATTTTCGCACATCAAACATCACAAATCACCCAAACAAAACCTTGGTCAACAAAACACAGGCAAAATAAAAATAATTCATCAAAATACAACCACCACCCCATGGCTAGCAAAAGACAGGCAACAAAAAATTGATTCACCAAAACAGGGCAATTGATTCAGCAAAACATTGGCAAAAAAGAATTGATTCCAAATCAGTATGTGCCACTAAATCAAGGCCATAAACACTATACATGACTTCAAATTTTGTATACAAAAAAAAAATATATGTCACACATACCATCTCCGATTTTTACCATAATTCTTTTGTTTACCACAATTCTTTTGTTGATATTTTTGTGCCTTGCTTATAATCTTGTTTCTTGATTCGTTGTATATGTGAGTAATAACTTTGAATGCTAGATCCTTCCTCATCGCATTGGATTCATCCTAAAAACAATAACCAATAACCATAGTTAAATTGACAAATGGTACATAAACAAATTTAATTTAGTACTATTAAATTTTAAATAAGGAGAATAGCTATCATACCATAATTTTGAATGAGTGATCCAAAAATTGAGCATGCATCTCCTTTATGACAAATATTCCACAGTCATAGCTATTTGTTTGCCTAGGAGCCCAATCCACTTCATATATGTGCCACTTGGTCAATGTTGGTGTGTAATTAGCTATGACAAGCCGAAGGACTTGATCTAATTGTTTAATCACATTTGCAACAGCAGAATAACGGATATTGTTCGGATATAATGGTAGGGAATCAAATAATAAAACTTTTTCCTTCACTACATCCACCACGCATAAATACCAATGGGTGTTATTGTCGTTCATGGGTATATATATCTACGTAAAGAAATACAAGATATTAATTATTGTGTAAATGAGCAATTATAAAAAAAAAAAATAGGACATCTAGTACCTTATCACAGTCCTTGAAATCTGAAACGAAGTACCTTCGACAATCAAGCAATCCGATTGTTTTTTCTTGTTCATTTCCTTGCCAAAACCTTCCAAGTGCTTTTTGCTGGGTATTGAAGGTAAAATATGGGTACACATTGTATATGTTCAAGATTAAAAAATTCAAATAAACAACATTAAAAAAGTTAAATAAAACACATTACCGCAAACCATGTGGGTAGATACCACCTTGACCTTTTTGTAAAAGGATTAAACTTCACATCATCCGGAATAACACAAGATGCCAAATCTATTATCTTCAGGTCAAAATGTACAAAATCAATACTTGGTCAATGAGTGGAAAACACAATAAATAGAGATGTCTATTTTTAACTCACAATGTCTAACAACCATTTTCTTGGTTGTAGTGATTCAATAAATGAATATCTATTGGCAGAACATGTTTCAAATCTGACCAGTGTCTCACTGTTTCATGAAAAATATGGATTAATAATTGGTGATGCTCCCACAATATATAAGAATGAAAAATATGGATTAATAATTAGTGATGCTTCCACAATATATACGAATAACAGGTGAGAATTGGAATATAGTATAAATACCTCGTGTCAAGTGTGTTGTCAAAGATGTAATTCAAGACACACATTTTATCATAATCACTAATTTCATAAATGGGTGGATAATTCTCATCTGATGGGGTATACAAACTGGTAGAATCTGAAATCTGCTTATTAAATACAATGAAGAGTATTATTAGATGTGGCACAATTGTTTAAATAAAGTCAATACAAAGATTTGTTTAAACAAACATTTAATGTGGAGTACGAAATTAAACCTCGTGAACGGTGATATTTGTGGGAATGTGAAAAGTTGTTATTTCTTCTAGAACTTTTTGTATTTTCACTTCGGCCTTCTCATCATCCTTTTTCTCATCATCCTTTGTTATTTTTTCAACCATATATACATCAACACCAGCCTCATTCTTATTTACAACTTCCTCCATCTTCTCCTCTTCATCTTTATTTTCATTCACCTCATCTCCATCCTTATTTCGAGCTTTGTCATCTTCTACATTGTTTCCAGCTTCCTCCATCTCCACCTCTTCATCCTTATTTTCATTTGCCTCCATCTCCCCATGTTCATCATTATTTACATTCATCTCCTCTTCTTCCTTGTTTCCAGTTACCTCCAACTGTGCCTCTTCATCCTCATTTGCATTCACCTCATTTTCATCACCCATTTTTACAGTTTCCTCCATCTTCTTTCCAGTTTCCTCCATATCCTTGTCAAACAAGGTTCCATTGTTCCTAAACTGTGATAACACACATAGATAGAGCAGTATTATAATGCATTATCTATTAATCTTGTAATCAAGTTAAACCACAATTAGGTTTGATGTGTTATACCGCCGCTATATCTGTTGTGTCCTTCTTCAAGATAGTATGTTCATACTTCTTCAAATAAAGTTGCTGCTTACACAAACAAGATTAGAGATTTGAAATATATATTTTTATTACTAAAAATATGGACTTTATAATGACTATCATACCTTGAAAATATCATATGGTGATTTCAAGTATTTACTTGGCTTCCGCTTAGAGTTTCTTCTCAGCACCTTTGCACTATACTTTTGTTGCGGCTTTGGGCTGTAATTTTTTTGGGTGCACGAGTGTGAAGCCGGTTGAAGGTGAGGTGTGTTTACAATGGCATTTGAATGTTGCCGTGGTGTATGTTTCATAGACTTTATATCCGGTGTTTGCACCACTTGAAGCGGAATCCACATCCGATTATCATACTTGGATTCATTTAAGGTTTCTTCATGGATTGCTTCATTGTCTATGTCTTTATTCTCTCCATCACATTTATTCATGGATTGCTTCATGGATTCCACTGCATCAACGATTTTCTCCATCATGGTAACCACCGAATCTACTTTGCAAGATAGATCATCCTTGATTTTGGCCATTGATTTTTCGAGGGATAAAAATCTTTCTTCCCATGACTGAAAAAATAATATCAAATCATGTACACATAATTAGAAATAGAAATACTCACAGTCACATATATAAGTCAACATCATTGCACATACTTTTGATAGGCCACCACCTGCCTGCCCTATGTTAGGATCCTCCTTAATTTTGCATGGAACTTGTGGTTGCACAATCAGTGGAACATGTGATTGTTCATTAAGGGGGGCTACTCCTACAACTGGAACCTACAACGTACATAAATAACTCTCAATCATAACCCTAACACTCTAATAATCAAAATAAAATTGAAATACATACACATCACTTATAAACAAATAATACCAATAGATACCTCTTTCATATTTGTCAACTTCTTAAAGATAGCCACACCATTTTTTATTTCCAAATCACCCCATGCTCCAATGCGGGGAATGGATTGACATTTGATTGGCACAAGGGAAACCCCTGTGGGTGTCAGGTGCTGTAGATAAAAAATCTATAACAAGCAACTACTCTCAATTAGAATAAACTACAACAACCAACTACTCTCAATTCGAAACAAAAACAACAATACTAAGTACTGTAGCTCTTTTAGGTAATCAATACATTACCTTGAGAACTAGTAGGCAACCACTAATATTGTTTTGTCCATATGTCTTATATTTTTTCACCCCCTCAATCAGGGCAGTAAACACCAACTTGGCCCAGTTCTTCGCTCCCAAAGAATCAACCTCCACCACAGAATGGAGGAATGAGCTACTAACTGAGGTTTTTGTTGTAGGACACAATAGACATCCAAGTACAAATAAGATAAAGATACGCCGAAAGTCTTCTGAATCCACCTTCATTTCACCCAATTTGTTATTCAAATAGTTCACTGGAATATCCTTCATTCCAGTGAACATGGAATTACAGATTCCATTTATTCTTTCATAGGGGCCACTCGTCTCCACATCTATTCCCCCATATCTCAACCCCAATATAGATTCTACATCCTCATGAGAGAACTTTAAGGATTTTCCATGAATATTCAACACACATGAATTAGGGTCAAAGTGTTCAACCACCCACTCACACAAATCTCTCCTCAATATTTTGCATTTGAGGCTTAACAAACCTCCGAAACCAATCTCTTCCACCCCATTTTTTTGTTCATCGCTAAACTTCTCTATTGCTTTCACCATCAGTCCTGGTGAACATCTGGTTCTCAACTGTACCATCAAACATTTGTCATTATACAACACACAAAATAAACACATTTCACACAAATAATTTAGTATTATGATTTACCTTTTCTTTTGGTGTAGATTCCTTTTTGCACAACTCCTTTTCTTTTTTTGATGCCTTGGCCATCTCTATATATTTTTCTTTCTCACAATGTTCCATATTCTTCCATTGTAGTCCAAGTTGTTTCATGAACTGAATGAGTGAGTGGAATGGTTATACATACACATATGCAACATATCTCTTACACAGTGGAGAATTACATAATATCCCTTACCCCATGGCCAAGTTTTTTATTTTCCTTTCCTTTCATTGTCTTCAAACAATCTTTGCTACAATGGAGAAATAACATCATCAATGGCATACAAATAAGATCAATAAAACTGGTTTAGTATTTAGATTATACAAATCTCTCACTAATAAAAAAACCATGAGCTTGTTGACCGATCAGATTCACTTGAGCTCTTTTTTCCCCTGAATATAAAATCCACCATTAACCATAAAAATAATTTCATTTTTTTGTGCTAAACAATAGGCTAGGATTAAACAAAACTTACATTATAAATATTCTGAGATTACAAACTTGAACGAGGAACTGAAGCAGAAGAGAAGAAATACGATGAACCGAAGCAGAAGAACGAGAAACAAAGCAGAAGAGAAGAAAGACGATGAATCGAAGCAGAACAGAAGAAAGAGGGAGGGAAAAAAAAAGTGAACCTACTAAGCTACTAAGCTTGTCCAAGAAGCAACAGGGATGAATTTAGGCGGGAATTGGGTAAGGATTGTGTCAAAATTTCATTCAACCATCTGTCGGTATATTATTGGCCTAATGCCAATTGTTTTTAAAAAAAATTGATTTGATAAATTGAATATTCATAAATTGAATATTGATAAATTTAGTTCGGGTTATTGAGTCAACATGAACATGAACCCTATACACTTTAAAAATAAGTGATAATAAAAATAAAAATGATAATTATTTATTATATTTAAACATGAATTAAAAATAAAACAAAAAATTAAAATAGTTAGGGTTATTGAGTGACATTAAATTAACATTATAGATTAAGTTAAAAATAATAGAAATTAAGTTGACCACTAAATAAATTAGAACAAAGTTATCATATATTTGGGTATACTTTTTGCGTTAAATTAAAATAGGTAAAAAAGTTTGGGATAATATGAAACTAATTAAATAGTTGAGGGTGTAATATAAAAAATATGAGGACAAATTTGAAAAAGAGTGATAATTTAGAGTTATAAGTGTAATTTAATGTTAACAAAAGCAATCGCTGGAAACCCTCTTGATCGCTACTGTGTGAAGCTCTTGATCGCTGATTGCAACTTGATCTACCTTAAAATTAAGTAATAAGTGGTAATAGAAATTAAAATGATAATTATTTATTATATTTAAACATGAAATAAAAATATAACAAAAAATTAAAATAGTTGGGGTTATTGAGTGACATTAAATTAACATTAAGTTAAAAATAATAGAAATTAAGTTTACCACTAAATAAATTAGAACAAAGTTATCATATTTGGGTATTTTTGCGTTAAATTAAAATAGGTAAAAAAGTTTGGGATAATATGAAACTAATTAAATAGTTGAGGGTGTAAAATAAAAAATATGAGGAAAATTTTGAAAAAGAGTGATAATTTAGGGTTATAAGTGTAATTTAATGTTAACAAAAGCAACTTGATTGCTGGAAACACTCTTGATCGCTACTGTGTGAAGCTCTTGATTGCAAACACTTGATCCCACTACTTTGATCCTACCTTAAAATTAAGTGATAAGTGGTAATAAAAATTAAAATGATAATTATTTATTATATTTAAACATGAAATAAAAATATAACAAAAAATTAAAATAGTTGGAGTTATTGAGTGACATTAAATTAACATTAAGTTAAAAATAATAGAAATTAAGTTTACCACTAAATAAATTAGAACAAAGTTATCATATTTGGGTATACTTTTTGCGTTAAATTAAAATAGGTAAAAAAGTTTGGGATAACATGAAACTAATTAAATAGTTGATGGTGTAAAATAAAAAATATGAGGAAAATTTTGAAAAAGAGTGATAATTTAGGGTTATAAGTGTAATTTAATGTTAACAAAAGCAACTTGATTGCTGAAAACACTCTTGATCGCTACTGTGTGAAGCTCTTGATAGCAAACACTTGATCCCACTACTTTGATCCTACCTTAAAATTAAGTGATAAGTGGTAATAGAAATTAAAATGATAATTATTTATTATATTTAAACATGAAATAAAAATATAACAAAAAATTAAAATAGTTGGAGTTATTGAGTGACATTAAATTAACATTATAGATTAAGTTAAAAATAATAGAAATTAAGTTGACCACTAAATAAATTAGAACAAAGTTATCATATTTGGGTATACTTTTTGCGTTAAATTAAAATAGGTAAAAAAGTTTGGGATAACATGAAACTAATTAAATAGTTGAGGGTGTAAAATAAAAAATATGAGGAAAATTTTGAAAAAAGAGTGATAATTTAGGGTTATAAGTGTAATTTAATGTTAACAAAAGCAACTTGATTGCTGGAAACACTCTTGATCGCTACTGTGTGGAGCTCTTGATCGCAAACTTCACTCTTGATCGCAATCTTGATCGCAATCTTGATCGCAAACTTGCACTTGATCTTGCTCGCAACTTGGTCCCTTGATCGCTACTTGATCCCAATCTTGATCGCTACAAAAAAGTGGTAATATTAACTAAAAGAGTGGTAATCTTAAGCAAAAAAGTGGTAATGTTAACCAAAACAGTCCTACTCTTAGTGGTAATATTAACGGCAGTGGTAATCTTAACCAAAACAGTGGTAATCATAACCAAAAAATAGTAATCTTAACCAAAAATGTTGTGCTCTTAACCAAAACAATTGTACTCTTAACCAAAAGTGGTACTCTTAACCAAAATAGTGATAATATTAACTAAAAGACCGGTAATCTTAACCAAAACATTGATAATCTTAACTAAAAAAGTGGTAATCTAAACCAAAACAGTGATAATTTTAACTAAAACAGTATTACTCTTAACCAAAATAGTGGTAATGTTAACCAAAATAGTGGTACTCTTAACCAAAACAGTGGTACTCTTAACCAAAATAGTAGTAATTTTAACTAAAAAAGTGATAATCTTAACGAAAAAAGTGGTACTCTTAACTAAACTGGTGGTAATATTAACCAAAACAGTGGTAATGTTAACCAAAATAGTGGTAATGTTAACTAAAAAAGTGGTACTCTTAACCAAAACAGTGATAATATTAACCAAACCAGTGGTAATGTTAACCAAAAAAGTGATACTATTAACCAAAACAATGGTACTCTGAACTAAAAAAGTGGTACTCTTAACCAAAATAGTGGTAATATTAATCAAAAGAGTGATAATCTTAACCAAAACAGTGGTAATCTTAACCAAAATAGTGGTAATCTTAACAAAAAAAAGTGGTAATCTTAACTAAAACAGTGGTAATGCTAACAAAAAAAGTTGTGATCTTAACCAGAACAGTGGTAATGTTAACCAAAAAAGTAGTACACTTAACCAAAAAAGTTGTAATTTTAACCAAAAAAGTGGTACTCTTAATAGAATTAGTGGTAATTTTAACAAAAAAAGTGGTACCCTTAACCAAAAAAGTTGTAATCTTAACAAAAAAAGTGGTACTCTTAACCAAAAAATGTGTAATCTTAACCAAAAAAGTTGTAATATTAACCAAAAAAGTGGTAATCTTAACTTAAACAATGGTACTCTTAACCAAAAAAATGGTAATGTTAACCAAAAAAATGGTACTCTTAACTAAAACAGTGGTAATGTTAACCAAAAAAGTTGTATACTTAACCAAAAAAGTTATAATTTTAACCAAAAAAGTGGTACTCTTAATCGAATTAGTGGTAAATTTAACCAAAAAAGTGGTACCCTTAACCAAAAAAGTTGTAATCTTAACAAAAAAAAGTGGTACTCTTAACCAAAAAAGGTGTAATCTTAACCAAAAAAGTGATAATCTTAACTTAAACAATGGTACTCTTAACCAAAAAAGTAGTAATGTTAACTAAAAAAATGGTACTCTTAACTAAAACAGTGGTAATGTTAACCAAAAAAGTGGTGCTCTTAACCACAACAGTAGTAATGTTAACCAAAAAAGTGGTGCTCTTAATCGAAACAGTTGTAATTTTAACCGAAAAAGTGATAATCTTAACTTAAACAATGGTACTCTTAACCAAAAAAGTGGTATCATTAACCAAAAAAGTTGTAATCTTAACAAAAAAAGTGGTACCCTTAACTAAAAAAGTTGTAATCTTAACCAAAAAAGTTATAATCTTAACAAAAAAAGTTGTAATCTTAACCAAAAAGTGGTAATCTTAACGAAACAATGATACTCTTCACCAAAAAAGTGGTAATGTTAACTAAAAAAGTGGTACTCTTAATCGAAACAGTGGTAATTTTAACCAAAAAAGTGGTACCCTTAACCAAAAAGTTGTAATCTTAAAAAAAAAAGTTGTATCCTTTACCAAAAAAATTGTAATCTTAACCAAAAAAATTATAATCTTAATCGAAACAGTGGTAATTTTAACCAAAAAAAGTGGTACCCTTAACCAAAAAAGTTGTAATGTTAACCAAAAAAGTGGGACTCTTAACCAAAAAAGTGATAATGTTAACTAAAAAAATGGTACTCTTAACCAGAAAAGTGGCAATGTTAACCAATAAAGTGGTACTCTTAACAGAAAAAATGGTAATCTTAACCAAAAAAATGATAATGTTAACAAAAAAAGTGTATTTATGTTTTGTAAATATAAGCTTACTATAATCTCAATATTTTAATAAATGATGATGATTTAAAATATCATGAAGGGTTCATAGGATAAAAATAATTTTGCAACTCCATCTTCTTCTTTATCCTTCTTCTTTGTCGTGTGAGTTTTTTTTTTGTGAATTTACTATAATCTCAATCTTTGTTTTAATAAATGATGATGATGATTTTATAATCTCTTAGGGATAAAAACAATTCTGCAACTCCATGCTTTGATCTTTCTCATTCATCTCCATGTCTGAGTTTTTTTTTTTTATGAAAAGACTACCACTCTATCTTAGTTTTAATAAATAATGATTATTTATATTATTTAAACCTAAATAAAAATATAATAAAAAATTTACAATATTTAAGTTCACCACTATTTTAAGTGATAATAGAAATTAAAATTAGTTTTAAAAAATTATAATTATTTATCATATTTCAACTTGAAATAAAAATATAAGGGAAATTTTACAATATTTAGGGTAAGTGACATTAAATTTACGATTAAGTTAAAAATATTAGAGGTTAGGATTAGGTTATTAAGTTCAAGCTAAATTACAACTAAAGTTTAGCACATTTTTTTTTGGCTATTACTATTGCCACAATTTTTTTGGTAAAATTGTCAGGGTTATATTTTGGGTTAAGTTAAAATTATTACATTTGTTTTTCGCGCTAAATAAATTATAACAAAGTTAGGTAGGTGTTAAATTAAAATAGGTAAAAGAATTTGGGGTAATATGAAACTAATTACATAGTTGAGGGTGTAATGAGAAAAATATGGGGGAAAAATTGAAAAAATGTGATAATTTAAAGGTATAAGTGAATTTTATTGGACAACCTAAAGCTCTGAGTAGCCGGTAAAAAGTTTTAAGCTTGATCAACGGTGGAAGAGTTGTGAACCGTTCATTTTTTTTTTCGGTACCATACCGAAAAGTAGATTTCGGTACTGTAGTCGGACCCATAAGGGGAGAGGCTTACTGCAAGGCGACATGACTTACTTAGTTGTACCAAAATTTTAATCATCAAATCCATGATGATATATAGCAACTTGACCCTATGCCTAGTTTCAAAAGATTTTATCGCCAAGTATTTCAAATTTCAATATTAACATAAACATATATTAAGGATGTTAGAAGCAGGGGCGGAGGTAGGGTGGGGGCAATTGCCCCCATTGAGATTTTGAAAATTTTTGGGGTTACTTTAAAAATACAAAAAAAGTTAAAATTTTTCAATATTTGCCCCCATTAATTTTTTTTTAAAGTTCGTGAGACTTAATCTCACTATTCTTTCTTTACTCTCTAGTTTTTTCTCTTCTTTCTACGATGACACATTAAGTTACCAAACTCATCCTTCTCTAAATTCAATTATCTAGATATGGATTGATATGTTTAATTAATTATCCAAGTTCGAATATGCTATTATATTTTAGGAATTTAGATTTAAATATACCAAAATTTGACATAATTACACATGCACACATGTGTATATATAAGATTTAGTTTTCGATCAAATTTTTAATATTTAATGGATATGAATATGGATATGAATTGTAAAGACGAAATCTGATGGATAATCACATCATATTCAAAATGAAGTTTTCAAATCGAACTTGGATTTGAATCA
Organism: Ilex aquifolium; assembly: GCA_951799425.1. Lineage (NCBI taxonomy): Eukaryota > Viridiplantae > Streptophyta > Magnoliopsida > Aquifoliales > Aquifoliaceae > Ilex > Ilex aquifolium. Next base: position 4,245,337 of record OX637409.1, on the reverse strand, counting down.
TTCAAATTTTGATGGTTGACATGTCTATTTATAGTTGTTTACAGAATAATTTGTACAAAAAAACATTTTCTATGAAAATTATTCTAATATTAGTACTTTCTATAAAATAACTTTCATATAATTCTTCTTAATTATGTTCTATTTTTTTACATGTAATTTATGCATGAAAAACTTTTAAAGTAGCAAAACAAAAAATTACCATGAAAAATTACTTTATAAATTAGTGTAAATGGAAAAACACTCATATTTGCAAGACACAACAAATTTTGATGATTATTCTTCAATTGTTCATTTGAACTTGATGATTGCCCCCAGTGGAAATAGATTTTGAAACCCATCACTACTCACAACTCTTCTTTCAAATATTCACCACCAATGAACATGAAATCAAAGCAACACGTATCTAAGTTGTCTGATATAACAATAATTTTTTTATACTCCAGATAACCAAAAATAAGGAACGCTAACATATATAGCATGAAAGATTGATGCATTAGCAATAATAAGCACTATGGGTAAAACCTTATTCACTACTAAATTTATGTACTAAATATTTATGATTTTCCACATTATTATTATTGACCAAAGAAATATATTATACAATGAAAGCATCTAAACCATCTTCCCCTCACAGAAGGAAAAGAATAATTCTCAAGGATTAGCAATGAGTCAATTATCTAGAGTATGATAACCTAACGACTATTGTAATGCCTCTATGAACACTCTTTCCTTGAATGAGGTCCATTTAACTATTATTACAATATATTTCTAGTCAAATGTATAACGATTCAGTGCTATTAAATCCTTTTTTTCCCTAAATAACATTAATGAATTTTGCTCGTGATCGAACTGTTTGGTCACTATGAAATGAACTTAATTGGTTATATCATATGGTCTATAGTAATGAATGGAAAGATTAATCAAACTATTTGCTGTAACAATGACAAGAACGTGGATTCTACTCACCGGACTACATTTTATAGAAGATCAGTAGCATTACATTTTAAAACATTTATCTCAAATTGTACACTATAACATATGCTAATTTTCTTATTAATTTTTTAATATTCAACCTCTTACTCAAACTAGTATTGTTACCCATTCATAGGCTATTGTCAAAGTAAAGTCACAAAAGCATGCTCATGATATCAAAGGTATTCAAATGTTTCGATACTGGTTATACGACACAGAGATTATGAACTAAAAAAAAAACACAATCATAAGTTCTGAACACAACTCTACTAGGATATAAATAGTTGTCTACGGAAACTTTGTTAGTGCCTAGAATGGTCATTCATTTCATTTCTTTCTTATATATATATACATACATGACTCATCATTTTCCCCCTTCTGTAGGCAGGTTTTTCCAGAACATGCAATGCATGGATAAGTTACTAATATCATTCAGACATGCATCAAGCTCAATGAGGTCATTCACTAGACCTTTTGGAATAGATAAAGAATGGCCATAGAGTTCATTCTTTTAATAAACGAATTTTCCAGAATGTGTTTTTCAATAAAATTGGAATTATATGAATCATTTTTATTTTGTTTTAAACTCAGTTTTCCAAAACAGTTCCCACTTTTTTTTTTTATATGCTCAAATTTTAATCAAAAAAAAAAAAATAGTAACCTTTTGACAAAAAAGAAATGGATTCATAATAATTCTTTTGAAAGCTTCAAAATAGCATACTGAATGAAATCACACTAAACAGCCTACATAATAGACGAGTAAATATACAAAATGCAAATATACACAAAAGAATACTTTAAACCCAAGGAGGAAAATACACCGGCCAACATCATTGCTACAAATAAAGTGGGAACACCAAAATAAACGAAATCAGAACCAAGCAAAAAGTTAAAGCAATATATATCACGAGTACAATAGGTAAGTCATTTTCTGGTGTATCAGCTGCTTTAGATTGTTGGGAAAAATTAGCATAATTACACATAATTTTAATTAACAGATTAATATTCAAATTACAAACTGACAAGAATATGCAAATAAATATAAAATAACAATTAATTTAGAATATAATAAAATAGATATTATATATTAGAAAGAGTTGGTCTACGAGTTTGAGAGACGTGTGAACACTATCCTAAAGCAGCTGAACCTCCCCGCATGAGGGTACTGACGGACACCAGCGACTTCAAAATTAAACTCAAACTCTCACAGCAACATCTTCTCAATGGTTACGCCCACTGGAAGAAAATGGTGAATCTGACTTGAATTGAAGTTGCCCGAAAATACAAAGTAATCCAAAATATACATTAAAGGGCGGAGGGAGGCTTGGGCCAGGGTGGGCACATGCCCCCCCTCAAAAAAAAAAAATTTTATTAGTTAAGTATATATATTATATATTTGTATAATATATTATTTGTGCCCACCCAAAACTCAAGATTAAAATATTAGGTCCACATTAGTTACCCAAAAGAATTAAAAAATTAAACTCATTTAAAACAAAAAAAAAAATTGAGCCCACTATTATCTACCAAAATTTATTAAAAAATTAAATATTTGACCTATCACAATCTACCCAAACCTATTAAAAAAACAAAACTTTTAGCTCAACATTAAAAACAAAATTTTTGGCCCAACATTAAAAATAAAACTTTTGGCCCACCCATCCTTAAAAAATAAAACTTTTGGCCCACTTGACTAAAATCTATTTTATCTTTCCTTTTTTTTTTTTTCTCCCTATCTCACTCACTCCCAGCCAGCTGCCCACTTCCCAGCCACAAGAAAAAGAGAAGAAACAAAGAGAAGCTCTGCTCAACACACGAGAAGCTCAGTTATTGAGTTTTTTGTCTTTCCTTGTACCGACACAACACAGGGCCGCCACCACCATCGACAAAACTCACAAAGTAAATACTCTCTCTCTCTCTCGATCTCGATCTCGAACTCGAACATGGCACACACGCGCACATTGACTACACTGTGCACACAAAATAAATTAGTTTTTTATTTTTAAAATTTTGAATTAATTAGTCTCGGTAATTTTTTGTTTTTTTGTGCATTTTAATTTTTAACCCTAATTTATATTTTGTGCATTTTGCCCTTATTTAAATTTTTATGCTTTTTTCCCTAATTTGTTTTTTTTGTGCATTTTGCCCTAATTATTTTCTTGATTTTTTATAGCCCGGATTAGTAATTGGGGATGCCTTGAAGACCTTGAGTTGTGGTTATTGAGTCGACTTATTTTTTGGTAACTGTCAATCCGAACCTATTTTTAATACTTTGAATGATATTGCTTGGATTTATTAAAATTATGAATTGGATATTTTTATGCATTTGTACTTGTATTTGCTTCCTAATACAATATTGACAAAATTATGGGATTTATTAAAATTATGAATGGTAGCGATAAAATTGACAAAATAGTTTGTTTAATTAATTGTAAAAGTTGATGTATAAACCTATTTTCTTGAATAATTTTTTGAAACAGTCATGGAGAAGTACTTCGGCTATGAAGATTGTGAAGAATCGATTGCGTAATCGAATGGGCAATCAATGGATGACAGATAACTTGATTGTATACATAGAGAATGACATTTTCGATTGCATTGATAACGATGTTATCATGCAACGCTTTCAAAATATGAAATCACGTCGTGGTCAATTGTAAAAGACTATAGTTAGTCTCATTTTTTGTAAAAAGGTTTAATTAGAACCTTATTTTGCATATGTTTTTTATTTTTGTACCCCATGTATATCGATTTTTGGCTCTTTTGTCAATGAAATTTTAGGTATTATATATGATTTAAAAAATTTATTTGTCTTTAACTTTAATCGTTAATAAGATAAATTTTTAAACTTTTAGTTAGTGCCCCCTCACATATAAATTCCTGACTCCGCCCCGGTATAAGAACATATATGACGGAAGGGAAAAAGAAAAAAAAGGCTCTTGCTCTAAGTGGAATAGACCTAGAGGTTAGAGATAAAACCTGATTTATTTTTTCCCACTTGGACCTCTTCCATCAGCTTGCTTATATAGAGATCATTTGATGACCCATTTTAAATGCTTAAGTGTAACCGCTAGGCCCTTAACAAGCCATTAAGGTAATAACGGCTGGAAATTAAAAATAGGTCATTATGTTTGTACCCAAAATCTGAAAAATTAAATCAAAGGAATAAACTCATAAAACTGAAAAAAATAATTTAAAATTAATGAGAAGTTTTGAAAACTTATTTTTTATTCTAACACCTTGTCTTTTTTTTCCCCTCAAATTGCTGTGTAATAATCTGGCGTAACAGAAAACATGGCACCGAAGTAAATATAGACACACCGACTAAAGATAGAAAGCATGAGTAGTACATAACACCAAACCCACACTACCACTAATAATACATTTGAGAAGATTGCCACACCGATCAATACTTTTTTTTTTTTTTTTCTCAGGCTCAGACCACACTGATCAATACTTATTTAAGGATAAAATTGTGATGTTCAAATTTATTTATTTAATCTTATATCTTAAATAATGTGTCAAAATCTCATATATTGAATATTTGTTAGAGTTAGTGGACTCCATTAATTCAACCACCTTCATTAATTTGGAATATAAAATTTAAAAAACAGTAATGCTACACTGACCAAATTTTAGGACCAAATTTGAAGCCCAAATGACATGTCAGCTAATTTGGGCTTATTTATTTTGTGACATGTCATTTGGGTCTCAATAAAGACTCCAAATGACATGCTACCATGTCATTTGGACTCTAAATTTGGTCCTAAAATTTAATCAGTGTAACATTACTCTTAAAAATATCACCCTTTTAAAAAAAAAAAACTATGGATAGTATATAACACCAAACCCACACAACCACTAATAATAAATTTGAGAATATTCCCACACTGAATACTTATTTAATGGTAGATGCCAGCGGATATAGGGGCGGCTAATTTAAAAGGAAAATACTATGTATCTTAAATTTGTAATCCAATTTTACATTCCAAATGAAAGGGGGTCGATGGATGAGTGGGTTCCATCAACTTTTTTAAATGAAACCGACTCACAGATTTGGGATACATAACATTGCTAAATTTAGAATTCACGAGATCAAATCAAACTTGAGCATTAAAACCTCCCTTCCCTTTCAACAATCCTCACCGGAAAACCACCCTTCATCTTCGCCGTCAAGTTTGCAATGAAAATTGGCTCAACACCTTCCTCCACCACTGGAACCACCCTATACCGTCGCAAGACACCACCAACCACCCTCTGCATCTGCAAGAAAGCCATCTCTTTCCCCAAACAAATCCTTGGCCCCGCCTGAAACACTGGATACGCATACGAATCCCTTGCCACAAAGCTCCACTTTCCAGTCGCCATGTCCCTTTTCAACCACCTGTTGGGGTGGAACTCAGCAAAATCTGAGCCCCACAACTTTTCCACCCTCCCCATTGCATAAGGGTGGTAAGCCACTTTCATACCCTTCTTCACAACAGTCCCATCCGGCAAAACATCATCTTCTGTAGCTTCTTTCCCATCCACAGGGACCGGTGGGTACAGTCTCATGCTTTCACAAAGAGAAGCATGAGTGTAAACCATATCTTTCACTTCATCATACACTGAAGCTTCTGATATCTCTCCGATCTCTCTAAGAATCTCATGTTCAACTTCTGGGTGGCTGTCGAGCAACCAGAAGAACCATGTCAAAGCAGCAGACGTAGTGTCGCGGCCCGCCAATATAAAGCTTATGATAATATCAGTAGTAAAATTTTCTTCGGAGTGGCCAGAGGTCAAGAATCTTGATAAAAGATCAACAGAATCGAGTGATGATTCGTGCTTCTTTTCTTTGATGATTTCTTTAGCAAATTCACGAATTTGGTCTACCGCCATTCTGAGTTTCTTTTCGGATCCAACGTTCAAGAGCCGCTTTATTTTCCAAACTAGAGGAAGAATTGACTTGAGCCTTTGATTGCTGAGCTGCACTGCTTCATCAAAAGCAACTGCGAACTTTGCTTGGGGGAGAGATGGCAACAAGTAAGCAGGATCGTACCCGAAAGCAATCTTGCATATGTTGTCGAAAGCGAACCTTTGGAGTATGTCTTGAAAATCAAGAACAGTTTTGTTAGCGGCGGCGGTGGAGAGGATCGGAATGAGGCGATCAGAGAGCTCTGTATCGACTACAGTCTCCACAAATTTACGAAGAGATTTGGTGTTGAACTCATGGCTTGCGACTTGTCTCTGAAACTTCCAGGTGTCTCCGTTGGCGTTGAAGATACCGTCGCCAAGCAAGTCCTTGAGAGTTGCTCGAAAGTCGTTCCCTTTCTCGTAGATATGGAAATGGGTCTTGAGAATGTGTTGGACATTGGAGGGATTTGCTGTGAGAACTTCGCGATTACCCCAAAGTTTATGGAGGACGAAGGTGGAAGAAGGAGTACTTGTAACTACGTCTGAGGTCCATTGGATTGGCCTGTTTTTGTTTGCCAAGATTGAGAAAGTTGATCCGATCAATGGGTATGATTTGGGGAGTTTAGTGGACTTGGATGAGAAGCAGCTTTTGGAAATGGACTTAAAGTTGATGAAGAACAAGAACAGTAATGGAAGAAGAAGACAGAAAAGCAGGGTTGTTGAGAGTTCGAAGTCTGCCATGGCGATCTAGCTGATTATATGCAAGTATGGATAGAAGAGATAGTAGTGCAGATCTGGAATAAAATTGCGGCCATTTATAGAGATTCAGGAGAGTTGGGTATGGGTTTCTTCTATACATTCTAGAATCTCTACCATGGTTAGACGTGTGCTAAAATGCTATTTGAACTTAATTTGGGGACCTAATCTAGGGACCTAAAGATGTACAATCATTGGATTGGTTGTAGGCTCCATCTAATATTGGAACTCATAACTAACTCAATGGTTGCATTGAAGCCACATCATTAACATTGCTCTTAAAATTGTGCCCAATAGAATTATTGTTAAAATAACAAGTCCAATTGTTGAACAAAAGGATGTTTCCTCCGTTGTTTCCTTGACAAGGACTAACTAACCAATAACCATTCTCATGAAAGTTTGCTTTGAACATTAAACTCTGACTTGTCTTGAATGATGATGTTTGAGTACTATTCACAATACACTGGTCAACTATCATCATCAATGACGTTGTTACATAGCTCATATTAAAGCTTGGAAACCCGTGAGAAAGGACATGGCCAAGCTTAAGTTTTGTACGACGTTTGATGAAGACAAGGACCACTTCTTATTATAAGTTAAACATAGAATAGTTGGTTTTTGATATTATGCTGAGGTTATTAATCATACAATAAATCCAAATTTATCATAAAATTGGATTCTTATCTACAATTCTAATATTAATCATACTGTTTTAGAAAAACTTTTAATTTGTTAAATCATACCTTAACTCCGTTAAACCGTTACAAGTTTTTTCTTTTATGATTATTTTACTTCAAATGAGCTGTCACTAATATTTAATTATTTTTAATTTTTAATAACTGCGCCCCGAAAAAAAAGTAAAATTGTCCATTATACAATTGTAGAAGTTGATTCTATTGATGGAAAAGCTTTCAACAAGATACTCTTGGTTGGATATACACAATTCAAACCAACTCAATTTCAGCAAGTTTTTAATCATGGAAAGTAAGAATTCGCCGAAGTCCTGCAGTGAATGGGCCGCCATAGCCTACCAATTATTGCCTCTTAGTTAAGAATATAGTTTGTTAATCAAGCTTTTTGTAAGCTCAAACTCGATTGAAATTTATAATCACAATTTTGATTTAACTTTTCGAGCTAGGATTTTGTTTAAATCTTAGTTCAATTTTGAGATGACAAACTCATGTTTAACTAGATTAGGCCTCGAGCTACTAGAGATGTTATTTAATTAAAATTTATATAATAAACTATAATATAAAAAATAATTTTTATTTTTTACGGTTGAGATCGTTTTAAATTTTACTTTAAAGTTAATCCGACGAGTAGTATTAACTTCTCAAATTAAATAGGAAAAATAGGTCTCCTAAGGATTTGTTTGAGGTTACTTTTCAAAAGTGATTCTAGAACTTATGACTTCTCATAAGCACTTTAAAAAAAAAAAGTGATATTTTAAACAACTTATTTTAATTACTTTTAAATAAGTCAAAAAAAAAAATTACCACTTAAATAAGTAAGGGTGTGTTTGGTAACTGATGAGGATAGGTTTTTGGGTCTGGGCTGCCATTACAACCGAGCCCAAAAACCTCCAGAAAATACTGAATGAGGACTCCGAAGGCCAAAAGGAAATGGTCCCAACCGGCCCACATCGGAAGCAAGGGGCCTAAGAAATCGAGGAATCAACAGACCGGCCCTAATTCGATTCTCAACCCATGACCCGGGTTAAGGCCTGTTGCGCCACGTACTCCAAGGACAAGGGGAACCGGCTCTGATTCCTCAGAGTTACTCCCTGCAAAAAACAGAGAGAGGTGGTGCCAAACGAACCCAGGTGGTCGTGGGGACAGTACCGCCGGCGGACAGAGAGGCTTGCAGGGAAAGGACGAACGGTCCCCACAAGATCAAGAAAAAGGAAGGACATGAGCAACAAACCCTAAGAAGGGACACCATATAAATAGAACAGTAGAAGCGAGGATCAAGAAGAGCCTTCTTCCTAGTCTTCTACCTGTATTTCTGCCCTGAACCCTAGGACGTTCATAGTAGAAAAGACCCATTACGGCCCTGCGCCCGGAATTTCCTTGTAATCAGTTGAGATCAATACACATCATTAAGGAGCAAGAGCCTCCATTATAGTGGACGTAGCCCAAGTCCTTCGACTGAGGTGAACCACTTACATTTGTTGTCTGTCTTCGTATAATTCCAATTCTCTTAAAACCCATTCCATAAAACCCAATAGAGCCATATCGGCTTGGGCTTGAGAGATTAATTTCGAGGCATCATCAGTTGGCGCCGTCTGTGGGAACGGTTTTCATCGTTCTCTTGTGAATCTTATATACTTGATGGTCTCTACTCGGAATATGAGTAAAGCTCCTACCAATCCCCAAGGCCACCAAAACTTGCCGGAGAACTTTCCGGCGCACATGGAAGACGTTGAGGGTCATCCCCCAGCGACGAACCTCCCTCCGCTCAACGAACTGGAAACTTACCATAGAACTACAATACAACTGATGAAACAGAACCAGGAGCTGATGGATTGGATACAGACTCATCAGCTCCCTCTCCCCCAATTTCCCCCGGCTCGACAAGAGTCTCCTCCCCTCCAAGAAGAGCACGACGACGCTCCCCCGCTCCAAGAGCGCCAAGCTCCGCCCAATGGGGTGACTGAGCTCCATGAGCGCAGCCATTCTGGCGAAAATCACCGGAGAAGACATCCCGAAGAACGTGACGATGAAGCTCACAGTAGGGCTAGGGCCGCCTAACAAGAAGATAGACCTTATCCCCAGAATGTAAATGACCATGCCTGGGAGCAAGAAATCCGTGAGCTCCAGCGAGAGCTAGGCAATATGAAAGAATTGGTTAAGGGGCGAACCCCCGACACCATGGATGCCCTGGTTCAGCAAACGGAATCACCGTTCACTCCAGAGGTCCTCCACTTTCCCCTCCCCCAGAAATTCCGGACCCCCTCGATAGAGGCACGTGACGGGACCAAAGACCCCGTTGACCATCTAAACCTGTATAAAAATCAGATGGAGCTTCAAGGATACCCGGACCCTATCCGCTGCCGGGCATTCGCCATCACCCTCAAAGGGTCGGCCATAGCCTGGTTTAACCGGATACGACCAGCGTCGATCTCATCTTTCAGAGAACTGTCCATACAGTTCGTGTCCCACTTCATCGGGGCGAGGACTTATAGGAAGCCGTCCTACCACTTACTGAGCGTCAAGCAGGGACCCAACGAGTCCCTCCGAAGCTACGTACAACGCTTCAACCAGGAGTTTTTAAAGGTAGAAAGCGTGGACGACAAGTTCGCGCTGACCACCTTCATGTCAGGACTCGGGGTTCAGTCCAAGGACCTTCTCTTCTCGATCGGGAAAAATCCTCAAGCCACCATGGCCGAGGTATTGGCGAAGGCCGAGAAGTACATAAACGGCGAGGAGGCCCTCAGCCTGAAGGGGAGTACGGCGACCATAGACGGAGAGAAGAAGAAGAGGGATCACAGTCCCAGAAAGGAGAAAAGACGCGACCGATCTCCGAGGAGAGACCGCTCCCCAAGGAGAGGAAGAGAGCCTTCTCCTAAGAGGAGAGGGAACGTTCGAGATCGCCTGGGACCTCCTCCCCAGGAACTTCAACAACGGTATGTACCAGCGCAGCTCCCGCCCCTCGTCACCTCGATAGCCCAGGTCCTTCACGAGGTACAGAATGAGAGATTCGTCCAGTGGCCTCCTCGGATGAAGTCCGATCCCAGCAGGCGGGATGCCACCAAATACTGCGATTACCACAAAGACACAAGCCACGAAACAAACGACTGTATTCAGTTGAAGAAGGAGATCGAATACCTAATTCAGCGAGGCCATCTGCGCCACTACATAGCAGGGGAACAGAGAGCACAGAACCATCAAGGGCGAGAAGCCCGAGCTGCCGCCGCACCACCGCAACATCAGCAAGCCATCGGAGAGATCCGAGTCATCTCCGGGGGTTTCGCTGGAGGTGGCGAATCAAGCTCGGCTCGGAGAGCTCATGCCAGAAAAGCCCGATCCGAAGACTTCCTCGCGGTCCAGACCATCAACAAGATGCCCCGCCGAAACGTGGAGATCACCTTTTCAGATGCAGACCTAGAAGAATGCCAGCACCCCCATGACGACCCTTTGGTCATAAAAGCAATCATAGCAAACAAGACTATACATCGGGTGCTTGTCGATAACGGTAGCTCAGCAAATATCATTTTCTTAGCGGCCTTCGAGAAGCTCGGAATAGAGGAGTCGAGACTGGAACCCGTGAAAACCCACCTCTTGGGATTCTTGGGAGAAAGAGTTTTGCCAGTCGGATCTATACCGCTTGTCCTCACCATAGGAGATCCGCCCTGCCAAGTCACCACCACCACCCGTTTCCTAGTGGTAGACGCCCCGTCTACCTACAATGTCTTATTGGGGAGGCCATCCCTCAACTCCATTAAGGCGGTACCTTCTGCGTATCATTTGGTGATGAAATTCCCGACCGAGAGTGGAGTCGGAGTGGTGAGGGGAGACCAACGCCTCGCCAGGGAGTGCTACGTGGCATCCATGCGGCAGAAAGAGGTGGAGTCGGTCCAAATGGAGGACTTGGACATGAGGGATGAGGTGGAAGCCCGACCTTCCCCCTCGGAACAGTTGGAGCCACTACAGCTGGGTGAGGACCCGGAGCACGTAGTCTTTGTAGGCTCCATGTTGTTACCAGACATCAAGGAGAAACTCATCTTTTTTCTGAAGGAAAACGCTGATGTCTTCGCCTGGAAGCAAGAAGACATGGAAGGGATAAACCCCGCCGTGATCGTACACCGCCTCAGTGTAGATCCTAACTGCAAGCCGGTAAGGCAAAAGAGGAGAAGCTTCGCGCCGGATAGACAGAAGGCAATCAATGAAGAGGTAGCCAAACTGTCACGCGCCAAAGCCATCAGAGAGGTCGATTACCCAACCTGGTTAGCCAACGTCGTGTTGGTAAAGAAAGAAAACGGCAAGTGGCGAATTTGTATCGATTTTACCGACCTCAATCGAGCTTGCCCAAAGGACAGTTTCCCGTTGCCTCGGATCGACCTTATAGTCGACGCGACGGCCGGCCATGAGCTCCTGAGTTTCATGGATGCTTTCTCGGGATATAACCAAATCCGGATGGACCCAAACGACCAGGAGAAGACCTCATTCGTCACAGAGCAGGGGATCTTTTGCTACCAGGTAATGCCATTCGGACTGAAGAACGCGGGAGCCACCTACCAGAGGTTGGTCAACCGAATGTTTAGAGAGAAGCTGGGCTCGACCATGGAGGTGTATATAGATGATATGCTCGTGAAGTCACTCAAAGCCGAGGCCCACATCCAACACCTCAGGGAGTCGTTCGAGATCATGAGAAAGTACCGAATGAAGCTGAACCCCACAAAATGTGCCTTCGGGGTGTCGGCTGGAAAATTCTTGGGCTTCATAGTTAACAGCTGGGGCATTGAGGCGAACCCGGAGAAGGTCAGAGCAGTCCTCGAAATGAAGCCCCCCACCACCACAAGAGAAATCCAGCGCCTAACCGGAGGAATCGCGGCGCTCAACAGGTTTGTATCGCGCTCTAGCGATAAATGTCAGCCGCTCTTCAAGGTCCTTAAGGCGGCCTTCCAATGGGATGAAAAATGCAAAGAGGCATTCCAAGCCCTGAAGGTCTATCTGGCATCCACGCCCGTATTGGTGAGCCCACAAGAGGGAGAAGTGTTGACACTTTACCTTGCGGTATCAGATTTCTCGGTCAGCGCCGCGCTGATCAGAGACAAGGACCGGATCCAGCTGCCTGTCTATTTTTGCAGTAAAGCCCTCCGAGGCGCCGAGGAGAGGTACCCAAAGATGGAAAAACTAGTGCTGGCCCTGCTAGTCGCCGCTCGGAGGTTGAGACCATATTTTCAGGCCCACACCATCGAAGTTCCGACGGACCAACCAATGAGGCAGGTCTTGCATAAACCTGAAGCCTCAGGAAGGTTGATAAAGTGGGCGATGGAGCTTAGCGAGTTCGATATCAAGTTCAAGCCCAGGACCGCCATCAAGGGACAAGTCCTGGCAGATTTTCTCGCCGAGTTTACCTCTCCACCCGAAGAAAACGAAGAAAGCCAAGACTGTGTCCCCGACGTTCCGACCTGGAAATTATGCGTGGATGGGGCTTCAAATGTTCAGGGAAGCGGTGTTGGGCTCATCCTGACGTCGCCAAAAGGGTATGACTTGGAGTATGCCTTGAGATTTGACTTTCAGGCATCTAACAATGAAGCCGAATACGAAGCCCTTATAGCCGGTCTGAACCTGGCCCTCTCAATTGAAGCTCAGCAGATCGTCGTGTACAGCGACTCGCAACTGGTGGTCAGGCAAGTCGAAGAAGAGTATGCCGCCAGGGATGAAAAGATGGCGCTATACCTGGCAGAAGTGCAAAGACTACTGAGGAAATTCGTATCGGCCGAACTAGTCCAAATTCCCCGAGAAGCCAATCATCGGGCCGACGCCCTTGCCAAGCTGGCCACTACTGGCGGTAAAGACTTACCGAGGCAAACACCTGTCGAAGTCCTAGCACGGCCCAGCATACAGCCTAACGACGAACTAGCCGTAGAAGCTCAGGCTATGCCAGTTGAAGAGGATGCTTCATGGATGGACCCCATCATATCCTTCTTACAGGACGGAGTGCTGCCAGATGACCCGAAGAACGCCTCCAAGCTAAGAGCCAGAGCGACAAGGTTCACACTAATCCAAGGTAACCTATACAAAAGAGGTTTTTCTTTTCCCTTAATGAAATGCGTGACAGGAACGGAAGCTAATTACATCCTAAGAGAAATCCACGAAGGCATGTGCGGCAATCACATTGGTGCGAAGACATTAGCTAGCAAGGCCTTGCGACAAGGTTACTTCTGGCCAACCATGTCCAAAGACGCCAAAGAGATAGTGAAGAGATGCCAAGCGTGTCAGGTTCACGGGAACTTGCCGCACTGCCCACCTGAACTCCTCACCTCAGTAGTCAGCCCTTGGCCCTTTCAACAGTGGGGGTTGGACATCTTAGGACCCCTACCAATAGGAGTTGGACAATGTAAATTCGTTGTGGTCGCAGTAGACTACTTCACCAAGTGGGCAGAAGCCGAACCCCTGACGAAGATCACAGCACAGAAGGTCAAGAATTTCGTTTGGAAGTCTATAATTTGCCACTTCGGCGTCCCCAGAGCAGTGGTCTCCGACAACGGGAAGCAGTTTGACAATCCGATGTTCACAAATTTCTGTAGCAGATTGGGAATCAAAAACTTCTTCTTGGCACCAGCCCACCCGCAGTCTAATGGGCAAGCCGAGGTGACCATCCGAACTATCAAACTGGCGCTCAAGACCAGGCTGGAGGCGTCTAAGTCCCAATGGGTAGACTACCTCCCCGCAGTGTTGTGGGCATACCGAACCACTACTCGAACTGCGACTGGAGAAACCCCTTTCAGCCTAGCATACGGGACGGAGGCCATGGCTCCCGTTGAGGTAGGAGTGTCCACCGCAAGAACCGAACTGTTCAATCCAACACAGAACGAAAGGTCCCTGTTGGTCAACCTCGACCTCCTAGACGAAAAGAGAGACGAGGCCCTGCAACGAATCTCCTCCTACCAAAGGAGTACAGCAAGATACTATAACAAGCGAGTAAGAAGGAGGGGCTTTAAGCCAGGAGATCTAGTGTTGAAGAAATTGCTCCCACCCAGGAAGGACCCGGCCCATGGCAAGTTGGGACCAAACTGGGAAGGACCGTACGTGGTAAAAAGGATTATCCGACCTGGAAACTACGAGCTGCAAACGGAGGAGGGCAGAGACCTACAGCACTCATGGAACGCAGACCACTTGAAGCAGTACTACCAATAGAGTTTCTCACGATGAGTGGATGGTTATTGTAAAAAGACCAGATTTTATCAATGAGAGATACAAAAGTTTCCCAAAAAGTTCGCTCTACACAAGAATCTACATATTTTTCAGTCTAAGAGCTTGTCAGCTCAGCATTAGCAAAGACTTCTCAGCGTAAGAGCTCGTAAGCTCAGAACCAGCCTAAGACTTTGTCGGTTGAAAGACAACAGACTCGGCAGCTCGACAATTCAAAACAAACAGGCTTCCTAGTTCAACAGATAACCACATTCTCAGCAAAAAGAAAATAACTGGAAGACAAAAGCCAGGAATTTCATTGCACTATGGGTAGAAGTCAACAGTTCAAAAGGAGCAACCACCAACAAGTACATAGAAGTTACATAAAAAAAAACAGGGCCTTAGTTCTGCCCTCCCTCCCCTACCAGGACCTCCTCCACTTTCCCCTCCATCGGAGCTTCCTTCTCTTCCTCCACTTTCTCCAGCCGAGTAGCATCCGCCTTGAGCCTGGCATTCTCCTCCTTCAGAACATCTCTCTCTCTCTCCACCTCTGCCAACTTCCTCTTCAGGACCTCCACCTCGGGATCTTCCAAGTCAATTCCCCCTGGCTCATTAGCAAAAGAGGGCGTGCGCTGGATCCTGGTCGAACTTCCCCCTATTCCATAACGGACAAGGTTCTGAGGGGTAACGAGAGCAGAGTAAGGACGGGGGCAAGCCCTCTCGACCATCCTGACATGGAACGCCTCCAATGGAGTCAGAGCGGGAATACCTGCACAACACAACATCAGCACAAACAAGTTCAGTTAGTTTGTTGCCAACAAAGGGTCAGGTAGCCTTGGAATGACGAAATGATTACCTCTCTCCCGAAAGCTCGTCCAGGAACGAGGAACCCAAACATGCCAGTCTTCCCCCGCAGCGGACTCCCAGGAGTCCCCAGATACAAAAAAGAAGCGTTGGGTCCACCCCTCGGGGAAGAGAGAATATCGGCAATCAGTGGAGGATGGAAATACCATTTAAAAGAGAGAGAACTAAAGAACGGTGGAAAGTCGAAAGAGAGATCAAGGAAATAGAAAAATTCCGAAACAGAAGGAAAGGTCTCAAAGCCTTGCATACGCTAGAAAATGAAGAAGCCAACCATGGTAGCCCACCCCTCGGGGGAAAGACAAGAGGGACATAGGCCATGATGAGAAAGAATCGGGGCGAAATCTGGATGAAGGGGGAGTCGAAAGCCATACTCAAATGCGCCCTCGAAAAAGGAGACCTCGCCTGGAATGGACATACTGCAAGGTTCGTCAGGAGTAGGAGCCCTCACCCTCAGATCCGCCGAAAGGTTGTATCGACTCTTCATTCCAGCAGCATCCGCATCCGTCATCCGAGAGGGAAGGAGAAAGATAGAACACCAATCGCCCTTGAGCGATTCACGGGCTTGATGCTTGAAGAGTGGAGAAGAATCCATCGCCACAAGGTTCAAGTAGGAAACGAAGAGTTAAAGAAGAGAGGCTTTTTTTAAAAGCAATAAGGCAAACAGGTATAAATAGTACCCAAGGGTGACTGTTGAAGTCTCGCAATCAAGATAGCATTGAATACTGGCTCAACTTACGAAGGAGTAGGTAAACCACCCGGGAGCTTGCTTAAATCTGCTTCGTATATTTAAAAAAAAAAAAAACATATATGTGTATGTCCTATAGAAGGTACTTGCAGCAAATCCAAAATAAGGAAGCCCAGATCTCGAGCAATGACACTACTCCCAACAGGCCAAGGCCTCTTCGGAGTAGGGGGAGCAGGGGAATATAGCACAACACAAAAAATAGCAACAAGTACATCACCACGGAAACAAGAAGGGAAAGGTTCCATTAAGAGAATGCGTCTACAAAAAATAATAAAAACAGCAGAAAAAGAAATCAGCTATAAAAATCTGGACACTCAAGCCCGATCTGCAGGAGGAGTAGCGCCAGAAGCAGGAGTAGCGTCAGGAGCTCCACCACTTGAAGAAGCATCAAACCTTGGCTGAAATTGCTCAAGGTCCAAGTCGGGGAATCTCTCCATCGCCTGGTCAGCAAAATTAAAGAACCCATCGACAAAAGCCCTAGCCGCCTCCAGCCTCGCCTTCTCAATATCTTTCCGTTGATCCTCTACAAGTTGACGTTCAGCAGCTAAAGACCTATTCAGCTCAGAAACAGCAGCCCGGGACTCTTTCAGCTGATCTTCCAGAAGAGTGCGGGTAACGGCAGCGTTTAGCAGGTCCTCCTTCTCAGCCTCCCGTTCTTCCTTTAAACGAGCCAGCTCGTCCCTTAGAGAGACCTCAGCTGAGGTACTGGCAATCAGTTGTCTAAAAGTCTGAGCCCGCTGTTCGAGAACCTGCTCCAACTCCCTCTCAGTGGCCAGGCCCCAGTTCAACAGCTCGGTGCCGTGCCGACGAGCGTCAAGGACCTCGGCACCCCTCCTCTAGACATCGTTCCTCAGCATAAAAATCTCTCTCCCAAGAGCGCAGACATGTGTCGCCGACTGAAAACATAAAGGACGTTATAAGACACCAAGAAGTTTGAAATAACAAAAAATAACACCAAGATATACCTCGAGCAGGGCATGAAGAGCATCACGACTTCGGACTTGGAAAGGAAGATCTACAGAGCGGCGCAGGTCAGCTCGAGGAATCAACTCCATCAGAGCATGACTGCTCAAGCTCACGTCCCGAAGCAGACCAGCCTCAGGGTCAGCAATAGAGGTCTAGGGGGCACGAGTCGAGCTTGGACCAGCTGCAGCAATTAGAGAAGTGCCTCGCCGAACAGGCCCTCCCACAGGGTCAAGCACCACAGTACCCGCAGTGGCCTCACTTGTGACCAACTCTGATGTCGACCTCGGGGCCTCGGGTGCAGAAACGGGAACATCGGATACAGGAGTGAGGACCTCTGCCGCAACAACAGGAGCCTCGACGGCAGGAACGGGGACTTCGCCAAAAGAACTATCCTCTTCCAACCTCGTCCTCTTTGCCGGGGGTCCTACGACCCTATCCCGCCTTCTTTCGTCCACCCGCTCCATGATCATATGGCGCTGAGTCACCACGTAGGAAGGAACTACGCAAACAAGATCAAAAACTTAGCAAGGATTCGAGTAAAGGAACAGAAGAATAAGAGATATTGATTACACACGATCACCTGACGCCAAGGAAACCCCGGGGTGCATCAGCTCAATATAGGAAAAGGGGAGGCGAGCACGCGCTTGGTCGACCCGAGCCAGCTCTGAAGCACCAAGGGGCAGGAGCTCTCCTACATTAGGAACTGGTGATGCCGTTAGAACACGAGCACAAACATCAACAAGAACAAAGGCAAAAGCTTACCTAAGTTTCTGTGGCGCCCCCAGGCGGTAGGAACTCTGACAGACCCCGGAAATTGGGAACCAAACTCCCAGCCATCACCGGAAACGAAGAAATATCTCCTTATCCACCCATCAGGGCTCGGCGGGAGATCCCGGATGGGAATCTCTCCCCCTCGCCTAGGGACGAAGTGGTAGAACTCGGATACCTCCTCAAGGCGAAAAAAGTGAAGAAACTCCCTTAAATTAGCCCTGACTTGAGGGAACATCCTTCCCCACGCCACAGTAAAGGTCAGTAACACCACCCAGCCAGATGGGAGGAGCATGGCGGGGCAGAAGCTGAAGAAATGAAGGACGTCTCGTATCAAGCCAGGTAGGGGAAATCGAAGCCCTAATAAGAAGGGGGCCTCGAAGAAGCAAGCCTCACCAGTAACCGGGTTGTGGAACCTACGCAAGCCTGCAGGGCGCACGACAACACCAGGGGGAAAGTCGAAACGCCTAGCCAGGACCTGAGCCTCGTCCTCGTCGATTTCACTAGCCTCGACATTGCCAAAAACTCGCTCCATAACGTTAAATGGAGAGGAGGGAGTAGCCATGAACACAAGGATAGAAGTGGGTTTCTAAGAAATAGCAGGGAGAGAAATGTATGTCGCAGCAGAAAACTAAGGACCTCTTTTACGCTTAGTAAAGATCAATCATTCCCCGCAGGCCTATTTATAGGCGCTACAGGACAGGCCTTGTCACTGTCGCCGAATGCAGTTAATGCACGTCCCTCGCCATTAATGAAGGGGACACGTGGCGACGTGGGGGCTTCTTGGACGCCACGATCGAGGGATCACTAAACCCTCTGACGACGCACGTTCTTGAACGAACGAAACCGTCGAAGCAACCAGAAAAGGACCAAATTAGCCCTAAGAAGTTCAAACGACCCAAGGGGAGAGTGTGAAGGACGACTGGAATCAGATAAGCTCGGCCACGTGAAAAGGCAGAAGTCAGCATCAAAAAAGGTCTATAGCAAAGCATTACAAGGCAACCATAAGTCGGAAAAAACCATGAGAGTTTTCATTTCTGCATCTAAAGAAGTTACAATGGAGTATTACAAAAGAAACAACACGAAAAACTACAAGGAAGATTATAGCAGCAGGAGAGCCTCGTGTCGACCTTAAGGAACGACCTCTTCATCGCCGCCTGCTTCCTCACCAGAAGCCCCGGCCGACGCACCTGGCTCCACCGCCGCCGCCAGCCCGGGACAAGGCGCCTTCTCGGCACAAGGCACCGGACCCTCATTAGGATCTGGGGTCTCGGCCTCCTCAGCCACCACCGTCGCCTTCTTAAAGTCCAGCATTGGCACAAAAGGATCCAAGTCAAGGTCAGGATAAGCCTCATTAAGTTGATCTTGAAGATTCAGAAAACCGTTCACAAAGGCAGAAGCGCCCTTCCTCTCAAGCTGAGAGACACGAGCCTGCAAGGATGCCAACTCGGAATCTTTAGCCGCCAAGTCAGCATCTTTGGCCCTGAGCTCCGAATCCTTGACTAACAGCTCGGCCTCCTTGGTTTTAAGCTTGTCATCCTTTGAGTCCATGATCTTGACGAAGTCCTGAAGGCGAGCATCCATCTCATCATTGATCCTCTTCAGCTCAGTAGCCTCCAAAGACAGGACCTTCACCTTCTCCTCGACAACCTCCTTGTAGTGAAAGCCCAACATCTTCACACAAGCGAGCGACTAAGAAGGAAAAAGGTCAGTCAGTACAAGCGGAACCTATGAGGATCCCAGCAAAAAGAAATATCGGAGATCGAGAAAACTAAGGCTAAGAAAATACCTCTGCCATGCCCCGAATAGCGCGGTTCACCTTCCTATCAAAAGGAACTCGCATGGCCTCCCTAGGATTAGACGTGGAGATCAGCTCAGATAAGGCGGAAACAGCGGCCTCAGGGTCACGAAGGAAGCCGTCCCCTTGCTCCTTTGACGAAGAAGGAGCAATACCCACCTTCCTGCCTCCCTGAGGGGCAGAATGAAGAGGAGTTGCCGGGGTTTTCTTGTTTCGAAGCTCCGCCAGTCGAAGATTCGCCCTGAGGTCCCTCAACGGAGAGCGGGGGGGGGGGGAATCACATCCCCAGGGGGAGGAAGATCTACCTTCTCCTGCGCAAGAGGAACAGGTAGGATCTCAGTCGCCGATGCATCTTGGGGCAACCGCTGCGAGCCCTTCACCAGTTTCCTTCTCTTCCTCGACCTATTGGTATCCGAGAACATCGCCATTATCAAGTCTTGATTCATGGGGTCAGGAACAGAGGACGATGACGGAGCCGGAGCTTGTTCAACAGGAGGCCCGAGCTCGTACAGGGCTAGATTCTCGTCGGTCACCAAGTCGAAGAACGATTGCAACCCCAAGGCCTCGGCCCTAGTAACTTTAGCTGCCTCCTCGATCCCAAGAACAGGACGGTAGTCTGCAAACCAGAAGTTAAGTCAGTAAAAGAAGAACAGTAAAGGAAAAAGATGCAGTCAAATTGAAGGGCCTTACTTATGTTCCTTAGAGCTCCCCAAAACCTGGGAATAAGAGGGACGTTCCCTGGTTCCCCGGAAAGCTCCCAGAAGTCACCTCTAACAAAGAAAAACTTGGGTTTCCACCCTTTGTTGGAAGAAGGAAGCCCGGTGATCAAGTTCCTCGCTTTGACCCTTTTTGCAAAGTAAAGGAAACCCGCGGAAGGGGAGGACTTAAGTTGAAAAAGAGAGGCAAATTCATTAATGGAAGGCTGAGAGTCGTTCCCACTCTTCAACCAATGAACGAGAAATCCGACCAGGAGACCCTAGCCGTTAGGGGAGAGCCGGGCAGGATAAATGTTATAAAAACCAAGGACGATCCGGATGAAAGGATGAACGGGGAACTGCAAACCAGCACGGAAAGCGGATTCATAAAAACAGACCAGGTCAGGGATAGAAGAATTACACCTCTCGTGTTTATCAGGAGAGTGTAAGAGAACGGAGTCAGGAAAGCGATACTCCCGCCTCAGTTCATCTAAATCCTCATCGCTGAGACAACTAGGAGTCGATGCTGCACAACAAGCCAGGTCGGCTTGATCCCGACGAACTCTTTTCCTAGGAGTTGGGAGAGGAGCCGGTTTGGATTTCTTAGTCTTTGACGCAACAAAAGAAACAGGAGGAAGGGACGAAAGAGGACGAGCTTCTTCTATAAGAGAGGATCCAGACGCGGCCCTATCAACGGAACTACCACTCTGAGAACCTGAGGTACTTACCTCGACCTCCTCGCCTACTTGGTCCTCGGAATCCGATTCAGAGGAGGAAACGACCTGCTTCCCCATCAAAGG
The DNA here is from genome assembly GCA_951799425.1 of Ilex aquifolium. Lineage (NCBI taxonomy): Eukaryota > Viridiplantae > Streptophyta > Magnoliopsida > Aquifoliales > Aquifoliaceae > Ilex > Ilex aquifolium. Next base: position 4,224,221 of record OX637409.1, on the reverse strand, counting down.
TCCAGGCCGTAAGCCGGAGTGGAGGGAAGGCAAATGTAAAGCACAGTCCGTCAAAAATGGAGGTCTCAGACACCAACCTCGAAGGAAGGACACCCTAAGCGAAGTAGGTTGGTCCACGAAACACGTGAGAGGGGAAAGGTCGTCGGAATGATTCCTAAAGTAGCTAAACCTCCATATCAATAAGCGAAACCCAAAACCCCACCAAGGAGGGTTGAAGGGATCCAGATCGAGCAAGAATCAAGAAAGGAGGAAAGACGTACCTAGTTAAGGTGCTAGATGCAGAAAATAACCGGGAACGCAGAAACCCTAAGAATCGCTTGAGAGTCTAAAACAAAGCGCCTCGAGAGCCAATGGAGGAGAGGGAAACGCAAGGAGATTCAAAAAACGCAAAAGCGACACAGGCGAAGGGACTTTCCCCACTTTTATACAAAGCATTCAATGCTCTGAAAGGCGAGACGACAGGACGCGCCTCAGGAACCGTACTGTTCGATTCACCCGATGGTGACACGTGTAAAAACCATCCCATCACAGCCGGCAAATACCGAAGCAGCCCAAACCAGCGCAAAGCCGCATGACCACGCATCCCGCCACGTATGGAGACTATGAAGAATTCAGAAAAGACATTTCCTATCCCCAGGTCAGAGAAGACGTCATTCTCGTGACCAGGGGCTGGGGGGCAACTGATAAGGATAGGTTTTTGGGCCTGGGCTGCCATTACAACCGAGCCCAAAAACCTCCAGAAAATACTGAATGAGGACTCCGAAGCCTAAAAGGAAATGGTCCCAACCGGCCCACATCGGAAGCAAGGGGCCTAAGAAATCGAGGAATCAACAGACCGGCCCTAATTCGATTCTCAGCCCATGACCCGGGTTAAGGCCTGTTGCGCCACGTACTCCAAGGACAAGGGGAACCGGATCTGATTCCTCAGAGTTACTCCCTGCAAAAAATAGAGAGAGGTGGTGCCGAACGAACCCAGGTGGTCGTGGGCACAGTATCGCCGGCAGACAGAGAGGCTTGCAGGGAAAGGACGAACGGTCCCCACAAGATCAAGAAAAGGAAGGACAAGAGCAAAAAACCCTAAGAAGGGACACCATATAAATAGAACAGTAGAAGCAAGGATCAAGGAGAGCCTTCTTCCTAGTCTTCTACCTGTATTTCTGCCCTGAACCCTAGGACGTTCATAGTAAAAAGGACCCATTACGGCCCTGCGCCCGGAATTTCCTTGTAATCAGTTGAGATCAATACACATCATTAAGGAGCAAGAGCCTCCATTATAGTGGACGTAGCCCAAGTCCTTTGACTGGGGTGAACCACTTACATTTGTTGTCTGTCTTCGTATAATTCCAATTCTCTTAAAACCCATTCAATAAAACCCAATAGAGCCATATCGGCTTGGGCCTGGGAGATTAATTCCGAGGCATCATCAGTAACGTTTTCGTTTTTATGTTTTTTTTTTTTGTGATAAAAATTAAAAATATAAAACATGTTTGGTAGTCATTTATATTTAAAAAATTGTAAAAACAAAAATAGAAAACCTATTTGGTATTATACTAAAAATTCACCACCCAAACCCCACTAACCACCCAAAACCACCACCCAACCCCATTGACCACCAAACCCCACCCCTAACCCCACCATTAAAACCCACAACACACTCCCACCACTGAAACCCACCACCACAACCACTGAAATCCACCCCCAATCCAACCGCCACCATCAAAACCCACAACCCAATCTATGTTTATATATATATATATATATATATATATATATATATATATTAAGGAAAAGAGGGAAACGAGTGAGAGAGACGAAGTGAGTTTCGTCTTCTTCTTCGATTTCTTCGTCTTTGGCTTCAGTTTCAGAAGGGAGAAACCAGCAAGAGAGAGGAATGAATTCTTCGTCTTCGACTTCAGTTTCAGAAGAGAGAAAGCAGCGAGAGAGAGGAATGAATTCTTCGTCTTCGGCTTCGGTTTCAGAAGAGAGAAACCAGCGACAGAGAGAGACATATGAGGGAAAAAGAAGAAAAGAAAGGAAAATGACTTTTATACTTCCAACCAAAAGTCTTAAATTTTGGTGTTAACAAGATTCGAAGGTAAGACCTCATTAAATGGTGGGGCTAAGGCACGCGCGTGTTTATTTTTTTTGATGTTTTCATATTTTGTCCTTATTTTCAAAACGAGGCAGTAAAAAAAACAGAAACACATCACAAACATGTTATTGTTTTTTTTTTTTAGCAAAAAATGAAAAAAAAAACCAAAAAAAAAAAAAACACAAACATCATGTTACCAAACGCTACCTAAGTAAAAATAATAACTTTCACTTTTTTAAAATCACTTCTCTATAAAACACTTCACCACCACCATCACTGTTGCCCTACTACCACCCCAGCACCGTCACGACCCACTACCACTGTCGTCGCCTTCACCCACCACCGATTGCTATCACCGTCGCTCACCACCATCACCCACCACCATCATTATCTTATATGGTGGGCAGTGACGATGGGTGCTTGTGGTGACAGTGATGATGAATGGTGGTGATTGTAGGTGTGGTGGGGGTGGGGGTGGGTGATAGTGGGTGGCAACAGTGGTGGGCGATGACGGGTGGTAGTGGTTGGTGGTGGCAGGTGTGGTGGGGGTGAGTGACAGTAGATGACGACGACAGTAGGCGACGACGGGTGGTGATGGGTTGTGATAGTGGGTGGCGGTGGCGGTGGATGATGGTGGGCAACAATGGTGGTGGGGGGTGATGGCAGTGGGCGACGATGGTGGTGGGATTATGGTAATAACTATAAGAATGAGGTGCTAAACATTTAACAAGGAAATTATCCAACAATGCTACTATCATCCAAAAATGCTAAATTATCCCACCAACTTGTCATTTTCATAAATGAAATGGAGCATTTGCATAATGTACAAAAGCTCTTTCTCATTAATAAAATTACACCGTTACGTTATTTTAGCATTACAACGAAAAACAACTCAAGACTTCGCACTTGGTTGCAACCTCTTCAACTTTTCTTATTTCATTAAGATCACTTGAAATTTTATCACCTCTTCAACTCTTTTTGTTCAAAACTTGCATTGACCATCTGTACAAACTTGCATAGACCAACACTACTTATTCTCGCACTTGAAGATGTCATGTTGTAACCTACAAAACAATCAATACAACCATAACCATAAATTCATAATTGAGAATTTGAAAAAAGCATAACCATAACCATAAATTGAGAATTGAGAATCTAAAAATGGTAGAAAAAATAAAAGATATGATATAACTATAATTGATAACCATAATTGAAAATCCAAAACCACAAATTCATAACCATAACCATACATTCATAATTGAGAATCTGAAAATGGCCCATTACCCATAGCCACAAACCCATTTTTTTTTAATCCACAAAACCATGTTTATGGGTAGAATTGCATAGAACTTATCCCAACTAAAGGACTAGTTAACTTAAATAAACAGTTCATGCTACTAAATGCAAACTTGAATATACATCAAACACTTATGTTTGTATGAAATGATTTGGAAAGAAAAGAACTGGAATGAAAGGAAAGTTCGTGGATTTAAGGACCCTTCACCCATTTTTCTTTTCTTTCCATAAGTGGAAGAAATCCATTTTTCTTGCTTAATAATCAGAAAATGGAGCATCAAAAACAAACTCATGTCTTGTTTTTTATGCTAAAAACTATCCAAATTTCCCAATCAAACAAACAAGAATTCAAAAAAAAATAATCATGTCAAATAAAGGAGAAAAGTTTATATATAAGTAATCAAAAGTTTGAAATTTTTTTGCCACAACTTGTCCAATTAGGGCAAAAAAAAAATTAAAAAAAACCATCTTAGGTCTCCTCTTCCTCCACTGTGTGTTTTCAATACCGATTGAACGATGATGATAATTGATATCAATAGGGATGGGCAGGCGAGGGATGAAGAGAACTTCAACTTCCAATGGATTTCTGCTCGACAAAGAGGGCTGTTGATTTAGGGAGCGGTTGAATGTTCATAAGTTATTTATTTATTTTTTTAACCAGAGAACACTACAACACTTCTACTTGAAAGCAGAACGGTACCATTTAATGAGCAAAAAAGTGAAAAACGACAGCGTTTTGGGCAAACAACAGACCCCTGTTGTTCTTAGGATTCGTTTGTTTAGCGGGAGAATGATAGAAAATGCAAGAAAGAGAATTTTTTTAAAATTTTTATGTGTTTGGTTAACATGAAAAGGAAAATGATAAAAAAATAAATTCTTTCATGCTTGAATTTTCTCACAAATAACTAACTTTTTTTTCTTGTAAAAAACACAAGGAAATACAAGAAAATTGTGATATATAACTAACTTCCTATTTTACCCTTATTTTTCTTAAAATATTTTATTGCTTATTAATTCTAAAAAATTTTGCTATGAATTTAGTTACTCATATAATTTGGTCCAAAGACCTTTGTAGTGGTGATTGTCTTAAAATTAAGTTTCGAGTCATTTTTTAAAAAAAATTTAACTTTCAATTATACTTTTTTTTTTTGACCAATTTAATATAATTAAGAGTAATTTAGACAATTATAAAAAATTTCTTATAACTTTTCTTTCTTTCAAACAATGAAATGAAATTTTTTAAAAAATTTTCCATAAATTTTTTATTCTAACCAAATACATGTATGAAAATATATTTTTTATCATTTTCTTTTCTTTCACTTCACTCCCAATCATTTTCACTCTCCATCATTTTTTCTTCCTAACCAAACGTACATCAGACAAAAGCCGAGGAGCAGGATCCACGGGGCCCACCGCCACCGCCACCGTGACTGCGTACCAGCACCATCGCCACTGCCACCATCTTAGGTAATCCCTCCAAATCTGCGAACCCCCTTCCCCTAACCCCCTATTTTCCCCCACCATCCCCTTTCCTCCATCTCTGCGAAACCCCTTCCCCAAACTCTCTGTTTTCACACCCACGCACACACCCATCCACCTCCCCTCCCCTTTCTGCACACACCCACATACACCATCTCTCTTTCTCTCTCGCACAAAACAGTTGACACCCACCCAACAAACACGCAAAACCCCTTAATCCCTCTGTTTTTCACCCCCTAAGCCCAGCACCCACACACGCCCCCACAGAAAACACACACACCTCCCCTTTTGTTCATGGGTTTTTGTGATTTTATTTGATAAGGCTAATTTTGTGTGTTTGTTTAGGTTAATTTTTTGATTAGTTTAGATTCTAATTGATGTGAGATTTCTAATAGGTTCGATTTGACGCCAATGTAGGGTTGGTTTGACTTAAATTGATTGTATTTTGATTGTCTTTATCACGGTCGTTATAATTTTATTTGTTTAGGTTAATTTTGTGATTAGTTTAGATTCAACTTGATGCGAGTTTTCTAATTAGGTTTGGATTGATGCAAATCTAGGTTTGTATTACGCGTTTTGTGATTAGGTTATCGCTAGGATGAATAGGTTACCGTAGTGACAGTTTACCATTGCTTGGTATGAAAGTGCCTGAAATTGCTATGAAAGTACAAATTGTATAGAATGTGTCTTCCCTTTTCAATGTAGTTTACCTGAATAAAGTATTGTAGTTCCCTTTTGTTTCAACCGGTGTTGGTAGCAACATCAACTTTTGATAATCAAGGTTTGCATTGCAAACTCTACATACTTGAAATATATGTGTAGCTACATGAAAGGGTTCATATTTGTTGATTGAAAGTTAGTTGAATTTTTGGTAGTTGTTGGGTATATGATAAATTGAGTTTTTGGTCTAGCGATAAATTTTAATTTGATATTGATATTCTCTTTTTTTGAATTAAAGTCATTTAAATGGTCCAAATTATATTTTCTTTTTCGCTTTGGGTACACAAAAGGAGTATTTGAATAATGTTCAATGGTGCGGATCCTTTGAATTATTAAGTTGAAGTATCCACGTATGGTTTAACTTTTTCTAATGGATTCTCATTTTTTCTACTTGGTGGTTTTGTTGTTATACATGCCTATTGTATTGGAATACTTGGCGACTTTTTTATAATGGATTCTCATTTTGTTATACTATCTACAGGATTTTTTTTATATGTTATTTACCCTTTTGATTTAAATATCCTTGATGGCTTTACTCTTGATTTTGCTCCAATAGGTTATAGTGATGCTTCAAATTTTTAAATTATTTTGGATTTGATTTTAATCTATAAAACTCTACTAGTTATATCTATACATTTTGTAAAAGAAGATTTTGTGCAACCACACATTTGCAATTTTGTTATTGTTTGTCTATCACTGTTGATTTTTGGTGTGTTTTGTGGTGGTAGTGAATGGAAATATCAGCGAGGAGATGAGATTGCTTGGATGGAGAAAAAATATAATTGTGCGGAACGAGTATAACTTGGTGAATACTTGATGTATTTGATAAATTCTAGGCCTTTTGATTTTACATCTTACTCCTACTCTAGTGTGATTTTTCTCAATATGAGATTGCCTAAATATAGTTCAGAGTTTAGCAATCCGTTTGCAATTTACAATGGCTTCAGTTTAAGTTTATGTTTATGCCCTTTGTTTCAGCACAGGCATAAGGCGTTTTGACAAAATGCGTGTGAGAAAAATATCCAACAATCTTACAGTCTCCCATTGAGAATTGGAAGAACAACTAAAGGTACTGTTATGGGTTGAACTATTAGGTAATTCTTTGCTTATTGCATTTTTTTTGTGTTCTTACTTTATATGTATGCAGCTTGATATTTGTAACATCTTCTTGGATCATTGATGATGTTTTGTTGAGGGGCAAAATTATGACTCGGATCTTTTTTATGCTTTTCATCTTTTGTTTTAAAGTAATTTTGTCAGTTGTTGTGGGATGGTAACAATGTGGTTGTGTTGTATGTTTTGCTTATGCCATCATCACTGTATTTTTCTTTGGATTGCATTATTCATTACAAAGTAAAAATTAAACATGAAGAACTTAGATGGGCTCATTGACGCCTTTTAATTACTAAATTTTAATTTTCTGTTATTGTTAATTCTTCTTAGTATTTTGGTCCAGTTTTTTTATTCGGTTTGCCATTAGTTTGAAACGTAACAATTTTTTTCAATTTTACTTCTCTTGCATATTATATGTTTGGTTGTTTTTGCACCTTGATGGTTCATTGTTTTGTTGGTATTGAGGTTGGACCATTAGTAGTTATCAATGCTAAGGATGGGACATTCACAATGACTTATTAACGCTAATCAGTGCCATGTCATTTGATTATTTGCCAGTTGATTGATCTTTGATTAGTTTAATCTTTAAATATTAGTTCTTTTATGTGGGTTTATCTGCATAGTTTGATCTTTAATTAGTTTAGCATTCACTGGGCCTTGATTTCCTATTAATGTGTTCCTTTTGCATAAGCATGCGTATATTGTCCAGGATTTTTAATATATCATGTGGTCAACTTCATATGATTGTTTGACATCTAATAGGTCCTCTGGTTGAAGACATGTTTCATTGGTAAATGCTTGCGATACATTATACATAACCAGTGACACCCTCTAATATGTCCTTTTAAGTTTATTTCCATTCTACATTTCTTTTTTAAAATTTCCAATGGCTAGATTGTCCCATTTAGTGTTCACGAAAAAAGACTGAGATAACAACATTGTACAATAATATGCTGGAGTATACCCTGAGGCGTGAGTTGTAATGGATGCTGGAAGGGTTCCTTATTAAATTTTTCACTGGATTAGTTATTTTATGCTTTAGAAGGCTTACAATATTTTCTTTCATAGGGTGCATTTAAGACTAAGGTCTTCGACGTAAACAACAATAGGAAATGGAAGCATTTGTCTTGATATCCTCAAGAACAGTTTCACATCCGTATTAGTTTCTTCTTTGTATTCTTTTAAAGTCATATTCATGATAGCCGATCCGATCTTTAAGGTATATGTTTTACACCTATGAATTACTGATTTTATTGTGTATATAGCCAATAGAATAGTTTTGGCAGTCTCATAACTGCTTTCTTCTTTGTTCTTTTTGAAGCTCCCACATATCTAATCTTGACTCCTTATCACATTACTCTGTACCTAAATGAATTTATAATGAATTCATGAGTCTGATATTGGGTTGAGCTGTGCTTTTTATTAAGGGTATAATGTGTACAGGGCCTATAGGCTAAAAATTATGAATTGTGTATACTTGTTGAAGTTTTTCTGTGATCCTGTTTTTGGAATAAATTTTGCTCGGATTTATTGCATGAATTCAATATTTTGAATTTTAATTGGCAATTTTTTTTGTTACATAGTGTTTTCAGGTGCCGGTTCATCACTAGCATTCATAGATTGATATCAAGTTCTCTCATTGAAGCAAAACAAAGGGAGCTTGGTTTTTGAATTGGGCAAATTTTGTGAACCACATCAGTTGACTAGATTGATCTAAAAATGTGATCCAAAGGCACACAATTATCATCCAAAAATTGTTTTGCCGCCCATTTTCATCTATGAATGCCAGCGATGAACCCCCCCCCCCCCCCCCCCCCACCCCCAACAACTCTATTCTCTTCCCCATTTTCCACACACAGCACAAACGAACACACACGAACCCAGTCAAATCGGGCCTCACTATCCATTCCTCTGTCTCCTTCGGTAACAACAAACGCAGGTTGGTTCCCCCTCACTCTTCTCATCTTTGTTTTCCACACAGATAAAACACACACAAACCCACACGCACAGCACACAAAAACCCTTACACGCAACACACATCACATACATAGAGATCACACAAACACCCAAAGCACATAAACCCACACACAGAGCAGACGTGCACACGCATACCAAACCCACATAGCAGACGCACACTAAAACACCCATACACACAACACGTACACACTGACTCACACACACAGGACTTGCACCCAATCTGTCAATTAATAACCCTAATGCATTTTCCCTAATAATTTTTTGCAAAATTGAAATTTATATTAACTCATTCATTCCCCCTAATTAATTTGCATGAACATTTCTTTGAATGTCATCTCCTTCATGCATTTTGATATTTGGGGTTGATCCTATTTTTTTGGAACAATTAATATGAGTAAATTACTAATTCGATTAATGTGGTAATTTCTACATAATCGTGACGTAGTTTAAGCCGTTTTGCCGTGAGATTGAAGTTTGTTGGGGCTGGAAAATTAATTTTATGGTTTGTTTCTTAAGTTTTGAGAAAATGTTTGTACTACACAATTTTATGTTATGTCGGAAGAATAGTTTTCAGCTGCATCTAATGCATAAAAGGGACATGGTGTTTATTTTTTAACCACATCCAATTTTACTAGGTCCTTATATAGGCAGCAAAGAATGATTTGTGGGCATTAATTTAGAATAGCCATCACAAATTGATTGAATTGGTGCAACTAAACTTGAGGAATTCATGTGGGGTTAACAACTGATATGTTTCATTAACATTCTATAGAGGGTGTATTGTGTAATTAACATTCTATAGATTGTTTGTACAGGTTGATATTTTCTTGGGGTCCTATTTTTAGGAGAAATTTTGTCCAAATTTTTTAAAAGAACAAATAAAAATTATTTTAATTAAATATTGACAATTTTTTTTTGTTTAGCATAGCATAACATAACATAGTGCCTTCAGACACGAAATGTTTTCTAATGGCATAGGTTTGCAACTCCTTACAAGTTTTTTAAGTACATATTTCTGGTATGTAGTTCCAAACATATAAATTTTATGTGTTTTCACTTTAAATTTACATGACTTTGATGATTAAAGTTTAGTATTTTCTATCTCTTCATTAAAATTTGTCTTCATGAGAATTTTCATATAAGTAATACTTTGTTGAGCATGTCAGCAAATGGTGGGTGTTTTAAAGACATAGTTTAGGCTTTCAACTTAACGTATTTTCATGTTCAATGTTTGATTTTTTCTTTTTCACGATTAGTATTCGACTATTTTGAATTGCAAAATGCCTTCAGTATAATTATATTAGTGGTAGAACCAACATCCTTTGTTAGAGGGGACAAAACAAAAATAAAATAAACATATTTTTATTTTTATTACAATAAATAGACCACTTTTGTAAAAGAGTATGTTATTGGAATCTAAAAAATTGGCTTAATTTGCGAAACTAATGATGTGACAGTAATTATGGCTGATAATCGAGCTAAGCTTGTTAAGCTCGTTTTTATTTATGAATTTAAAAAATTGTTCAAGTTTGACTTGTTTAAAAAATAAGCAGAGATCGAGCCAAGCTAAAAAACGAGTTGAACTCGAGTAGCTTAACTATTTTACATATAAACGAGCCGAGTTTTTTAGGCTCGTTTTCTAAAAGAGTCTAAAAAATTATTCGAGTTTTGCTTAATTATCCAAGTTGAGCCTAAGTAGTTTGGAATCAATTATCATCCTTATTAGTGAAGTAGTCTTAATAGTGTGGTTGTGACTGTAATTTTTAGACTTAATCGGAGTTCCGTAACTTTAAACACTATTATGTTTGCAAATTAATTTTAGTTTTTAGATCCAATAACATACTAAATATGTTTTTATTTATTTATTTATTTATTTATATCAATGTATTTTTAGGGACGCTACCAAACAAACCGAAATGGTAAAATCATATGTAGGAGAACCGTAATAAGGGATCTAGCCTTGGCCCAATTCATCATTCTTATAGCACAGACCAGAAAGAGGTGTTGTAATGGTTACACCATCCAATAAAAAAATTATAAAATGAATATTACGAGGCTTATTTCTTATCATGGAAATGGTTATATATTACATGGTTGACTGGTTATGAATCTTGTGTGATATAATGGTTATACAATATATTTTTTTTTTTAAGAAAGAGATTAAGATGGTGTTTGATAAAACTGAAAGTTGAATGCTAAAATTTTAAGTGCTTGATACTGAATTTTTTAATTCGTAAACTGTTTGATATCAATTGAAATTTAAGTATTGAATTTAATCAAATTATTTGACAAATATAAGGAGCTGAAATCTAAAAATTATTATTATTCTAATTTTGCTCTTCTCTTTAACAATCTCTCTGCAACTGCCTTATTCCTATCACCACCATCGTAATGGTGGTGGTAGTGGTGGCGGTGACGATAGTGGCAAAGACACAATGGTAGTAGCGGTGGTGACGATGGTGTGGTGGTGGTTGCAATGGCGGTGGCGGTGGCATAATAGTGGTGGTGGTGATGGTGATGGCAGCGACAATGGTGGTGGTGGTAACGATGGCACAATAGTGGTCGCGGCGTCGACAGTGGTGGTGGTGGGTAGCGGTGGCACAATGGTGGTGGTGGCGGTGACATAATGATAGTGATGGTGACAACAACACAATGGTAGTGGTGATGGTAGCAGTGGCACAATTGTGGTGGTGGTGGTGGTGATGGTGATGGCGGCGGTGGTTGTGATGGTGGTGGTGGTGGTAGTGATAGTGTTGGTGGTGATGGCGATGACACAATGGTAAGGAAGGTATATTTGTCCATTATGAGAAATTGATAAAATCTTTACTGACTAACATTTTCAGCATTAAGTGATAAGTAGGTGGCTTGTTAAAATTTTATCCTATTTATAAGAAGTGCTTAAAATATTAAGTAATATGAGTTTTATGTTATTAAACGGGTTTAATTTATTAAGTATTTAAAGTATTTAGTTTTAAATCTTAAGTGGTATTATTAAACAGTCCTTAAGATATTCGTAAATGGGCCATATGGATTCTTATTCCTTATCCAGGCTTTAAGCCCATGCATCCCTCTCTCCCTCCGAGTTGTCTTTTATGAATGGAAGTAAACTCCTTGGATTTGTTGATGTTCTCTTCTCTTGTATGTTCTTCAACCTAGCAAGACAACAATAAACTTCGAAATGCTACCATTTGAATACTAAAAACAACTTTAATCAACTTTCTTTTGTCCCCAAAATGTTTGATGCCCACGTTTTTACTTCTTGTCATTTTTCTTAACAATGGTCCACTTCCTTATCATTGTTGTTGGATTGACAGGAATTCGATATTAGAAAGCTGTGCTACTAAAAATAACAGTAATGACTTAAATCGAGAAATTATATTTATAAAAAAAAAAAAAAGCAAAATAACATTGGCAGTTTAGTAATCCACTTTGATGATGCACAAAATGAATTTATGTAAAATCAATCAAGAGTGTGATGGTATGTATAATTGCGTATGTGATCGGGATGCTTAATACAATAAGAGATACAAATTAGGTGGTTCGGTCTGGATGACCTACTCCACTGAAAATAGCGATGATGGCCAAAGAATTTTATTATTCAAGGTGCAGTGTGCTGAGATGTGTGATGTCCCACATGTGTAGACGGGGTTTATAATTTATAGACGAGTACAACTTCATAGCGCCTTAGAGGGAGTCTTGATTGAGGCATCGTTATAGGGAGCCCTAATTATGGTGTCACTCTCATAATGGGGAGCTGGGTGAATCCATGATGCTGGCATAACAGGCGAAGTGGTTGAAACTGGCAATGAGCACTGCGATGACTACGCTCCATGATTCCCTCTTTAAGATGGAGATCTCCATGTGTGCTACTAATAGATTAGGTCTCCTAAGACAGGAGGCTTGACCCCAGCATCTCTGATCTGGGTTGGGCTCGCATCTCTGATTTGAGTCTGGTCTGGGTCAAGCCTACATCTGTGATCGAAGCTTCGTCTGGAACGGGCCTATTATTTATGATCTAGGCCAGAGCCGTCATTTGTCCCCCATGCTCGAAGTCCATTGAGATTTGGGGAAGATGGCATCAGTAAGAATAAATTTTGTTTTTTACTTTTTTACCCATCCTTTGAATGTTCGTATGAGAAGCTTGTCTAGGTGAGATGTTGAGTTGCGACCAGAGGCGAGGCGTTAACGACATGAGGCACTAATAGCAGGGAAGTGAGGCGCTAGTGGCATGAGGTATGCGTACGGCAGGAGGCACGATGCTGGGCGAGGGAAAGGGTGGCGAGGCGCGCTGGTGGACGTTGGTGCCTGGGCACTAGGTGCTAGGCGCGCTGCGGGACATGAGTGTTGGGCTCATGGGTGCGCCGAGCACTGGTCGAGTGTGGGCGTTGGTGGCAGGCTTCAGAGGTGATGGTAATGATGACGAAAGCGAGGCGCAAACGACCAGAGTTTTGAAGGCGTGCCTAGAGGTGGCAGAAACAATGTTACCTAGCGTCAATAGCCACACAAGCATTGTGGCGAAGTAATCGTCGTCGACGACGATTCCAAGGTGAGCACTATTTCCAATACCATCATATGCTAAAATTGTTGGGATTGTCTCTACTTTTTGTGTGTTGTAGGCTTCCTCTGCCGGTACGTGCCTTTTTGTGAGGGCCAACCAACATGAGCAAGTATCGAGAACTCTTATGAGGGAGAGACAGATGCTTAGGGATATAGAGGAGAAACTGAGGGTGGCTTGCGAGAGAGCTGCACCTCTTGAGGTCGAGCTTTTGGACACTGGCGAAAGGGTCGCTAAACTGGAGGCTGAGACTAAGGCTGCTTGTGCGAAAGCAGAGGCAGAGTAGGCTGAGCTTTTGGTGACTCGGGTGAGAGCCATTAAGCTGGAAGCTAAGACTAAGGTTGCTTGACCGAAGTAGAGGCAGAGTAGGCCGAGTTTTTGGCAACTCGCGAGAGAACCGCTAAGCTGAAAGTTGAGACTGAGGCTGCTTGTGGCAGAGTTGTGAGTAACTCAAGAGGAAGCTATCAAAGCTGAGGTATAGTTGCGAGTAGCTCGTGAGAAGGCTACAGGAGCTGCGAATAGCTCATGGGAGCTACTAGAGCAAAGGCTCACTCCCAGTAGATGGAGAGGATGAGGAGGCTGCAAAGAAGGTTGTCCATGACTTGCAGGATAACACCACGGGCACTTTTTATTGATGGTTACAAGGAGTTCAAGGGAAAGGCTTCAGCAGCTTTTTCCAGCGGGACTTATCCCATATGAGGAGTCGAGCGTAGGTGATGATGTTGATGGTGAGGATTCTAATGAGAGTGGGTCAAGCAGTAGCGAGAAGGGTGATGACAGTGAAGGTATCCAGAGTGCTGAGGATGCTTCATAGATTTTGCTTGTTTCCCCTTATGTTTTCTCTCTCTCTCTCTTTGGCTTTTGTTTCCAATTTTTTTGTGAAATGAAAAGCATGACAAATTTTTTTATTTTTTTTGAATGCTCAAAGCTTTAATCACTGGGTTCTTTTCTCTTCTTTCCTCCATGTGAGGACTCACCTCGTCTGACTTTGATGACGTCCTCAGTATTCGTGTATTTTTAGGCTTTTGATAGTAAATCTAGTATGCTCTTTGTTGTTGCTTCAAAACCTAGAACAGAAAATTGGATGAGCGCATACCTCCTATGAAGGCAGCCACAGTGACTTTGTTGTCTAGTTCTTCAATCTTGAGGACCTCCTCGTTAAAACGAGTGAGGTAATTCCTTAAGCTTTTTATTCCGATCTTGCTTGATTCCGAGCAAGTGGGTAAAATGTTTTTGGTGATGGTATGTATGATGGTGTATGTGATGGGGATGCTTAATACAACAAGAGACACATATTAGATAGTTTGGTCTGGGTGACTTACTTTACTGGGAATGATGACGGTGGCCGAAGAATTTTATTCAAGGTGTGATGTGCTGAGATTTGTATGATGCGTTGAGATTTGTGTGATGCTCCCATGTACATGTGAGTTTACAATTTATAGGCGAGTACAACTTCATAGTGCCTTAGATGGAGCTTTAATTGGGGCGCCATTATGGGGAGCCCTGATTGAGGCGTTACCCTCGTTATGGGGGAGCGGAGTGAATCCATGATGCCGACATAATGGGTGAGGTGGTTGAAGCTAGCGATGTGCACTTCGATGACTACGCTCAATGATTCTTTTGCTAAGATAAAGATCTCCACGTGCGTTAGTGATAGATTGGATCTCCGAAGACGGTGGGCTTGGCCCTTGTTGGCCTGCATCTCTAATCTGGGTTGGGCCCGCATATCTGAACTGGACTTAGTCTGAGTCGAGTCCGCATCTGTGATTTGGACTTAATTTGGGTCGGGCCCATCACA
Source organism: Ilex aquifolium (assembly GCA_951799425.1). Lineage (NCBI taxonomy): Eukaryota > Viridiplantae > Streptophyta > Magnoliopsida > Aquifoliales > Aquifoliaceae > Ilex > Ilex aquifolium. The sequence goes on along the minus strand of OX637409.1, from coordinate 4,209,191 downwards.
CTTGACAGATACCCACTTACGTACATACAATTCACAAAACATCAAAATATCAATCGAACACCAATACACCACCTGTTATCACTAAAAATAATCATCGATCATTTTTTCATCTCTATTTTCTCAAGAAAAACAAACATTTTTAACTTACTGGCACGACATAATACCACTTGCAAGCAGCATAATGGCACTTGCATTCAAGCATTTCAATTAATGTGATTTTGTTCCTAATAAGAATTCGATTAGTACAAAATCAACACTCTTTATTAATAATTCAAATTTAAATTTGTCAATTTTATATTTCATAAATTTAAATTTGGATATGTTTATGCCTGATCCATTATGAGCATATTTAAACTTAGTGACAATTTGATTTAATCATATATAATTTATTAAAATTTAACTTAAATAAAATTATTTGAATCAAACTAAGTTTTTAGTTTTTTAACAGATTTTCGTAAAAACTATGAAAAAAATTTGTCGATCAAGGGAAACATATTAGGATTGAAATTCTTAATTTATATCTATATCTATACTACTTATAAATATCAGCATCTGTGAAAAAATTTTGATTGTTTATTTTATCCCTAATTATTATGATAAGGTCAATTATACCCACTTATTTTTTATACCTATTTGACTTTCAACTGGTTTTGGACTCTTTTATAAAAAATTATAAATTATATTAGCATCTGATTTCCTATTTTATCCTTAATAATTATTATAAGGTCAATTTACCCACCCAATTTTTATTTTTATACTTATTTGACTTTCAAGTAGTTTTGGACTCTTTTTTAAAGACTTCTAAATTCTTTTGAATTCATTTACTAGTAGTATAGTTACTTATAATTATATATATTTATATGAAGACGTAAAGTCCTATATATTTTAAATATTATACACATGTAGTTAACAAGTTAAATTACACAGTCAAATATATGTTATATTTTATATTTTAGTATGCAGTAATATAATAATATTATAAGCGATCTAATCAATCTATTTAATAAAATAAAAATTAATAGTTTTTTAATATAATTAGATGTGCAAATGTTTAAAAGGGTCAGAGAGATATCTAAATAAATGACAGATTAAGTACTCAAAAATTTTAAATTTAGCAATAATTAAAATACGGATTAATTATTCAATACTTAATTTATTTTTTAATTTAATTACACATATAATTCATATTTTTTATAAAAATAATAGGGTAAAAATAATTCGGACCCCTGAGTTTTGTCTTAATGACACGGACACCCCCTCACATTTAATTAATTACAGTGACACCCCTTATCATAAACGGAGTTAACAGAAATTGTGCAATGACAAAAATAACCCTCATTTTACTGAATTATAATATTACCAGTCAAACCACAATGTGTAAAATGACATAAATATCCATCTGACTAACAAAACCCTAAACAATCAAAACCCTTGTACAACCCATCGTTAGCCAGAGAGAGAGAAAAATCAAAACCCTTCTACAGCCGCCCTCTTCCTCCAAATCGAAACCTTCCTCTTCCTCCCCATTCCCCCACAGCCTCCCTATTTCCCCAATCCCCACAGATCTCATCACCTCTCGAACTCAAAAGCCCTAAATTCCACAATGTATTGGCTCCACTAGAGATGTAACCCCACAAGTTGAAGTGACACCTACAAGCGACACCTACTGGGCGTTGATGCCGAACTCAAACTCAAATCCTTCACTATTCTTGTATCTGACCTCATTGATGACTCTTCTGCACTGTAAGCCCCTTTTTTATTTTAGTGCTCCATGCCCCTTAGCTTTACCTATATGCTCTGTTCTTGGTTCTAGCTTCCTTTGTTAGCAAGTTTTCTTGATCAAGTTTTTGTGCCTCTTTTTGGATTTATGCTTCTTTTTTTTTTTTTTTTCCTTTCTCACGTATTTTGTGAGGTTGTTTTTTAATCTTTCATTAATTAACTTCAAATGGCTCTCTTCTTGATTTCCAGCTTTAAACCATTTGATTTTTCTCATTTTAAATCACAATATTGGATAGAATTACTTTGTTTTGATTTTTGGGTACTCATTTTCTTTGTTTCATATGGGTTTGATCATTTCTCTGTATATCCACAACTCCCCCTGCAAGATATAATTTTTTAAAGCACAAGTTGTAAATAGTAATTTTAGACATTGGATAACTTTTGGACAACTTTCAACTGGATTACTATGACCAAATGGAGGAATTATGTTTTGTCTAACGATGACATGTTGTTGCATACAGGTTCAGTTTGGGACTTTTGGTTGAAGTTGTGTCTGAGCATGGAGTTTGATGACATTGTGCTATTTTTACACTTTGTCATGTAGTTACATTTTTTTACTCTTCTGAGCTGGGCTGGCGCATGAAGTTGATTTGCAAGATCTGGAGCTTCACATTACTCATGCATTGTGATCTTTCTTGGTCTGCTTACAATCTTTCTGGGGCATCTGGAGGGTTAGCTGGTCCAGTATTGGGTATGGTGTGCAGGCAGTGGATCTCTCTGTTGCATTGATTGGCAGATTTTCTGGCTGTCTGTTGCATTGGACTGGGATTGCATTGGGATGTTTTCTGGAAATTTGGGGCTGGAATTTTGTGATAAAGCTGCTTGATTTTGCAGGCTTTCTATCTGCATTGGTCCAAGTTTCAGGAGCTGATTGGAAGGGTCTCTTGCTGCATTGATCCAAGTTCTCTCTTGCATTCTGCTTGCAAGCTTTGCAAAATCTCATTGCATTGGTTTTGAAGGCTTGATTGCAAGTACAGGACTAGTTTTATTTTTGAGAGATCTTATACTGTAATTAGGAAAGATTTAAACCATTGAAGGTTTAAAGCCAACTTTTAGAACTTTGTTCTTTGCTTCTTGTAATTTTTTCTTTTTTGGAATAAAATTCCTCTTTTTTCTAAAAAAAAATAAAAAAAAATTCTTTTAATAAAATATCTTGGTTTTAAAAACATCCCAAAGCTTCATATCAAAGTATTGTAGATGAACTATATAGTGAAACCATAAGAAATTAATGGAGAGAGAGAGAGAAAGATAGGGTACTTACATAGGTTGAAGTTTCTTCACTCAGTGGGTGTGAGGGATATAATAGTCTTCCTATTATATATTTTTGGGGAAATTTTAATATATAATATTTAATCTTACTATTGAGGGCTAATTTTGGAATTACAAGAGTTTTTTTAAGGTGATGTCACTCTTTTCCGTCTTCATTATTGACGGCCATGGAACGGAGGGGTGTCCGTGTAACGAGTTTCAAATGTGAGGGGGTGTCACCGTAATTAATTAAATGTGAGGGGGTGTCCGTGTCATTAAGACAAAACTCAGGGGGTCCGAATGATTTTTACCCAAAATAATATTATTTAATTTATTTAAGTGCAAGGCATATCCTGCATTGCTAGTTAAATTTCACAAGAGAAATGATCTAAATTCGATCCAAAGTCAACAAAGGCATATATCTACCCCAAGAAAACATTTAGGGTAAGTACAAGTAAATATCCCACATTTATTTTTCAACAGTAAGAGGTGTTCGGATTAGCATTTTGATTAATCTTCACTCTGATCTAATCAAAAACAGATCATTTACGTCGAAATTAGGATATTTATGAAGGATAAATTTCAAATTACCTCACCCCCAAAAAGTTGTCAAAATTTGAACTCCATATGTCTTAATTTATAACTCATTTATATTATCACTTAAACTACTCATTCCACACCATTATATCATTTGAAGAATTAGATAGACACGTGAATATTTAGATACACAATCTATAATTTATCAAAAAAAAAAAAAAAAGATACACAATCTATATAATAAAATATATAGAAAGTTAAATTTTATCCTATACATTTTTTCCTCTAAAATCATAACATCACTCATTTTTATCACATGATCAATCATTTAATATTTGATTAATTTATAATTTAACATAATTTTTATTTCAGATATTATCTATACACGATAATATATATATGTTAAGAAAATTTTATCGAATTACGTATTTTGAAAAAATTTTGTTAATATTTTTTTAAAAATAATAGGTAAAAATAAATTTTGAATGATGTGATCAAAGAAATGAATAAACAAAATTATTATTTAATATAATGAGATCGATTTTTTAATACTCAAATTTTATGTTTTAACGTACCTGCACGTGTTATGAGTCGTTTAATAATAAGATTGACAAATACACAATTTAATGATAAGATTGACACCATCGATTAAGTAAAACAGAATTTAGAGGCAAACACCAATCAAACCCAAGGATTAAAACCTCTCCTCCCTTTCCTCAATCCTCACAGGAAAACCACCTTTCATCTTCGCCGTCAAGTGTGACATGAAAACCGGCTCAACCCCTTCCTCCACCACCGGAACCACCCTATACCGCCGCAATACACCAGCAACCACCCCCTTCATCTGCATGAAAGCCATCTCCTTCCCTAAACAAATCCTTGGCCCAGCCTGAAACACTGGATACATATACGGATCCCTCGCCACAAAACTCCACTTTCCGGTGACCGTGTCTCTTTCCAACCACCTCTTGGGGCGGAACTCAATCCAGTCAGGTCCCCACAACTTCTCCACCCTCCCCATTGCATAAGGGTGGTAAGTAACAATCATACCCTTCTTCACAACAGTCCCATCTGGAAAAACATCATCTTCCGTAGCTTCTTTCGAATCCAGAGGGACCGGTGGGTACAGTCTCATGCTTTCACAGAGTGAAGCATGTGTATAAACCATGTCTTTCACTTCATCATAAACTGGCGCTTCTGATTTCTCTCCGATCTCTCTAAGAATCTCATGTTCGACATCTGGGTGGTTGTGAAGCAACCAGAAGAACCATGTCAAAGCCGCCGATGTAGTGTCACGGCCCGCCAATATAAAGCTTATGACAATATCGGTGACAAAAGTTTCACCGGAGTGACCAGAACTCAAGAATCTTGATAAAAGATCAACTGAATCGAGTGATGATTTTTCGTTGAGTTCTTGTTTCTTCTCTTTGATGATTTCTTTAGCAAATTCACGGATTTCGTTTACGGCAATTCTTAGTCTCTTTTCAGATCCGATGTTGAAGAACTGTTTGATTTTCCAGATTAAAGGAAGAAGTGATCTGACTCTCTCACTACTGATCTGAGCCGCTTCATCAAAAGCAACGGCGAACTTCGACTGGGGAAGAGATGGTAACAAGTAAGCAGGATCGTACCCGAAAGCAATCCTGCATATGTTGTCGAAAGCAAATCTTTGGGGTATGTCTTGAAAATCAAGGACAGTTTTGTTAGCAGCGGCGAGGGAGAGGATCGGAATGAGGCGATCGGAGAGCTCAGTATCGACAGCAGTCTCGACAAATTTACGAAGAGACTTTGTGTTGAATTCATGGCTTGCGACTTGTCTCTGAAACTTCCAGGTATCGTCGTTGACGTTGAAGATACCGTCGCCGAGGAAGTCCTCGAGAGTTCTTCGAGAGTTTTCGCCTTTCTTGTAGACATGGAAATGGGTCTTGAGGATGTGCTGGACATTGGAGGGGTTGCAGTGAAGACTTGGCGCTTACCAAAAGTTTTGTGGAGGACGAAGGTGGAAGTGGGTGTGCTTGTAACTACGTCTGTGGTCCATTGGATTCGCCGGTCTTTGTTCGCCAAGATTGCGAAATATGATCCGATAAAAGGGTATGATTTGGGGAGACTAGTGGAGTACTGGGATGAGAAGAAACTTTTGAAAATGGAGTTACAGTTGATGAAGAACAAGAACAGTAATGGAAGAAGGCAGAAGAGGAATGAAGTTGAGAGGTCAAGATCTACCATGGCTGAAACGTTGTTCTACTGTGGAACCTTTTGATTAATGTTTGTATATGGATCGATTGTGTAGATCTTGGAAGAAGTTGTGGGTATTTATAGAGATTTAAGAAAATTTTGGGTTTATTTAATTCTTGAATCTCCACCATGGTCGTTTGATTTGTTTGTAGTCCTAATAGCGTTCCATAATCTGAAAAAAAAAAAAAAAATTGTTTCCTCCGTCGTACACAGGTAGAGTGATAGAAGCCAGTTTACGTAAGAAGAGTACAAAGTTGTCTAAACCTATGACGTATGTACAGGAAAGTCCAGATATTTTACGGCCTGTTCGGTTCGGTGGAAAAATGGGTGGATGGAAAATGGTGGATAAAAAATGTGATAGAAAATTACATTTTCTTTTGTTTGATATGAAAGGAAAATTGAGGGAAAAAGAAAAATGTATCTTTTTTTATAAGAGTATAATAGTAAATTAAATACATGTATCTTTTTTTTTCCTTCCATTTTTTCTCTAATACCAAACAATAGAAAATTAATTCTTCTAACTTTCCATTCATCGTACCAAACACCAAGGAGGGACAATATTTTTCTTTCCTCTAAGAATGAAGAGTTTATTTTTCACACTTTTCTATCCTTCCAATTTTTCTTCCCTCCTACCCAACGTAGCATTAGCATTTTCAATTGAGTAAGGTTGTATAGCTTAAAATTTAATTTATTTATTTAATTATATAGCTTTATTTTGATTTAATTGGTTTATGGATTCACAGAGTCGTTCATATACTTGAAGTTTGCTTCTACTTGAGCTCATGCCTGACTAACTAAGTTGCTTCTATCTCATCTGGAGTTTGCTCTCGATTCACTAAAATTTCAACCTTCAAAACAAAAGGGAACTTTGCTAAAATTTTGTTTGAGTTGTCTATGGTACGGAAAAAAAAATTAATACAATATCTTAATTTTTTATATTTGTGAATATTTTTATCATTGTTGTAATATCGGAAAAAGTAATAAATATAATTAATAAAAAATATATACTTTAAAGATCAAAAATGTTATTAACTCTTGAAATAAATTGTAACATTTATATTAATATGTAAAATGGAGAATAATATATCGTTTTGGCATTTGGGAAAAAAACATTTTCCACGATAGTGAAAGCACAGGACTAGAACCTATAGCTAAGTAGCTAACTCAATTAAAGCGACAGATGTCATGCATTGAGGAATGGGTTATGGGCGGGCGGAAGCGGGGGCTTCTCACCCCTCTCTCTCTCTCTCTCTCTCTCTCTGTCTGCGTACTGTATGAGTTTTTGACAGGCTCCGTCGTTGTTGTTTGATTACCAATGCACGCAAAGTACCAGGACCAGATGAATGGTGTCTGCATGGTACCACTGAAGAAGATGAGAGAATGGTTAATTTCCACCACATTTTTCATTGGATTAGAGCTTCAAACATGAGAGAATGGTTTTTCAGGTAATTCGTAAATAAAATATTTTCCAAGGGATAAATGGGAAATCACTGAGTTAAATGTTACCAAAAAAAAGAAGAAGCAAGAGCCTTGGTTCCCAACATCTTCTCTCTCTTACTTTCCGAAAAAACAAACTACATTTGCTGTCTGTAATGGGAAAAATAACAAAGTTTCGTTTGAACATTAACTCTATTGTTGGCAAACAGGTTGTCTTAAACGTCTAGAAGCCTGATAAGACTATAAGGGCTTGTTTGTATGTGTTTTGGGATAGGTTTGGATTGGATTGTCCAAATTTGGGTTTGACCCAAAAATGAGATTCAACATTCAATGTTGTCTATACCTATATTTGGTATACACAGAGATATATGATTATTATGATAATATATTTGTATATAAATGACTATTTTACCCCTTAACCAATTTATATATATAAGGTATATATGATATATGAGGGTATAAATGTTTGTATGTTAAACCCCTTAACCTCCATATGAAACCCACCTCCCTCATGGGTTTCATGAAACCCAAGTATGTGGGTTTCATGACCGAGTCATCTAACGGGCTGGGTTTCTAAACCTTAACCTAAACATGTGTTACCAAACATGAGTTTAAAGGGTTTATTCCCCAACCCACAATCCAAACCCCTCCCAAACTCTCGTACCAAACAGCCCCTAAGAGGCGTTGTTAACAGTTGGGTTTGTATCAAAATGGTAAAACAATCGTCATCAGTGACGTTGTCACATAATTTTATATGTACAATGGTGCAAACCCCAGTGTCTTTCCAATTAAGAAGCTTGTGTCGAGACAAGAACCTATTTTTAGGAATACAAGAGATTAACGAGTCGAGACTTTTGAAATGCACGTGTAGGTGGAAGGTTGGCTCGTACCTCGAGGTAGTTTTAACTTTTGAACATACCTTTGCTGCTTGTTTACCCAATTGTTAATTCCATATGTTGTTATTATTGAATTGATGAATTACCCAATTCGATATTGCAATATATCTACTCACAACAATAATAAAATTATGTGAACATATCACCATAGTTTGATAATCCACTCCACGAATACACACTCAAATACTTATCACAAATTATCAAAAGTAATGATACCAAGATTAAACTTATATACAAAACAAGTCTGTTGCACGATAAATAAATGAAGAGCAGATTGACTGATCTGCTACATAAGTAGCCAGATCAGTCAGGGCTTTTCAACCATTATCAAATGAGCTTGGTTTACCTGAAACAACTCATCCTATAGTGGAGGAAGCGATAGAAGACTAACTGCACCACCAGATCTTATCAAACGGATGAAGAATTTATCTCTAGAGTGTCACGTTATCAGTTTTTAAAGTGACACATTATACTGTTGTTTGTGGTTTCCCAAATATAGCAAAATCATTTATTGAGATTTTTTTATCTGTATCATGTAATTTAGAATAAAATAGTAACAGTCAAGAACGAAACAGTTATAAGTAAAAATAAAACAGTAACACATAAATCTGTAATTAAACCAATATATAAACTGATCAATTTGCATATCATAAACTGTTATTGAACTTTTCGTAGATCAAGACTAGTATTTGACACTATGTCCTCAAGATAGATTTCGCCCCCACACTTAATGCTTATGGAAAATAAAGCGTCTATCTCCCAAAATACAATGATTTTCACGCAACTGAAAGTAGTACTCCAATTTAATTGTCCAGTGAACCAGAAACTATGTTGTGTACTTTTGATATGCAGACTGCCTAACACCGAAAATATGCCTTAATGACTGTAATGAAGTTGATGCAGAATGTTAATGACTCTGGGTTTATATAGACAGACCAGTGACTGTTTCAGACATCCACCATGCGAACAGACACAATCCAAAAGACACATGCAGCCCAGAAGACACCATTGAATAACTGTTCATAATTTTTAAATTATCAAAATTTATTTATTCGATGTAATTAAAATTTTAAATTATTTATTTATTGAATGTAATTGAAATTTATGTATTTTTAAAATATCAAAAGTTTTTTATTAATTAATTTTTTTATTAAATAAACATTTAATTACTCAGAAAACCTAAAAAAAAATTTACTCAGAAAAGGCAGAAAACCTATCACTAAATTTTTTTTTTAGGTATTATGGAATGATTTAATTGAAATAAAACAATTACAATTTTAAGGACTAAATTAAAACCCGATCGAAATTTAGGGGGCAGTTATGATAATTATCCAAACAAATAATAATTTATTTAGGCATTACATTTGGTGAAAGTCTTTGTCGGTGAAAGTTTTTTGGTGAAAGTTTTTTGTCTTTGTTGGTGAAAGTGTTTGGCAGATATTTGGTGAAAGGAAAAGGCGTCAGTTGGACTGACGTTTCTTGTAAAAACGTCAATCCCACTCACGTTTTTCAAAGGTTTAAGTGGGCTCACTGTTGGGCTTAAAAACGTCAGATGGACTGACGTTTTTACTTAAAGGCGTCAGTCCATTTGACGTCTTTAAGTAAAAACGTCAGTCCGTCTGATGTTTTAAAAAGAGTCTGGGTTTGAAAATTATTTTAGAACCAACTCTTAGTTGGGAATTTTGTTTCAAAACTACACGGGATGGGTCAAAAGCTCAGCATTTAGCCAATTGATGAATCTAAAACAAATCAGGAATCCTCTTCTCGAGCAACGTCAAGCAAGAACAAAGGAGTGCCTTCTATAGCCAGTTGCAGATGAATCTACTTCAGAACAACACCAAATACTTGGGTTTCTCTCGATTGCATAAAACTTGTCGAATAGGAGACTTGACTAAAATTTAAATCCCTAATTCAAAATTGAAATGATCTAAATCCGATCCGAGGCCAAAAAAGGCCTAGATCCAATGCTTTTTTTTGGGTTCAATGGTCAGGGATACCCAAACTTATTTACATGCACCTCGATTAATTCTCGCCTCAGTCCAATGCTTTCAACATTGAGGGTGAGTACTAAGTAAATATCCAATAGAACATTATACTATTCGAACAATTAATTAGAGAGGCCCACGTGAAGATACATAATTTAGATCGACAGTATACAATTTAGTAATAAGATTGACAATACATAATTTAGTAATAAGATTGGCACCGTCAATACGATTAAGCAAACAAAACTTAAAATTTCTCCTCCCTTTCCTCAATTCTCACCGGGAAACCACCTTTCATCTTCATCGACAAAGGCGACATGAAAACCGGCCCATCACCTTCCTCCACCACCGGAACCACCCTATACTTTCGCAAGACCCCAGCAACCACCCCCTTCATCTGCAAGAAAGCCATCTCCTTCCCTAAACAAATCCTTGGCCCCGCCTGAAACACCGGATACATATACGGATCCCTCGCCACAAAGCTCCACTTTCCGGTGGCCGTGTCTCTTTCCAACCACCTCTTGGGACGGAACTCAGCCCAGTCTGGGCCCCACAACTTCTCCATCCTCCCCATTGCATAGGGGTGGTAAGCCACCTCCATACCCTTCTTCACAACAGTTCCATCTGGAAAAATGTCATCTTTTGTAGCTTCTTTTGAATCCAGAGGGACCGGTGGGTACAGTCTCATGCTTTCACATAGCGAAGCATGTGTATAAACCATGTTTTTCACTTCATCATAAACTGACGCTTCTGATATCTCTCGGATCTCTCTAAGAATCTCATGTTCGACATCTGGGTGGTTGTAGACCAACCAGAAGAACCATGTCAAAGCCGTCGATGTAGTGTCACGGCCCGCCAATATAAAGCTTACGACAATATCGGCGACAAAAACTTCTGAGTGACCAGAACTCAAGAATCTTGATAAAAGATCAACAGAATCGAGTGACGATTTTTCGTTGAGTTCTTGTTTCTTCTCTTTGATAATTTCTTTAGCAAATTCACGAGTTTTGTTTACCGCCATTCTAAGTCTCTTTTCAGATCCAATATTGAAGAATTTTTTCATTTTCCAGATTAAAGGAAGAAGTGCACTGACTCTCTCAACAGTGAACTGAACCGCTTCATCAAAAGCAACGGCGAACTTCGACTGGGGAAGAGATGGTAACAAGTAAGCAGGATCGTACCCGAAAGCAATCTTGCATATGTTGTCGAAAGCAAATCTTTGGAGTATGTCTTGAAAATCAAGAACAGTTTTGTTAGCAGCGGCGAGGGAGAGGATGGGAATGAGGCGATCGGAGAGCTCAGTATCGACAACAGTCTCGACGAATTTACGAAGAGACTTGGTGTTGAATTCCTGGTTTGCGACTTGTCTCTGAAACTTCCAGGGGTCACCGTCGACGTTGAAGATACCGTCGCCGAGCAAGTCCTTGAGAGTTCTTCGAGAAACTTCGCCTTTCTGGTAGACATGGAAATGGGTCTTGAGGATGTGTTGGACATTGGAGGGGTTTGCTGTGAAGACTTGGCGCTTACCAAAAGGTCCGTGGAGGACGAAGGTGGCAGTGGGTGTGCTTGTAACTACGTCTGCGATCCACTGGATTATCCGGTCTTTGTTCGCCAAGATTGCGAAATATGATCCGATCAGTGGGTATGATTTGGGGAGCGTAGTGGAATTGGATGAAAAGAAGCTAGTGAAAAGGGATTTAGAGTTGATGAAGAACAAGAACAGTAGTAATGGAAGAAGGCAGAAGAGGAATGAGATTGAGAGGTCGAGGTCTACCATGGCTGAGATGCACTTTTGACTAATGTTTATGTGGACTGTGGTTATCTGAGATAAGATAGAGTTTCGGTATATTTATAATAATTTTTTGAGGGATTAAGTTATAATTTATGGAGCCATAATTATAATAAAACATAGTTATCAATTATAAAAAATATATATAATTTTTAACAATGTTTTAGCCACGTCATAGTAAGGGGTTGACACAACACTAAATTAAAGGGTTTGAGTCTTTTTTAAGAGCAATGCTAGAGGGACCTTATTTGGGGACCTTATTTAGGGACTTAATGATGTGGCTTCAATGTAACCATTGGATTAGTTGTAAGTTCCAATGTTAGATGGAGCACATAACCAATCAAATGGTTGTACATCATTAGGTCCCCAAATAAGGTCTCCAAATTAGGTCCAAATAACATTTCTCCTTTTTTAAATCACTCATTTAGTAAACGACTAGATTCGACACGATATGATTAATAAACGAATCGAGTATGAATGAAACTAATTAGAAGAAATAGATGACACGACTCGTTTATATATTATTTATATACAGTTTATATACGACATGAACTTAATATCACACGATACGAATTAATAAACAAATCGGATATGAGTGGAGTATTCTTTAGTACAAATTTTACTGACAGCTCCTAGATTTAAATCATATTTCACTGACATCCTTAATAGTTTCTGAAATATCATTGCATGTCCCTCTAGTTTTTGTTCCCTAAGGGAATACATAATTTTACTAAATTATCCTTACTAGAACTCTCATTTTACTTAATTACTCTTATTCAAATTAATGCAAAAATAATCTATAATTTTATCAAATTAACATCAAATTGACCATTAATTTTGTTTGATTAATATTCAATTTTATAAATTTTATATTTAATTTTATTAAATTAATATCAAATCAATATTTAATTTCATAAAATTAGCACCAAATTAAAATTAAATTTTATCAAATTAATATTAATTTTTCCAAATTAACATTCGCATTCATCAAATTAATATTCAATTCATCTCATTAACATTCAATTTTATTAAACTAATACCAAATTAATATTCAATTTCATGACATTAACACCAAATCAATATCAAATTAACATTTAATTTGATGTTAAACTTCATCAAATTAATACAAGATTTTACCAAATTAATGTGAAATTGATCTTAAATTTTATAAAATTATCATTTTATTTCAACAAACTAATATTTAATCTCATAAAATCGATATTCAATTTTATAAAATTGACACTAAATCAAATCATTAAATTAACTCCAAATTAATATTTAATTTCATCAATTTAACATCTAATTTATCAAACTAACATCATTTTTGTTGATTGAATTTCAAATTAATATTCAATTTTATCAAATCAATACCTAATGGTGATTTTCCACCCGTTTGAATAGTGTTTAACTTAGGTCGACTAACCGGACCTCGGTGAGATAACTTCATTCAATTTTATAAAATTAACACCAAATCAATATTCAATTTCATTAAATTAACTCCAAATTAACATTTAATTTCATCAATTTAACATCCAATTTATCAAACTAACATCATTTTTTTGATTGAATTTAAAATTAACATTCAATTTTATCAAATCAATACATAATGGTGATTTCCCTTCCGTTTGAATAGTGCTTAGCTTAGGTCGACTAATCCGACCCCGGTGAGATAGTTTTATTCAATTTTATAAAATTAACATTAATTTTTTAAATTTAATATTTAGTTTTTTCAAATTAATATTATTTTTTAAAATTAACATTTTGTTTGATACATTTTTTTCTGTAGGAAACATTCTATTTAATCCAATTAGTATTTAATTTAATTTAATTAATATTAAAATGATATTTACTACTATTTTAAACTTATTAGAATAGATGACCAAGGTTAAATTTTGTAATTCATAAAAGAATAAATCATCACAACACACCAAGGGTAATTTGTAAAACGTATATATAAAATATAAGGGAGTGCAGTGATATTTAAAAAATCAGAGAGGATATCAATAAAATATGACTTAAATCTAAAGGATGTCGGTGAAATTTATCCAAAAATACTTGACATGACACAAACCTGATTTATCCGATTTTTAGAGGCCTCCGTCGTAGTCTTTCAGCGTCCAGGGGATGACGTTTGCGCGTTGGTCAGCATGGATTAGTATCAATAATTCAACATGGTGTCCAATTAACAGGCTTGCGTGGGGACAAAAGCCATTTCTTTCTTACTAGAATTTAACATTGACTTTCATGGATTTTTATGAATAAAAGTTATTAATCGAGTTCGAGCTTTTTGAATTTTGGCATGTGCAAACTTAGTCCAAGATGGATTGCCAAGCTTAAATTTTTTCTTTAGGTTTACGCTTGATCTTTATTTACTATTAAAGTTATTTTTCTTATATAATAAATGAGTAGAGCTCAACTCTATCAAATGATATATTTTATTTTTTATACTCGGCTTGAATATTTAACGAGTTTAAAAATTTACCCATGTTTGATTGTTTTTATTATACAAAAAATTTAAGTGACGTAAAACAGAGCAACACATTATGCCTGGTGGGGAAAGAATTACCAAGTCAAATTTGGCGATGGTGGTATTAAAATTGCACAATGGAGCAAGTGAAACTTTGTATAAAAACTAGCTCTAACTCCAGGGCAGGCCCAACAATATGAAAAAAAAGTATGGATTTTAGGTCTCAAATTTTTAGAAGGCCCCATAATTTTAGGTACATCACTAGCCTATAAAAAAATTAAATTTATTAAATTTTAAACCCTACCAAAAAGTCCCAAAAAATTAAATTCAATCAATTTTTTTATTGCAATAATTTGTGCTTATTATCCAATGCATAACATTAAAAATTTAGAAATTAAAAAAATACTCAAAAGTCAACTCATATTTACTTCCACCCACTTTTTTTCTCTCTCTCTCTGGTAAAAAAAAAAAATTGAAATTAAACACTTTCTTTCACTCTCTGTGGTAAAAAAAAAAAATAAAAGTTGAAATTTATTTCTCGACAATATTAACACATCTTTTTTTATCTTCCTCTCACATAGAAAATAAAAAATAAATTAATTTTTTTAAAAAAATTATATTAAAAATAAAAAAAAAATCTTCATTTAATGTTTCCGCTTTAGACATCAAATTAGCTTGACCCGCCCTGTCTAACTCTGAAGAGTCACATTCAACCTATTGAAGAAAGATACGGCGGAGGTTTCTTCAGAGTTGGAGCTAGTTTTTATACAAAGTTTCAATTGATAGACCAAGCCAATAACTACATAAATCTGAAAAAAAAAAATATTGGGTGTAATAATTATACCACGTTAGTATTATTATGTGATGTAATTATTTATAGGGTTAATTGTACTGGAGGTTCCCAAAGTATAAAATTTGTCTTTTTTTGATCCTTAATGTTTCAATTGCATCATTTTGGTCACTAAACTATTGAATATGTTTCTATATGGTACCTCAAGCAGACATCGTCCAGATTGCTAATGATTTTTTATCGTAAACTTATCACGTGATACTTAAATATGAACAAAAAAATAATTTGGATAACTTTTGACCAAATTTTTACTCAAATTTTGGTTAAATAATTACTTAAATTACACAATTTTGATCATAAACTATTCAAATTTTGGTCAAAAGCTACTCATATTACATATTTTTTTGTCAAGAGGTACCCAAATTTTGTTTAAAAGCTATCAAAATTATTTTTTGTTCATATTTAAATATTACATGACAATTTTATGATAAAAAATCATTAGCAATCTGGACATTATCTGTTTGAAGGACCATATAGAAATATATTTAATATTTTAGGGACTAAAATGATGTAATCAAAATATTGGGAACCAAAATGAGACAAACCTCATACTTTTGAGACCACTAGTTCAATTAACTCTTATCTATATAACAACATACAACGTAAAAAATGACTTTTGTTTTTAGCAGTTTAGATCGTTTTAAATTTTACTTTAAAATTAATCCAACAACTAATATTAACTCCTCAAATTTAATAGGGAATATAAGCCCCCTAAAAGTGTGTTTGGGCACTGGGGTAACTTTTCAAAAGCACTTCTCATAAGCTTTAAAAAAAGTAAGTAGTGAATGAAACAATATATTTTAATTACTTCCAAATAAGTCAAAAACAGTTTTACCACTTAAATAAGTAAATAAGTAAAAAAAATAATAAAAAAAAATAACTTCTACTTCTTTAAAATCAATTTTTTACAAAACACTTTACCACCACCACGGTCACCCCACCATTGCCGCCACCCCCCACCCCCACCCCCACCAGTGGGGATGTCAGTGGACTGAAGCGGGGGTGGGGGGTATAGTCTCCATACCTGTACCCGCTTAAAAAACATTCGTCCATCCCCCGATCCACTCCCGTTAACGGGTATAATTTTCATCCCCATCCCCATCCCCATCCCCGTCCGCGCTTCTCCTGTACCCACCCAAGCCTAATAAAATGAATCTAATTCCTCGCCCCAAACATGCCCATGTAGAAATATAAAATTAAACCCAGTTGCACCCAATGTTGCAGGGCTACGTGATGGTGACTCTACTTTCTATGGCTGCAGGGCTATGGATATTGAACCCAGTTGCACCCAATGTTGACCAAGCAATAAGATGAGTTACAAGAGATCACTATCTGGAAAGCTCCAACTAATAAGTAGATTATATAGGTTAGGGCTGTTGAATAGTGACCTGTGGCGTTGAGCAATCGACGTCTGGAGGGAGACGATGGAAACTATGAGTATGGAGGCGGGAGGCTGATAGAGATTAGAGAGAGTAGGTTTGGGCTTTACTGAGAGTATATATATATATAATGGGGTCGGGGCGGGGTGGGGTGGGGTAGGGGTAAGGGTAAGTCCATCCCCGTCTTCATCCCCGCACGGGTTTATACGGATATCCCCGTATACGTCCACCGTCCAATACATATAGTCCATCATTGGTCCAAACGGGGCGGGTTTGGACGAATACCCGTTTTTCTCCGGTCCACTGATATCCCTACCCACCACCATCACCATCACCAGTACCACTACCGCCAACACCGCCACCCCACCTCCACCTCTGCCACCGCCATCGCCACTACCCACCACCACCACCACTATCGTCATCCACCACCATTGTTACCATCATCGCCCATCGCCACCTCCCATTACCATCATAATCTCATTTTTATATTTATTTTCACGATCACCATCATCCTACCACCACTGTCAACCATCGCCACTACCCACCATCACCATCGTTGTCCACTACCACAACCCATGACCACCTGTCATCGCCCACCACCGTTGCCACCCACTGTCACCCACCCCCACCACATCTACCTCCACCATCACCATTCGTCACCACCCATCACCATCGTCGTCCATAAGTATCCATCATTGCCCATCACCACTCACACACATCATCACCATCGTCGCTCATAAATACACATTGTTGCCCACCATCACTCATACCCATCATCACCATTGTCATTGCTCACCACCACAACTCTCCATCACCACCTAAGGATGGCAGTGGACCTGGAAAAAATGGGTATTCGTCCAAACCCGCCCCGTTTAGATCGGGGATGGACTATACGTATTGGACGGTGGAAGTATACGGGGATAACCGTATAAACCCATGCGGGGATGAACTTATCCTTACCCCCGCCCCGTCCCCGCCTCGTCTCCACTATACCCGTTAAATATATATAATATATATATATAAATAAAAATACACTCAGTTAAAACTTAAAACCCTAAGCCCCTGCCCTAAGTTACTCTCCTCCTCTAATCTTTATCAGCCGCCCACCTGAGCCGCCTCCATCTCTCCCTCTTTACTCATCCCCCTCTCTGTTGCATAAAGCATTCCCTCTATAAGAAGCCATTGGATTATCCCTCTGCTACTGCCTCTAAAATTCACAGCCAGTCCTCAAATTTCGATATGTACTCTCTCTCTCTCTCCATATATTCATATTTGTATTGTGACCTCTGTTATATCTTTTTTTGATTCCAAGAAACCACGGTTTTGGTTTGAATTTGTTCATCTAGCTTATATGGGACCGGTTTTCTACCTTATGTTTCTTGATCTTTATTTTTCTTTTGGGTTAGTGTATCTCTCTCAATTTTGAAGGGTTCTAATCTATATTTTCGTTTAGCTAGTTGGTTATTTTTTTTTGGTTGTTGATGTGTAATAGTTGTCTTATGCTTAGACTTGGGCTTGGGCTTGGGTGGGTACGAGGACTAGAAATTTACCCGCGAATGGGGATGGGGATAAAAATTATACTCGTTAACGGGAGTGAACCGGGGATGGACGAAGGTTCTTTAAGTGGGTACAGGGATGAAGACTATACCCCCCCCCCCCACTTCGGTCCATTGACATCCCTATCGCCACCATCACTGTCACCCACCATTACCGTCGTCGCCCATGATTGCTACTACTACCATCGTCACCCAAAACCCACCAACACTATCAACGTTGCCACCCATGGCTGCCATTACTACTTTGGTCGTCGCCGCCCACCACAATCATCACCTCTCCTAGCATCATCACTATCGTCCAGCACCACTACCACCATTCACCCCTTACAACTGGTGTTTAAATTTTTTTCTCTATTCTCTATGTTTGTGATTTAATTTTGGATGTGAATATAAATATATTTATTATTGACAATTTTTTTATTATTATTCTATAACTTCAGACACTGACAATAACTAGTCCACTAATAAGTGACCAAATCTGCAAGTGAGTCTCACACAAATTCATGGCTATTTAGTCATGTAATACATAATCACCTCCATATAAGAAAGTGGTTCTCATTTTGTAGTTTTTCTATCAGAGAGTTATACCACGTGACACTGTTGATATGTTGTAACCGTTATCGCCCGATGTTTTAATTCAATCCATATGAACCGGACGGTTTTAATTCAATCCATATGAATAGGACGGTTCTAATTAAACCGGACGCATTATGGGTCTTAGATAAATACCACTCTGTTGCTCTCTGACACAACAATCCACCGTCGTCTCTCTCGGTCGGAAGACTATCATTTCATCTCTCTCACTCGCAGTCGCAACGAGCCGCCGTCCGTCCGTTCGTCGTCCACCCTGGTAATTTCTCTTACCTCACGGCCTGTCGCTCTTTCTCTCTCTGAATCTCTGCTTCTCTCCCTAGAAATTAATTGCCCGTATTCTCTTTTGATGGTTTGAAGTAAACCCTATAGCTCTACCTGCCAACTGGAGGTTTCTACAAGATTAGCTGCGTTTTATTGTTTTAATAACCTATTTTCACTCCTGCTTTGTGAGTCGTATTATTTAATCTTACTTCTGAATAAAGCTTCTGTGGGTTTTTTCTAGATGGGTTTTAGTGGTTTGACTGCCAGAGACTCCTGAAAATTCAGTCTGTTTTATCTTACCCCATGAAATTTAATTAGTTTCAGTGATTCGGTGAAGGCAATCTTCATGAGAATGTCAGAAGATAAATATTTATATTTTGGGTTGAATTTACTTTGTTTAGTTGATATTCTATTGGATTTTTCCTTTTTAGATAATATGTTTTGGCTTTGATGATTGCTCTTACTATCTGAATTTCTTAGTTTTTTTGAATAATGAAGAGTTTCTAATTTTTTAATGATTGGATGCATTGTTTCAATATCATTCATGGATGATCTGAGATTCATTTGGCTGTGCCAAACAATTGATGGAGCTTTCTTATTGGTAGCTGTTTTAAACTGGACATGTTTATCACCAGTCAGAAAGTTGATCTACTTTGTGGCTTTTGATGATTATAGTGATGTTGATAATTTGGAAATTTGTGATATTTACAAGGGTCTATGTTTGTATCTAATCTTATTGTGTTTTTGGCTGAAATGTTAAGAGGCCATTAGAGTTATATAGTTTTCCCAGTAAGGATTTCGTATCCTCAACATGGTTCTATTATTTTCTAGCAGCTACTTTATTGTCTTTGCAGAATGCTCTCGAGAAGTGTTTTTTCCATTTAGAATATCCAGTTTTTGTCTTCTTGATTTTTTAGTTGGGCAAGGATTGAAGTTCTTAGAGAAAGGGTACTCATTGTGCATCCCTCTCATTATCCTCTCCCCTCCTCTTTTTGAGACACATCTCATTAATAACCAGAAAAATTTCTTCGAGATACTCTGTTTCGTCAAGATTGCATATATCTTTTGACCAGGGCACCTATCCTAAAACATATATTTTTTGTGAGTTTTATAGTATAATTATTAATATTCACATTTTTTTATGTTTTTAATTTATGTCCGGTCTAACCAGTTGATCTCATGGTTGAACAAGTTATTCATTGACCTAATCTCTTTGGCGGGTTAATGTCCCGACTGAGTTTCATAGCTATGGTATAAATAGGTATTCAATACAATGTGATACCATTTCAAAAATAGCAAAAGAACCAATAATAAGATTTACATTATCATTTAAATAGATCTTCGCTTATGTGGTCAATTTAGAATCCAAGATGAATCGAACCCGAGCTTTAAAACCTTTCCTCCCTTTCCTCAATCTTCACCGAAAAACCACCTTTCATCTTTGACGTCAAGTGCGATATGGAAACTGGCTCGACACCTTCCTCCACCATAATCGCCTTATACCATCGTAAAACACCGACAACCACCCTCTTCTTCTGCAAGAAAGCCATCTCCTTCCCCGAACAAATTCTTGGGCTTGCTTGAAACACCAGATATATATAGGAATCTTTTGCCACAAAGCTCCACTTTCTGGCTGCCTCGTCTCTTTTCAACCACATTTTTGGGTGAAAGTCAAGCCCAGTCTGGGCCCCACAACTTCTCCACCCTCCCCATTGCATAAGCGTGGTAAGTCACCTTCATACCCTTCTTCACGACCATCCCATCGAGCAAAACATCATCTTCTATAGCTTCTTTTGAATTTGTAGGGAGCGGTGGTACGATCTCATGCTTTCACAAAGTGAAGCATGAGTGTAAATCATGTTTTTCACTTCTTCATATACCGGCACTTCTGATGTCTCTTCAATTTCTCTAAGAATCTCATATTCTACATCTGGGTGGTTGTTGAGCAACCAAAAGAACCATGTCAAGGCCGCAGATGTTGTGTCGCGACCCGCCAATATGAAGTTTATGACAATATCAGTGACAAAATTTTCATCGGAGTGAACAGAACTCAAGAATCTTGATAAAAGATCAACAGAATCAAGTGAAGTTTTTTGTTTTAGTTCTCGTTTCTTCTCTTTGATAATTTCTTTAGCAAATTCACAAATTTGGTTGACCGCTATTCTAAGTCTCTTTTCAGATTCAATATTAAAGAGTTTTTTGACTTTCCAGATTAAAGGAAGAAGTGAATTCATTCTTTCACTGCTGAACTTAAATGCTTCATCAAAAGCAACTCCCAACTGTGCCTGGGGGAGAGATGGTTACAAGCGAGCAGGATCGTACCCGAAAGCAATCTTGCATATGTTGTCAAAAGCAAATCTTTGGGGTATGTCTTGAAAATCAAGAACAGTTTTGTCAGCAGCAGCGACAGAGTGGATAGGAATTACATGATCAGAGAGCTCTGTATCGACTACATTCTTGACAAGTTTATGAAGAGCTTGTGTGTTGAATTCATGGCTTGAAATTTGTCTTTGAAACTGCCAAGTGTTGCCATCAATGGTTAAGATACCGTGGCCGAACAAGTCCTTGTGAGTTGTTCAACTGTTGTGGCCCTTGTGGTAGACATGGAAATGAGACTTGAGGATGTGCTGGACATGGGAGGGATCTTGCTGTGAAGACTTGGCGCTTACCAAAAAGTCTGTGGATGGAGGACGAAGATGAAAGAGGGTGTGCTTGTGACTAAGTCTGATCTCCATTGGATTGGCCGGTGTTTGTTTGCCAAGATCGAGAAATATGATCCGAACAATGGGTAGGATTTGGGGAGCATAGTGGAGTTGGATGAGAAGCAGATTGTATGGTTTTAGGGTTGATGAAGAAGAGTAATGGAAGAAGGAAGGTCGAGTGTAGCTCAACTATGAAACGGATTGATTGATGTTTCTATGGATAACTGTTCAGATCTTTAATCTCCACCATGGTTTGATGTGTTTGAGTTATTATTAAATCAGTAAATTATATCAAATTTTAATGGATGTGACATTTGTATATAAAAGAGGGAGGAAGAAATGTATAAAATAATTTGCGGGGTGAAAAAAATACGAAAAATTCAAACTTTTCTTCTTTAAAAAAAAAAATTTTGATTAAGTCCTATAAATTTTATATTACAAAAATTAAGTTCCAATTCTCGCAATTAGTTCTAAAGAATTCTTAATTTTTCTTATATTACCTTTACCCTATTCAAGTATTAGTAGCAAAAACATCGTTATCCTCTATCAATTGATAAACCAAAAATATACACTCTAGGGGTGGGATTTTTTCCCTCATTGTCACTGTCACCGTCACAACGAGTCCAGAATTTTTTTAAAGCAAATTATAAAAATATGGGAAATTGTCTGAACATAAATTTAATACGACTTTATAATTTTGTTTGGAAGAAAAAGTAGTATTTATTGATTTTTTTTTCCTAAACATAGAAAATAAGATTTATTATGATGATTGTGTTTTATGAAGACCATAAAGTCCTAGAGTGGCTCTCTCACTAGTGGGTGGGGGGACTCCAAAACCCTTGTGTACAAAGAGGTGGAGAAATTAGCCCTTGAATTTGATAGAAACTCTGGAGAATACCACATAAAGAAGAGGTGGTGATACAAAATTACCCTTTCCTTTTGTGTTTAATAGGATTGTCATATACCCTCCTCGTCCCTCTATCATTAAATATACCCTTCAAAACATAAGCATATTTGCCTTTATTACCCTCCACTTGCTAAAATTACTCTTTTACAAGAATTATTATAGAATGATGAATGCCAAGTAGGCCCACCCTCGTATTTTTCTAATTATAATTAATATATAGATTTTTAAGTATTTTTTTGAGTAGCTCTAATTATGTCTATTCTAATGTATGTTTTAATATCAATTAGGAAAGACTAATGAGTAAAACGAATAAACCGACATTTTGGTTATATTTAATATGCAGTAGGGTTATATTGTTGCCGGGTTTTAGAGTCATAATATAAGATTGCTAGCGTGAGATAAAGGTTACATAAGTTTGAATTTCTCAAATTCCTATTTTTTCAATAAAAAAGTAATGTAAGTGTATAAAAATTAAGAGTACCATATATCCATTCTTTCATAAATAAATAGTAAAACATTAGTTATAGAAAACATTTTTTTCCTTAACAATGCACGATTGAATAATTTTTCTTATCAATTAAAGTGAATTATTGAATTAATTAATCTTACTAAATTTCATTAATACTTTATGATTATGTTGACATTATTGATAAAAATAAGGGCTAATATCTCTTTGCACCCTGAAGTATGTTTTGATTCTTAATTTGTACCATCAAATATTAAAAATCTCAATTTGTATCCACAATATTATGAATTGGTAGAAATGTAGACTTGACTTAAATTACTATTCAATTTTTCGTCATAAATAGAAGCGCGTGAGGTGCAAGTGCTTCAAGCATGAGGATGACGTATGTCTATTATTGCAAATCTTCGTCTGCGATCAATTTAACATCGTTTGATGTATCAAAAATATGGTTGCATTAACCAGATAAAAGGTTAACTCAATCATCTCACATGAGACATTAATAGTATGTGAATTTAAACATAATCTCATACCCGAAGCACTTACAATTTATGTCGAAAAACTGAACGGTAGTCTAAGTCAGACCCACATTGATACCAATTTATAATATTGAGGGTACAAATTAAAATTTTTAATATTTGAAAGTACAAATTAATAAGTAAAACATCCTGCAGGGTGAAAAGTGAGATTAGCCCTAAAAATAATTAAGTATTAGGTGGGCCCAAGTTGGGGTGGAGAGGGAGAGAGAGTGAGGAGGGGTGAAATAGAGACAAAATAAAAAGGAAGCGATGAGAGAGAAAGGAGATGACATAAACGCCCTCGTTTGGGTGGAGGCCTAAAAAGCCCTAGCTTTTGACCTTCAACATCTCCGATACCCCGATCTCGCCCCTTTGCCCCTAAATTTCTCAGTTCTTCCCCTTCTCTACCCTTCCCTCTTTCTGGTAATTTCCTCTCCCCCCCATCCTCACCTCTCTCTCTCTCTCCTACCCGCCAAAAATCAAACTTACACACAAACACCCACACAGTCTTTTTATCTTCACACATGAAAATCTATATATATGTTTAGATTTACATATGTATCTAACCCTAATCTGGGTTTTTAACAGCTTGTTTGATCACTGTTCTAACGATCTGCTTTATTGTCTCTCTGTTCTGCAGATTGTATTTGTATTCTTGGCATTCGAAGCTGCTTGCTTTCTTGGAACTATCATTTGGCATTCAATTTAGGGGTTTTTCGGTTGGTCGTCAGATTGGGTATGGTTTGAGCTTATGTTTGCTGTACTTATTTTCATGGACTTGATCCGTTTGTTGTCCTCCGCTTGGTTGCTGATGAAACTGTGGGAAACCAAAAGAAAATTTCGACTCTTATTTTTCAACTGAGCCAATTAGTTGTAGCTGTACTGTTTAAGTTCTTCGTTTTCTGGGTCCCACGTGATGCATAATGTTGGAGTTGAAATTTCATTCTACTTTTCTCAGCAAGCAAACTGAGGTTTTTTGTTTGTTGCAAATGCGATGCTTTTCTGTGGGTTATCAATTTTATGTGATGCAGATTTTGTATCTCTTTTCAATTTAATAGTTTGTTCGTGAAAGACCTATGTGCAATGGGAAATATCCAATGCAATTTGAATTTCAACTTTTCTGTGAGTGCAATAGTTCTGAAGAGGAACGGCGGGAAAGCACAAGTGGAAGATGATAGATAGGTGATGATGGTTTCTTATACTGTTTTTCTTTGATGATGTATTGGTAGGTGATTACTATACATTAGCAAGCAGATTTTGATTCCCAAACTTTATCCTACACAGGTTTCTTGGGAAGGCAAAATAGTAAAGCATAGTTTTGAGGTCCAAGTTGAGCATTGTTTGGGATTGAAGATCTGTGGTTGATATTTGATTGGAATACTCATGGAGAATAATGATATGATCCTCGGAAAAAGGCGGGATTTACCACTGGTTCAGAACCAACATTTGGGCCTAAGGCATGGCCATAATCTGGTAATTGGACAGAATCATACTTTAGGATTGGGGCAGACCCATGAGCATAATTTGGATTTAGGGCAGACTGGTGATCATAATCTCGGTTTAGGGCATGCCCATGACCGTGAATTTTTGCTGGCTCAGGCGCAAGCTATTGATCATGAAATGGCTCTTCAACATGGTCAAGATCATGGTAATGTACATGAAAATGGATATGATCACAGTGACGAACAAGAGGATAAATATGAACTTGGTCATGAGAATGGAATAAATCCAGGTGAAGATGGTGTCCCTAATGTTGATCAAGATGATACTGGTGGGGATATCCATCATACTCATTCAACTCTCACTGCTCAGAATCAGGAATTAGGTTTACCAGAGAATCATGAATTGGCTCTTGTAGAGACACATGACATTGATGATGAGAACTTAGAGCTTGTTGTGGACCAGAATCATGATATGGGTGCCATGTCTCCTTCTGATATGTCTGTTCAGCAGGCGCAGCTTCTGCTCACTCCTTCTGTTGTTCAGTCGCGAACCCTAATTCCTACCCCTACACATGAATTGATGGTGGGGCAAGAGTTTCCTGATGTCAAGAGCTGTCGTAGGGCATTGAGGGACACTGCAATTGCTCTTCATTTTGAGATACAGACTGTCAAGTCTGATAAGACTCGTTTTACTGCCAAGTGCGCAAGTGAGGGATGCCCTTGGCGAATTCATGCTGCAAAGCTTCCTGGTGTTCCTACCTTCACAATTAGGACCATCCATGCAGAGCATTCTTGTGGTGGGATCACTCATCTTGGGCATCAACAGGCTTCAGTTCAGTGGGTTGCAAATTCTGTGGAACAGCGCCTTAAGGAAAACCCTAATTGCAAGCCGAAGGAGATACTGGAAGAGATTCACCGTGTTCATGGGATCGCCTTATCATACAAGCAAGCATGGAGAGGGAAGGAACGGATCATGGCTGCCCTCCGTGGGTCATTTGAAGATGATTATCGCCTTCTTCCACAGTACTGTGACCAAATCAGACGGACAAATCCAGGGAGTATCGCATCAGTCTATGTGAATCCGGTGGATAACTGTTTCCAGCGCCTTTTCATTTCATTTCAAGCATCAATATTTGGGTTTCTCAATGCATGTCGACCACTCCTTGGACTTGATAGGACTGTTCTGAAAAGCAAGTACCTTGGGACCTTGCTTTTTGCTACAGGTTTTGATGGAGATGGTGCTCTGTTCCCTGTTGCATTTGGGGTTGTGGACGAGGAAAATGATGAAAACTGGATGTGGTTCCTTTCGGAACTGCATAACCTTCTTGAAATTAACACGGAAAACATGCCAAGGCTCACGATCTTGTCTGACAGGCAGAAGAGTATTGTAGATGGAGTGGAAGCGAACTTCCCAACTGCTTTCCACGGTTTCTGCATGCGTCATCTCAGTGAGAGTTTTCGGAAGGAGTTCAACAATACTATGCTTGTTAACCTTCTCTGGGAAGCTGCTAATGCTCTTACCGTCATTGAATTTGAAGCAAAAATTCTCGAGATTGAAGAGATTTCTCAAGAAGCTGCCTATTGGATTCGACGAGTTCCGCCGCGATTGTGGGCAACAGCATATTTTGAGGGAACCCGGTTCGGCCACCTGACTGCTAACATAGTTGAAGCATTAAATGCTTGGATACTTGAAGCTTCTGGGCTTCCAATAATTCAGATGATGGAGTGTATCCGTAGGCAACTAATGACTTGGTTCAATGAGCGACGTGAAACTAGTATGCAGTGGACATCTATACTTGTGCCCACGGCTGAAAGGCGTGTGTCAGAGGCTCTTGAGCGTGCACGTACCTATCAGGTGCTTCGAGCAAATGAAGCTGAATTTGAAGTTATATCGCATGAAGGAACGAATATTGTGGATATTAGGAACCGTTGTTGTCTGTGTCGAGGATGGCAGCTATATGGTCTGCCCTGTGCTCATGCTGTGGCAGCTCTCCTTTCTTGCAGGCAGAATGTTCATCGCTTTACTGAGAGCTGTTTCACTGTAGCAATGTATCGCAAAGCATACTCTCAAACGATACACCCAGTTCCTGATAAGACCCTCTGGAAGGAGATGTCAGATGGATCTCATAATGATGCCAATGGTAGTGAGATCATCATAAACCCACCAAAATCACTTCGACCACCTGGACGACCGAGAAAGAGGCGAGTTCGTGCAGAAGATCGTGGTCGTGCAAAGCGGGTTGTGCATTGCAGCCGCTGCAATCAAACTGGGCATTTTAGAACCACCTGTTCAGCACCTATATAGGTCATCCATTTTTAATTTTGGTTATTTCTTAAATTTGGTTATAGGTTCTTGTATTCAACTGAAGCTTTAGGTGTCAGTGGAGTTCTGGCGTGTTTTTTTCCTTCTTGTATCCATATCATCCTCGGATGAAGTATCCTCTGCCTGTCCATATTGTTACCATTAATAATCAACGGTAGATCTTTCTTCTTTAAAGAGAGCTTAATATATACACTGTTGCTTAGTATTGTATTGGTTTTATTGCATTTCTGAGTTTGCTGGTCTTGATTTCTTACTTACTTGATTTGATTGGTTCGTGTGAACGAAGCATCTCATCAGTTTTTTATGGTCAATTTCATGATGCTTATTCATTCGATGTTTGGTTTTGTTAAGCTTTTTGGTAAATTTCGAGGTTTTTGAAGTTCGTTAACATTTTTCTTTGACATTGATTTTGTCTGTGCAGACGATTTTTTCCTTGCTGAACAGAGCAATTAAGGACATAAACTTATAATATGTTGGAATCCTTAAAGCGTTGGAGTTTCGTGTGGGCATTTAAGACAAACTGGTACCTGCTGTTGTGAGGGAGTGCAATCCCCAAATACAATTTTTTTTATATTCAAATAGAACCCATTTGAAACATCCATATTTATGTAACCATCCACTTCAATGTAACTAGCAAAATCATAAATCAAATCAGACCCGATAGGGAATTCCCTGAAGAATGCAATCCGCCCTCCCCCAACCCCTACCACCGAAAAAACCCACGAAAGAAAGGGGGATATCAGTGGGAATGGCAGGACATAGCATTAGAAAATACTTTAAAACTCGCGCATAACCAGAGAAACAATGCAGTCAAACTGATTAAAATTACGATAAATATTCAAAACACAAAAGTACATCAGGTACATTAGCCTATCTCCCAAACTTGAAGGGAAAAAAAGAGAACGAAGACAATACCATAACAAGGGCAGAGCACAAACGAAATGGAACAAGTCAAATGAAGAAATGGTTCATATCTCAACCCCCTTGTAGCACCTATGCATTAAGGAACATTAATCTTCCTCACTATTAACTATCTCAATATAACATTACAAATTTCCTGCCAACAATCATCTGGTATTCCTGCCTAAAAATGACGAGGCACAAATAATCGTCCCAAATTCAATTCCAACCAGTCCAAGATTGGATATCAGCTTCTTTAATAACCATAGTTGGTTCCATAGACAGAACCATAGTCTCCAGCTGGTGCATGGCTGGTATGGCCAGTGGCACCAGATGGTGGAGATCCATAAACAGGACCATTGGGATGATATGAATTATAACCTTGGCCAGGTGGTCCACCAGTAAGGTTTTGTGTAGCATTTGCAGCATCAGCAATAAAATTCTGCAGCATGCAAAAGAGAAGAAATTAAAACAGATACATTCTATGCCACAATCATTTTCTTCCAGGAACAAGTACTAAAACCAGATTTGATAGAGCTAATTTACCAAGGAGTGACATCGTACACAAAACAGAGACACCAAAGACAAGGTAAACTCCAAAAAAATTTAACAAATATGATGGCAAATATATATTAAATTTGATGTTATAATAACAGTGAAAGATGCACCATATTATCATAAACTATGAAGAATGCAAATTAATGACATGACATTTGTAATTATTTTGACTGCGCCTAAGGAAATTAATACATTGACATACAAACCAAAAGATGCACAAGCAATCCCAGCACTTATGCTAGAACTCAGATTTCAGATGCAAACAAGGGAAACCAAGAAGAAAATAAATCACAAACACAACAATATTTCAGATGAAAGGGAAGAGTATAGAAAAGTCCATTTTCTCTCACAACCATGAAGTCCTGACAATTATTATAGCACCACACCCTATTCAGTTACTCCTGGATATTATTTTGCATATGTACATACCTAAATACATGCTTTGATCTCTTATAAAAAAAAAATACATGCTTTGATCTCTTATCAAAAGAAAAATACATGCTTTGATCCAACAAAGTTACAATTAATTCGAGAAAATGGATTTTGTCGGAGGATATCAATTGACAAATCATGCTTCTGTAAAGGCTGAATAGTGACCATAACACAGGAGGCTATAAAAGAAATCAACAAGAATGCTTACTTATGGGGTGGGGGAGTCTGTCCTTGGAGTAAAATATTCAATGTAACAGTAATACAATGTCATCACCACCACGTGGTGTTACCATTCAATAATAAATAACCGCATGAACCCACTTCTATACATAGAGTAGTTATTATGTTACATGGAGGGGTGGTTACCATGTGGGATCCAATTGCTCATTTGTTAATCTTTTATTGGATGGTGACACCATGCGGTGGTGATGATGACCGTTATATTGAATATTTTTCTCATGTCCTAGGGCATAAAATTAGGAACAGGTGGTATGTAAGAAATAGAGCAAAAAAAAGTGAAACTCAGAGAACACTCAAAACACAAAAAATAAGGGACCAAGAATCATATCAAAACCAAACATAAAGCCAACACCAGATAGTTCAAAAAAAGTGATGGATTAATCAAAATATGCCTGTATCAACTGTTGAGCTGTTTGAACTTGGGCTGCTGATCCATTTATTTCCACAGTCATCTCACCAGGAACACCCCTCGTTTCCTGTATTGCAATAGTTGCACCACTGGCACGACGAATATAGCTAATATTTGCACCAGAGGTGCCAATAACAGCATCTGCATATGATAGAGGAATTTGCATATTCTGCGAGACCTATAAAACAAAAGAAAAAAACTTAGCACCAATAACCAATAACTGTAATCCCAATAACTTAGAACAAATCAATCAAAAATGGAGCAGAGAAATTGCTGATGATACAGAATTGAAACGGTTCCTCAACATTTCCACCAGGCAGATCTAATGCTATTAATTGTGACACAAAAAATCCCTTCTATAATAGACATTTTCAAAGCAGCTTCAGGTTTTGCAGAGACATCAATTGGAGTGTAATTTTTTGGGATGCAACTCCGATGTTTAACTACATAATCTATCATTAAAAAAACATAGTAACAACAGAGTTTAACAAAGTATCCAATAAAAAAATGCCTAATTTCAACTCAGCTTTTAGCTTCTTCAAGTTTTTCATCCACGAAAAAATTCCCATACACATCTAACAATTGTCATTCAACATCGAGATTTTGTATGCAATTTTCCTCCGCGTAACTTCCAGAAAGATTTTGAAAAGTATGTAGTTTAATACAGCCTATACTTTTTGACTGATGTGCAAACAGTGTTAACAAGTATGTAGCACAACAAAAGTTTTCAATGTTTTAACCAAAAGCATCTATACAAATTTGATATAGTAATGGCATCAAACTTCTACCAATCCCTTCTTTTAGTGGGTTTACAACTGCCATCAAGTTTTTTTTATGCACGATAAGTGACAATCAATTCATCATCTTATATGATAATAAACGAAAAACAGACCAAAGGATTTTATACCCTTGTAACCATTTTTGATAAGATATACCTTTGTAACCATTGACTGCTGCGGCTGCACACTTGCATGAGCTCCCATAGATGCATCTCTGCCATATGCAGGCGGCCCCTGAGGAGGTTGCCTGTCCAAAGGAGGCATGTCTGCTGATGGATAATAATTGTCAAACTGGCGTGGAGGAGGCATATACTGAGGATTAGGTGCAAAACCAGGTCCACCACCAGCATTCATTGGAAAACCTTGAGGAGGACCACCCCAGGATTGGGGTGGGGGCATGTTCTGATTTGTTCGAGCATTCGGCATTTGCATCTGACCAGAGAACCAAAAATAATATACATTTTCAAGATAAGAAAAATTAAGGTCATAACATGCTTTTACTATCTACACAATGGCAACATCACTTCTAGGTCCTAGCCCACTAGGCTTAATAGGCTGCAAAGCACCTTGAGATGAAATAAATAGGCCAATAATATTTTTTAATTGCCTAGTGTTCCAAGTAGGGAACCCTCACACCATTTGTCAAAGTTTTTATCATGGGAGGGTGGGATATGCATTTTAATATAACCTAGTTTGGGCTAGGTTCAACTTACCAAATTACCATACATTATTTATATTATTTATATCAAATTACCAATGCTACTTCTTGGATAAAAATTATAAACCTAGCTTAACTGCAAGTTTAAATTTCAGCTTGTATCTTAGCTGGGCAGGGAGCTGTTTGTGACCTTATAATTATGCAGCAAATATTCTTATGTATTGTTTATTTGAAATGAGGTTTGGACCCCTTGTTCACCCTCATTGCTCCCTTTTGTACTACTTCCCTCAATAAAATGTCAGTCTCTTATCAAAAAGCAAAAAAAATCAGTTTGTTTTCAGTGAAGTGCACAAACACAAATGGCGGGTTTTTGAGTTGCAGCACACTTAATAATGTCTTATGATCTACGCCTGTCAAAACACAAACAAATACAATAAAGTCAGCGTCGGCACCCATCAATTAATCAACTATAATCGAGAAGATTTCAACTCAGTAGTCAAGATCCACTTATGACATGGCAACCTCCCATCCACAAGAGCTCAGGGATTCCCACTCTTAAGAACTTTATGCTCTGAAGAACACATTAAAGGCAAACTTACTTGCATTTCAAAAACTCCAATCACACTACGATCAACTAAAAATTTCCTCAGATTGGTTGCAATCAATTCAACTGCTTTGTGCGCTCCAGTGGACTCTCCTTGTATCTCAACAATACTATCATCCGGTAGAGCAAAAACTGGAAGGTTTTCTGCAGAGAATCGTTTGAATGTTAGTACAGAATAATTTCATCACTCCAAAGTCATGAGTTCAGAAAGAAATACCAATCATGTAAACCATCATGGTTAAAATGACAATTAAATGATTCAAAATAGTCCCCTTGGCATATATCATGCATGCAGCCAAAGCTGAAAACATATTTCCACAAATTGTTGAACAAGTAAACAGGTCACCAAGTAAAAAAGATATAAAATGTGCATCCTTCTGCAAGCGACATAACTACATATCAAATACCAATACCCCTTGTACTACAGTTTAATAGTTCGTTAACGGTATCCACGGTTGGATAATCATTTTCCAAGTTCAAACAGATATCCAATATTCTCTGGATATTTCAGAACTTGTACTTGACATGCATTCTAGTATAGCAATATCACTTTCTTTTATTAAAGAACAACACAAGGCTCTTAGATGTTTGGAATATTTCTTAGAGCAGCATAATGGAAACCTGATGGATATGAACTTGGTCCCAAGTCATGTCGATTCATTATCTTCTCCAGTTCCTCATGTAAATTTTACTTACAAGCTAAAAAGCACCGACACGATACATAGATACGTAGATACGATACAGCACGGACACAACATTTCTAAGGAAGAAAAAGGACACAGGCAATGTTAGGGACACACTTCAAAATTGTTTTTATTCATTTATTTCTACAATTTATCACACAGCTGCAA
Source organism: Ilex aquifolium (assembly GCA_951799425.1). Classification (NCBI taxonomy): domain Eukaryota; kingdom Viridiplantae; phylum Streptophyta; class Magnoliopsida; order Aquifoliales; family Aquifoliaceae; genus Ilex; species Ilex aquifolium. The sequence goes on along the minus strand of OX637409.1, from coordinate 4,176,392 downwards.
TCAGTACTTTATGATAACTGATTTTTATGCCATATAACTGCAATAGGAATTTTTTGATTAAAGGATCATTGTAGGCAATAATCCTCAATTTGTATAGGCAATATGTTGCCACTTGCCAACATATATATTTATAATGATTGGTCTCATCTTTCAACTATAAGGAGGGAGAGAAAATACATATAGGGGAAAGCAAACTATCATTTTTATCAGTAAATTCTAAATAAAACTTTAATATGATTAGTTTAAAAGATTATTCTTTTGTGGTTTGAGATAAGTCATTTATCAAAATTTCAAGGTTTGTTTATTACACGTCGACACAAACTTATTTTCTGGCTATATACACCACCTAAAGAAGCATTGAGCACGTCACCAGAAGAGTGTCAGACACAGATCCAAATAGATTTTATTTTTTAATTATGGACAGGGCTAAAAGAGTACCGGGCACATATCCAAGAGTGTTCCGCGAAGTAAATTTCAAATAAACCTCCATGAGAGTGTTCATGCTTCTTAACTTACAAAGAAAGAATTTCAAATATTGTCAAGAATCATAGGAACAATAATTTTCATGACACAGGCATGATACTTAGCAGAGATAAAGTGAGGAATACATGACATGGGCGCAAAGTGAGGTTCTTTTAAAATATATATGAATGGGAAAGCATAAATTACCGTAGAAAATAAGGTCTTCAAACAAAAATCATATAACTCAAGGAGTTCTATTCTTTCATCATGCTAAAAAAAAAGGACCAAATAAATACAAAATGGGATATAATAACATTTAATGTAAAGACACCTTCTCCAAGCACCCGGATTGTACAGTGTGAAGCATCTTGAATAGACTTAATAGTAGCACCCTGCTTCCCAATTAAGCTTCCAGCTTGTGTAGCCGCCACAAGTAGCCTTGTACAAACTGTCCCACCAGCTATAGCATGAGTTGGATCAGTGTCTGCATCAACGATGCGTTTATGAATCCTTAGCAACCCATCCACAGCAGGAGGAATAGTGACATCCGGCTCTTCCTTTGCAGAAATCATTACCTAACAAAGAATAAAATTCAACAATTAATTACAGCAGAATTAATAGCATGGTGTATATATAGATGCAACCTTAACCTGAATGATTGAATGAAAAAAGCAAAAGATCATTTATTGCATATTCTTCTAAGGATGTGTTTATACTAAATCCCGTTATTAATAAAACCTTGACTACTATTTTGATTAGACATAAACTAATCAAGCTAGCTTTTTGTAATCCGCTACGGTCATCATAAAATTCACCAAAAAAAAATGTCAATCACATACAGATTCCTCGGTCAGCAACCAATTTATACTAAATGATAAAACACATGGGCACGCGCACACGGACGCAAAAATATTAGAAGTTAAAGGGACAGACTCACAGGTCAGTGGGCAATGGTCTTGTCTCTTCCGAGGAGGCATTCCCATGGATGTGTGAGAAATCACATGCACGTGAACGCACTCATCTGCCCACCCACGCATATAGGAGGGCATGTGTGCATGTTTTAGGCGGAGGGAGCCGCTAGGGCTGGGGGAAGGGGGGAGAGATGATGCTGTTTAGAGCGGTGGCCACCAAAGCGGATACCATAGTAGAGGACAGTGGTAGACAGATGGTAGATGAATAATGCTCAATGCTGAGGTAAAGAATAGAAAACCTCCATATCACGGCCCAGAAAAACTTCCCTTCAAGAGGCCTCGTCCTAAACAGATAGTAAAGGGGAGAGAAAGGAAAACTGAAAAATACTAGGACCGCAATCAAAGAGAAAAAACACGTAAACGTGAAATGAGATGTATAAAATACAAGACAGGAGGAAGCCAACAGTGCCCACAAAGCTATTTGTCTGATCCATTTTGCAAACCATATGACTAACCCAACCTTCGCATGATTGTACAGTGTAGTAACCAGATCTGATTGTAACATCTAAAAATAAAGACATGCCATAATAAGTCTTTATTACACACACAAAAAATATGGTGTCCCATAGGAAACTAGGAGTCTCCTCAAACTAGTCAAAATAATTATTAAACACATCAAATCCATTACTCATCTGGGCAAATCATCTTCCACGCTGATCATTAAAAAAATTACATCAACATCAATATTGATCCAGGGATAACTTTAATATAATCCACTGCACTTTTTGTTGTTCGACAAAATAGATAATTACAACATCCCCAGGCACACTCCACAAATCATGCATAAATGTAGCAGTAGCACACAATAAAGCTGTTGTTAGTCCATCTCTCTTCATTTAGAAGCAAAATTTGGATAAAAACATTCTAAACATCATCGAATCATATGATAACAGACTGGGAAAGAACAACAGTTGCCGTTTCAAGATGAACTAATACAATTATGCATTCAAAAAACCCTTACAAACAACCTTACTGACAACCAATAAAGGATTCAGGGTCCATCTTTGTCAGTGAACTTGTAGAGAGAATTAAGAATGCTTCATTTGCACAATCAACTAACACCCTCATATCACCCCAATGCAAGGTTTATTAGGGTAACCTATTTCAGTGAACTTGTCAAGAGATTACGAAAGGCTTTATTTTTTCTGAATAGACAAGACTACTAATAGCACAAAATATCTACCATAAAATGAAACATAATGCCAAAGAACACGAGTTGATTAGAAAACCAAAAAAATCCAAAGAAGAATAGTTTATGACTACAAGCAAATGATGTGGAAGTGAATTTGAGTCTCATCCACCACCACTCCCATTCCCCATTCTTGATATAACACCAGACCATGGTCACTGGCAAAAATAAAATAATATCACACCTACAATATAAATCTCTCTTGAATGTTAGGCCACATGATCTTGCTCAAATGGTTATTGAATAGCATCCCAGGAGGAGGTAACAATATTCCCAAAAACTTTATAAGAACATCAATCTTTCATGTTTTAACATAGAAAAGTATTTTGCACATCACCTATAATTGCAAAACAAGGTTACAACTAAGACAGTCCTTGCACCTACTCATTCTGTTATAGAATCTTAGGGAATCTTCACAAATCCATTTCACACAGTGGAAAAGAAATGACTTGCCAATAAGAAACATAATAACAAACACTTTCAGACTAAATAATATCTGTCAGTTTAAGTACAAATACGCCTTTCAACTTGTCCAGCCATTGGATCTTTGAACCACTGCTAAGATGGAAATCTAATTCTACTGTCTTCTTGGATTCACACGGCTCATTCTTGTATAAGTAGTTCAACATGCATGTTTGAGATCTTAAAATATTTTATGCTAGATGTAACTGAAACCAATTGATATATGTTACACTTTAGCTAATTTTTAACGGATGGTATTTGGCTGAAATTACCGACACTGATTTTTAAATGACATGATTAAATCTTATTTGATAGTTTATGTGGAATTTACATAGACAGGATCATATCCATCCTACATCACTAACAAATTTTAGACAGGATTAGTAAAGTAACAGTTTGTGCTTAGTCAACAATGTGGGACACATCTTGCTGTTTAGGGCACTGCATCTTATTAGTTCCATTGGTCAGATTATTCTTGTAACAGTTTAACAATGTGTCGCAACACACCAATCGACCAAGTTCTGAAGTTACCAGATATATTGCCACTCTTCTTGGTACCATGTCTGCACAAGGTACTTCTGACAGTTAAGTCAGACGGACTTTCAGCACTAAGCCCAATGCTGATCACTGCAATCTGGATCTTTGCTGCTTCTAATTTGAAGCCACTTTGGCGATTGAAATTTGGCTTATATTTGCGAGAACCTGCACACATTCATTCTGGTTATTCTGATACGTACACTTTTTTTTACATTATTTGGATTACTCTGACGAATACACTTCTTTTATATCATTCAAGTTGTGAGGAAGAATGAACATTCTTCATATTAAGCTGTTGGATACACTTTGATATTTTCTGTTTTATCATATTGTCCTACATCCCTAGTCCATTATTTAACTAATCATTTTAGCCAGAGGAGTATAAACAACTATTTTGTTGATGATTATCCTTCCAGTCCGTTATGATACCTTTTAATTCTTTTGTTGCTGTTATTGATAAGTTAAGTTCCATTTAATGTTTAATTCTAACCACTCCCAAAACAGACACAACCAATAAGTGCCGGGGATAAGCAATGGCACTAGAAGCTTCCGAAACTTCTCTAGACAATAATAGAAAGAATCACTTACAAGAAACAGTGAAACGACCCTCTTACAGGACGAAGGTTTAAACATCTGATAATAACGATAGTCACAATCACAACAACGGATTTAAGAGTAATAAGAAGCTTCATGCATCTACTTTATGCTGTTAATCCAAAGATTAGAAACTTCATAGGATATAACTAGGTTATGCAGAACATCAAATAGATCGAAACATGACAAAGTAGCTTAGAAACCAATATGGCACTTTATAGTATGGTATTGCAAAATGAGAAATATGTGTGTATGTGGGCATGGGCATATGCACAGAGGGAGGGGAGGAAGAATGAGAGAGAGCAGAAATATAAATTATAATTCCTGAAAAACAGGAAAGGGACTGACAAAAAAAATTAAGCATGCACCAAAACCGAATCAAATATTAGTTAACACGATTTGGTTGACTCATATCCACGGGTTATGTTTGCACAAGACCGTTAAGCAGACATACCGGCAAGATACTCAAGCGATCAGACACCAAGATACTTTACTCATAACATTCTGAAAACGGATACATATAACCTAATAACAATACAAAACACTCACAGTTCTTTCAGTAGTTCCAGGAGGACCATCCAGAATCTTAATACGAGCTTTTGTTTCCTCACAAACTTTCTTAATGTACTCTCCCTTGCGTCCAATGATACCACCAACCTTTTGTACAGGAACCAACATCCTGAAAACATTCTCTCCAGGCCATCCAGGCCATTTATTTTCTCCACCACCTCCGAAATCATTTTCAGCCCCTTCCGTTTCCAGAGGATGCAAGTTCTCAGGCATATCACCCACCTCGCTCATATCCGGCGCTTCTATGTTTTCCTCAGCCATTTGCTGGGCAAGCAACGCAAAAAGAAACAAATTAATATGAATATCCAATAATATTAAAATGTTCAATCATATATCACTATCCAATGATTAACATGGGTAACAATATAAACAGTCACCATCTACATTTTCCATTTGGAACAAGATCATACGATAACCACAACTAAAAATGTAGCAACCTGAATTGTGAGGTGTGAAGCACAAAATAATAGATTGTACATCTCTTCGTCAATCAATTTAAAATAGTTACAAACTTCTCACTGTGAATGCTTTTTTATAAAAAATATATATATATATGTTCGAAAAGAAAAAAAATGGATTGTAACAGGTCCTTCACAACAAAAGGAAAAATACACCCGAATCATACACCATTTTTTAGCTCACATACAAAGGAGAAAAAAAAGGAAAAACAACACCATGGCAATGATCAATTCAATTCACAGCAAACCACCCGTACTATGGTGCCAAATATGAAAACTAAAGGGCTGTGCATCACATAAACTTCAACTTATATGTTATCCAAAATATAAACAGCAAACCTTCTGAAAACAATACAAACAGCAAACCTTCCAAAAATACAAACAACAAAAGAGATTATACGCCAGATACCCCCAAAAAAAAAAAAACATGTTGCACAATACCAGCAAAGCTCTATGATCACAACCAATGTGCAATTACCTGATGCTAATGGAAAGCAATACATGGCAGAATAGATGGAACCATGTAAACAATCAGATTCACTTGCCAACCAGAATAGCATCTGATAGGGCTTAGGACAAACGAAGGAACCACATAATAGAAACAAATTTCCAACTACTTCAGCTTTATGTAGCAAGAAAATTCAGAAAATAATAATGATGTTCTGCCCCCAAAGACTATGAATATCTACAAAAAGACCTCAGCATAATATAGCTCTACCACAAACACCGATGATAATAACCCAAAAACACAAGAAGATTAATAAAAGTTCATTAAGTATAAAAACAGAACACAAACTTTAAAAAAATGCTGTAACACTCCAAAAAACGTGAGGAATTCTATCACCATTTAAAATAAATTAATTTAGATCCCAAAATCACACAAAAGATAAATCAAAAGCTCAACAACTCAAACAACATTGGATAACTGGCACCAATCACAAACCCAACCACTTATATTTTCTAGTTATTCCACATATACATATTGTTCTTCATCAACCACCGATAGCAAAACTTGTCCAATAAGACAATACAAATATCAAGAATATCAACTTAAAGCATAGACACCGGGCCCCAAGCCCTCAAATCACAAAACCATCAACCTATCTTTCACAAAATTTCAATGGTCTCCCCAAAAAAAACCCTAAAAAAATTTCCTCGGAAAGTAAAAACCCTAAAACTTGAACCCTCTGCATCGACATTAACACCTACAAATGTATATATATCCATGAACATACACAGACTTATAGCAATAAACCCTCAACAGAACATGAACGCGCGCAAGTAGAAAACAAAATCAAATTTAAGTAAATTTGATTGACTATACATACCGCTCTATACAGACACTTAACGAAGATTGTTTGATTTTTTTTTTCTGCAGATTGACAAATTAAGAAACTAGAGAGAGAGACGTGGCGGATGCAACTTCTTGCTGAGAGGGAGAAAGACGGAGGCGGTGAAGGCAGATCGAGAATGGTTATTATAGGGCGAGAGTAAGGTGATGTTTGGATAATTGCTTTCTAGTCCCTCGAACTTGTGCTATTAGTAGATTTGGCTCGTTTCTTTCCAAATTTTATTACCCTGTAAAATACATTAGGGAGAATTACACTCAGACCCCCTGAAGTTTGTCACTTAATCACTCAAATCCCCTGACATTTGAAATATTACACACAGACCCTCTGAGGTTTGTACGCGCGTAACACTTAGACCCCTGCTGTAAATATATTAATTAATAAATTATACTTAGACCCCCTTGAAGTTTGTAGATATGTAATACTTAGATTCCTTAAGTTTAAAATATTATACTTAGACAAAAAATACTCTAATCAAAGATAGAATATCAAATATTTCAAATTTTACAACCAAACTTCATATTCTATTGTATCATTTATTGAAATAAAATTAAAAATAAAAATTTAATTTTTTCTTAAAAAATCGTAATTAGTATACAATTATATTATCTATTGGAATAAAGCTAAAAAATCAAATAAGGGGTCTAAGTCATTAATAATAGAACATAAATTTTACATCTAAAATTCATGTTCTATTATGTTATTTATTGAAATAAAATTAAAAATAAAAATCTAGTGTTTTTAAAAAAAAATCATAGTTAGTATATATTATACTATCTATTAGAATAAAACTAAAAAATTAAATAAGGGATCAAACTGTAATGGACACAATATCTTTTATCTTTAATTGGAGTAATTTGATATTTTAATTTGGTTGTTTAAACGACCAAATTAAATTTCAATAGACAATATAATTGTACACTAATCACGATTTTTTAAGAAAAAATTGAATTTTTAGTTTTGATTTTATTTCAATAAAAGATTCAATAGAACATGAATTTTAATTGTAAGCTTTAAAATATTTGATATTTTATCTTTGATTGAAATATTTTTGGTCTAAGTATAATATTTTAAACTTAAGGGGTCTAAGTAATATATATTTACAAACTTTAGGGGGTCTGGGTGTAATTTATTAATAGATATATTTACAGCAGGGGTCTAAGTGTTACGCGTGTACAAATCTCAGAGAGTTTGTGTATAATATTTCAAATATTAGGGAGTCTGAATGATTAAGTGACAAATCTCAGGGTGTGTGGGTGTAATTCTCCCAATACATTAATGTTATGCTTTCCGAATTTTATTACCCTGTTAAATACAAGAATATTATGCTTACCAAGTTTTACATTCTAAGTGATGCGGTACAATTTTCATCTTTAAATATTAATAGGATCTGACGGGTTCGGCCCAATTCAGAATTATAGCCCAACTCAAAAGCCCAGTTAAAAAATACATATCAGGGTCAAGTCACAGGTACAGCCGCGCCCATACTAGGCTCAGGTCAAAGGTGCAGCCAAGCCCAGATTAGATTAAAAATGCAAGCCAACAAGGACCAAAAACATATCATCTTGAAAAACCCAGTCTACTAATGACATACGTGAGATCTCCATCTTAAGAAGGGAATCAGGGTATGCATCGCAAGCCTCAATCACCTCGTTTGTTATGCCAACAGCACGGAGCCATCTACACCCATCACAAGGGTAACACCTTAATCAGGGCTCTCACGATGACACCTCCATCAAATCCTGCTTTGAGGTGCTATGAAGACTGTACTCCTTTATAAATTGTAAATCTCACTACACATGTGGGACATTACATACATCTCAGCACACTACGCCTCTTGAATAATAAGATTTTTCGGGCACTGTAACCATGCTCAGTAGAGTAAGTCACCTAAACCGAACTACTTAATCTTTGTGTTTACATGTATTGAGCCCTCTTACTTTATCCTTGATTGATTTTGTATAAACCCACTTTTGTGTATCATCAAGATCTTTTTATTTGATAATAAAAATTGTGTCACATCCCTTTAGACGAAAATTTTGATAATAAATCTTAGTCATCATAGGAGTATTATATAAAATATTGTCACGTTAGCTTTTTTTGACGCCTAATCCACTGTTATTGTAGATTAGGAGTTGAATTTCAACATAGGTAAAAGATCAATAATTTTAATAGAATTTCTCTTAATTTTTTTGTAAAAATTATATCCAAACTACTTGAGGTTTGTCACTTAATCACCTAGTAAAATATTACACACAAACCTTATAAAGTTTGTACGCGCTTCACATATAAACCCCTACTATTAATGTCCGTTAATATATCCATTAGTAAATTACATTCAAAATTCTAAAAATTGAACTACTCAAGTTTAAAATATTACACTTAGACAAAAAATACTCTAATTAAAGATAAAATATCAAATATTTTAAAATTTACAACCAAAATTTATGTTCTATTATATCACTTATTGAAATAAAATTAAAACAAATATATTTTTCTCTTAAAAATCATAATTAGTACTATTGATACCAAAATGTGGACAACCTTCGCGTCAATTTGTTGGGTTTCGATCACCTGAAAAATAAATCGGAGACCAGAGGAGAGCTCTGGGGGTTGGCTCTCCGATGCCTAAATCAGTGACTCAAAGGTATGAACTGAGTTTAGAAACTAGAAGTGACATACCTAGAGCATTAATGGGGCTCTATCTATAAGAGTTCCGACAGTTTGAACTGTGTAGGGATAATGATTGAAAATCTAGTCAATCATAAAAAAATTAGGATTAAGTCTTTATCTTTATACACTTATTTGATGTTATCTGTGCTGTTAAATTTAGCTTATCCATGATATGTAGAATCGCATTCAAATTATAGCTCTTGACATGATGGTTTAGACTTGGACTAAATGAACTTTTCAAATTAGAACTCTTCTATCTTTAATTGGGGTAATTTTGTCGTTTAATAGATTCCATTAGTTACATAACTAATAAGGTATCTAAGTATAATATTTCAAATTTGAGAAGTCTAAGGGTTATACGTCTATAAATTTTAGGGGGTTTTTTTTTTTTTTTTTTGATAACTGAGAATAAAATTTCAGAGTAAGTACAGTAAACAAAAGACAGTAATTTAAAAGCATCCTAATGTAGCATGGGGGGATGTGCATCCAAATCCACTTGAGCCTTCGTTGAATTTGGGAGTTGGTCTGGCTGGAGTGGACCTATATAACCCATAGCGAGCCTCCATCTTGCTAACTCGTGAGCTGCACCATTTGCATCCCTGCGTGTATGTACAAATTTTAGGGGGTCTGAATATAATTTATTAATAGATATACTAAATATTAAACGTAGGGTTTCTCAGACGGTCTGTGTGTCAATTAGGCCTGTCAAAATCCAACACGACACGATTAACCGACACGAATCGACACGGATTAAGCGGGTTTGGGTGAGACCTTAACGGGTTCGGGTAATAAACGGGTTAACCCGTTTAACCCGTTTAATAAACGGGTCGTGTTCGGGTGAGACATGTCAACCCGTTTATAACCCGTTTAACCCGTTTAAATAAAATTAATATAATAATAAATTAATAATTATTTTAAAAAAATTGGTCAAAATTTTTTTTAATGACAACTACACAGAAAATATATAAACTTATTTTTTCCAAACCCTAATCTATTTCCATCGCTGAACGTTGGGTGCGCCTCCAGCCTCTCCACTCTTTCTCTCTCTCTATCTCCAAGCTTAGTTGTTACTTGTTGCTCCTCTCCACCATCTACGCTGAACTGAACCGAATGCGTTAAGGTCGATCGCTGGCCACCGAACAGCCTCCAAGCTTGATCGCTGACCACGGCTGAACTCTTAGGTTCGAAATTTTTTCCTAATAATTATGATTATTTTCTTGTATTTTTTTGAAGTCATCTAGTGGGTCTTTCCAATGTTTGAATGTTTTTCGGCTCCAAAGAGTTTCAGCTTCAGATCTGACTGATTTGCGCAATTTTGCAGCAGTTTTTGGGTCGAATCTCTTTGGTAAGACTCGACTAGGGCTAGAATGGAGTACCCATTTAGATTCATTGCAACCAAAGTGGATCTGGGAGGTGTCGTCCTCCTGTTTGTGTTTCTGACCATTGTTTGGCTGCTGGTTTTGTTTTAACTGCCGCATTTTTGGCCTCTGGTAGTGCTTTGTTGTTGTTAGATCAGATCTGAGTGTGTTTTTTGGCCATTTTTTAGTGCCGACAGTGAGTTTTTTGCCCCTGTTTAGTTCAGTTCAGTTCAAGCAGTGAGTTTTTTGGGCTTTTTCAGTTTCGACAGTGTGTTCAGTTCAGCGATCCCTGATATTGGTTGTTTAATCTTCATTGGCTGGTGCCAAGTTCTCAGTCTTCCTAAATCTCCTACCATGTATGCTAGAATAAAAAAGCTGGGAACAAAATTCAACTTCCACTCCGGGATTTGATATTGCTTTAAGTTTTTCTAATATGGCTTGTAGCAGATGGATATACTGGGAAAAATTTGTGATTCTTCTTTAGGAATGTGTGTATGATATGGTGACTAGTATCATAAAATGATGATAGTTTAGTTGCTATTCAAGACGTGGTTGTTTAGAACGGTTGAGAAAATATGAGGAGATATAATAAGCGTGGGGGCTCATTTACATGCGATACAATGTCTGTTATAGCTGAGAGCAGAAAATTTGATGGGAGAAGTAATGGTGGACTTGACTGAGACTTAGATTTAAGCAGATGGTCATACATAATGCAGAGGAAGCCATCCGTCTGCTGTGGAGGGGCACCTTTTTTCTCTCACCATTAGATCTGGATTTTTATATTTTGAACCTCCCCCTTTAGAAGTTTTCATTACAGCTTGTACATTTTGATTGATGTTATATAATATTTCATTTTAATTTGTGTAGGGCATGGGAATTTGGTTGTTGAATCTGCTCGTTGTCGTGGAGGTGGAGATTTGATATCTTTCACGGGATTTTGTGAATAATGACATTTGTAGTTGTTTGAGATTGTGGTTTGTAATATGATTGTTATTTCGGATTGTATTTATGATTTGTAATATAGTTGTTGGTAGAATTTGGATATTTTGGATTGTACTATGTATTTTATAATATGGTGTGGTATGGTATGACTCATATGAGATATCTCTAAATATCACATTTATTTGTGTTATTTTGTTAGTTTGATAAAGATATATAACATTTTTAAATAAACAGATAAATGGTTAAACGGATGGTTTATCGTGTTAAATGGGTCAAACGGGTGGTAAACAGGTAAATGGGTTAAACGAGTGGTTTATCGTGTTAGTCCTACCTGACCCAACCCAACTCGACCCATTTAAAATTAGACGTGTTAAACGAGTCGTGTCGTGTTACCCGTTTATTAAACGGTTCGTGTTCGTGTTTCGATTTTTTACCCGTTTATTAAACGTGTCGTGTACGGGTTTACATGTTTTTCACCCGTCACCCGTTTAACCCGACACGTACCCGTTTAACCCGACACGTTTGACACCCCTAGTGTCAATGAGTTTTGGTGTAATTTTCCCTAAGTTTGTTAATGTATTGAATCCCAGAATTTTTTTGACATATGCTTCATTTACCGATTAATTTTAATGAAATTTCTCTCATTTTAATTTCGATAAAAAGAGGGTTGCTTGTCGATGGAGTGGTTGTCTCTACTACAAAAGCATAACGGTATATTACGATGTCAAATTGGTTAAGTATAAATTTGGATGTGTGTAGATATTCTTGATTGAATACCCTCTCCTTGCAAGCCGATTTTGGTTGAGTTCTACATAGGGTTGATACCATACTCACTGGAATCAAATGAGTCTACCATTCACATACTCAGAGACTGCCCCAAAGTTCAAAAAGGTCTAGAGTATGTATCTAAATAACTAGGATAGAAACCTTGACCTGCAACTTAACCTCCATAGTTGGCTAAATGCCAACTTTAAAAAGAGGATTGGAGAGGAATTAAATGGCATATAATGTTTACCTGCATACTCTGGGGTATGTGGAAAGACAAAACAGAGAATGCATTGCAAATACCCCCAAGAATCTCCAACAAGTGGCAAGAGAAGCTTGGATGCTTGCAATAGAATCAGAGAAAGCATTTAATGGCTCTCAACTACTAACATCAATCACCACACTTGGACTGATACGTTGGGCCTTTCCTATTGCAAGATGGGACAATCTAAATACTGATGGCTGCTAAAAAGGGAACCGAGACCAGTGGGAGTGGGAGGACTCATAAGGATTGACCAAGGATAGTGGATCCTAGGATACTATGGAATGTTGAATGACACTTCTTAAAGTATTCAAGTGAAACTATGGGCAATCCTCGAGGGTCGTTTGTTAAGGAGGTACGGGACTTGACAATATGGGTTTGAGAAAAATAATTCAAAACTCTCCCAAATCTTATGTTTATATGAAAAATTTAGTCCCAAGTTTTCAAACCCGACCGTAGCTGACCCGAAAATTAAACCCATGATCATGAGTTTCGTCAAACCTAGGGGAGAGGTGAGTTTGGGAAGATTAGTAAGGAGTTAAGAATCCAAAAGACAAGTGTATCTCTTAAAGTATGAATTGAATTGATTAAGGGTAAAATAGTCATTTACAGGACAAATAGTTATTAATAATTATGAATTTATGATATATCCATGGATCCTACATGTGTATGTGTTACATACCAAACAGGGTTATAGACTGAATTGAATATTGAATACCATCTTTACAAAGAGGAGCTTGAATTTGAAAAGGTTTAAAGAAGCTAATCCAAATCCCTCTAAAAAATTCATCCAAACAAGTCTCAAAGGTCTTGAACTCATTCAAGCAAAGGGAATAGGTAAAGCAATGGTGGAAACAGATTCTCTTTTGAGGCACCCAGACTGTTCACATACAACATACAGGAGGCTCACCTCGACAGAGCCATCATTGCCAAATGCAAGCACCTGATGGCAGGGTCGGCCCAAGAGTTTTTGAGGCCCAAGGCAAAAAATAAAAATAAAAAAAATTATGTGGGGCCCTAAGAATATTTTTTTTAAATTAAGTTTTTAAAAAAAAATTATATGTAAATTCATATATTTTAGTAACTATACTTAAGTGAAAAGTTTCTTGCAAAAAAATACCCCATATAAATAATTATATTAAGATTAAAATTAACTAAAATATAGAGGTTAAGAAAATAAAAGTAGATAAATAAGCCAAAGTCACTAAAATATATATAATATGAGGCTGAATAGAGTCTTTTAATTTTTATAAAAAATAAATAAATTGCAATTTATATTTTGAAGTTACGAAAAAAATTGTATATACATTAAATTTGTACTTTAGATTGAGGAGGAAATTAAGAAACTGAGGAAAAAAATAAATGATATATAAAGTTTAGGGATAAAAAGATTATATAATCATATGATTTACGAGTTCCGTAACTGTAGTAAACACTATGTAGTAGTATCACAATAAGACAACTGACCTCTTTTATTAAGATTTGAATAGTTTGATAATATAACTTTTTTTTTTTGTCAATACGATATAACATCTTTAATTTTTAAATTTTTATTTAATTATATATTTTTATGAGATGTAAAAGATTTGGGCCCTAAGCGATTGCCTAATTGGCCTATTGGTTGGGCCGGCCTTGCCTGATGGAAGCCCACAATATTCCCATAATTCATACCTTTAGGAAAGAGAATCAATGTGCAAATGCAATTGCAAATCTTGTAGTACTGCAAATGGAACCACTAGTTGAATTGGAAACCCCCCCCCCCCCCCCCCCCCCCCTGGCCAGTACTTCCTTCTCTAGGAATTCTATTTAGTTGTTTTAGTTAACTTTCCAATGTACAAAAAAAAAAATTTTTGATAACATACTCACTGAATTATTCTGATAACATACACCTAACCTACTTACCTAACTCATCTTAGGGTGAGAGCAATGGATATGAGGCCTGTTTGGTACGTGGGTTGGAAAATAAATCTCCTTAAACTCATGTTTAACAACTATGCATTTAGCCCAGGATTTGAAACCCAGTTCGGTCATGGCCTGGTCATGAAACCCAAGTTCATGGGTTTTATGAAACCCATGGGGGAGGTGGGTTTCATATGTGGGTTAATGGGTTTAACATCCAAATGACATTAATTTTTTTTTTTTTTTTAATTTGGCAATTGATTCTCCATTTAGTTTGAAAAATTGGATGTTGTAACACACGTTTTCCTTTTTCAGGAAAAAAAAAAAAAAAAATATCCCGTATCATGTAGCTGTCATATTGATACTACAATGTCACCATTTCACTCACTGGCAAATGGAACTTTAGATATGTATTTTTACCAAGTTTTTTTCTCAGAAAAATGGGTCTTATTTCCCTGTATTTCTGGGCAGAGTACCTTCCTTCTTGTTGTGCTTTCCTAATGTACAAGTAATTGCTCATCGAGTAAATTCCAATAGGTAGCTCAAGTGATAAGTGATAACAAGAACACATGACAAACTCAAACGTCTGGAATTCGAATCTTGATGACTCCTTAGGACACGTTTGGATAACAGTAATCTTAATTGAGAATTAATATCTCATTCAATGAGATACCCGGGTTTCAATTATCATAGGAATCTCATATTTAGTGTTTAGTTATTGTTAGTAATCTAGCGTGGGAATTAATGTCATTGACAAATTGTTTTAAGAAATAATTTAATTTTAGAAAGGAGCTTGATTTCCGGAGGAGAATTTACTTTTTGAAATGAAGTTAATTTTAGGAAGGAGATTAATTTTGAGATTTTTATTCTTTTTATAAAATATCCAATCAATGTAGGTATGAGATTACCACCACTGACCATCGGTTTAGGATACCCACCATTATTGGGAATTAGATTACAGTAGTAATCTTATTCCCGAGTTAAATTACTAAATAATTAACTCTCCAAACATGGTAATCCAAGATTTAGGAATGAAAATCTAATTCTCAATCAAAATTATCGTTATTCAAACGGGACCTTTGGGTCAATCCATGAGAGATTTATCTCTCATGAATACTCTTGTTTTGGCATAGATGAGACGCCTTTGACCAGATTGAAGAAAGAATTAGTCAAGGTGAGCATAAAATTGACCCAAATACCCTTAACCGTTGAACCAAAAAAAAATTACTCTTCAAGAGTATGGATTGTGTAACTATAAGATTCCTACAAACAAAGGACATAGATGCAAATTGAAATCAAACAGGTGGGTTCCTTTATAGAAGAATTGCTTTCAGTAACACCTATTTTCCAATTATAAAGAGAACACCTTATAGTAAACATGCTAGAAATGTGGATGCTGACTGATTATCAACAGTTTGTTGAAAATAACATCAATACAACTTTATTCTGGTGGCACTTCCTGTGGGGCACTAAAAGTTTATACTGACTCCAAAATTTTCCAATAAGGACTCATCACTTGTGTATACTTTTCTTTGCATTTTGTTAGGTTCTGGGCCATGAATGGTTTGGTTGCATTATAGGGCTATCTATCTTCTTTTTTTAACACAGTGGTAATGAATTTGCATGGTGGAAATTAAAACACAATGGCTGGTAATATTGTTCTGAAATTGACTAACACTTATTTTTTTCTTGTTGGGTTCATTCAGTCCCTCCGGTCGTGTTTGGTTGGTCATCCAAAACAACTCGTTAATGCATTTTTAGGTGTATTGTAAAAGGCAGTTTATTTACAAAAGTTGGGTGATGTACCATTTTTTGTGGGTATTTTTATTACTTTCATAGGTATTTTTACCACTTTTTGTAGTACTTGTGATCAATCTAAGATCACCCACATCGATCGCAAATATCACAAAAAATGATAAAAACATCCACAAAAATGATAAATAATAGTACGATATCAATTTTTTTTTTCCCGATACCGTAAACTAGTTCAGTTTTGATAACTAAGTCAACTGTCCAAATTTAAAAGTCATTAACCAAAGGGGTTGACATTTCCACTTTATTTATTTCCTTTCTTCTTTGTATAGTTTCTTAGTTCTATAAAAGCTTTAGCAGGCCAATCTGTGGTGAGCTTGACACTCAAGCTTGGCATCACACAATCTGCTGCATATGCCCCTCATTGATTAAGGTTCTTCAACTCTCATCCTTCCTTTGCCCTAGTGGGAAGCAAAAGACATATCCTTTGCTTGAGAATAATCACAATGTCAAGCTCATTCAAAGACTAAAAGTGTTACACTTAACCTGGATGGAGAGAACGGCATGGCTGACATTGATAGAGGTCGTTCTTTTTGGTCTCGTGGCCCACCCTAAGTGCTTCAGGCAGAAAAAATAGTTCAGTTCCGAGAAGAGGAATAAATAGCCCCCTATATAACTTCCAATTTCCGAGCATAGGATAGGGAGTCAAGGAGAAAGCTTTTTTTTCCGGTTACCTTTATGTTTATAAGGGGCTCAGAGTGAGTCACCACTCCTTTGAAAAAATGTTTTAACCAAGTGCGAAAATCAAGACATCAAAAAACACGCGTTACTAATGTATAAAACTTTCGCCTATGACATGGTTTAGAAAAGGTAAATGATAAGCAATTTTATCTTTATTTTGGATGATTTATTCAGAACTTGAACCCAAAACATATCGCATAAGAGAATGAGTGCTTGTCATCGCTTGAAGTACACCGACAAATGAGAAACATGAGTTAAGTGTGTTTGACAAATGTTACCGTAAACATATTTAAAACCCTAGATATTATTAGTTATAAGAGTACTCAAACGTGCCCTTGTTGAAGTTGGAGACAAAGATATCAATCAATTCCTTTGTTGACTATGTGAGGGCAATTAACAACCTGGATGCTGAAATACTTAATCCAACGGTCCACGACATCCAAATCTTTCAACGTTTGTTTGGAAGCAAGCTGTTGAAATCGAGGATAGCTTAGATTATCCTATTGCAAAAGGCATCTATTTGGGTTGACCTAGCTATCACTAAAAGAATATTAAAAAAAAAGTAGTACACAACCCATAAATCTTTCATCTATAACAAGATCTAAAAGAGTCGTATTCCCATTTTGAATAGGCTGATTTGTAGTCCAATTTATTTTAAGTGTGAAAAAGCATGGAAGGGTGGTGTAGAAAGTGGACTCCATGGCATATGAACCCCTCCCCAAAAAAAAAATCACTTATCATCCTTACCTATAAAAGGAGCTGGTGGGAAATAGTAAATGGCCAACTCAAAACCCTACTCTCCCTGTCTTTCTCTCTGTCTGTCTCTCTCTCTCAAAAGGATTGTTGAGGGGAATGTCGTCTGGCTCGAGACCTTTCATTTGAAGTTCAAAGCTCATCCGAATGATTTCGGACCAGGCTTCATTCCCCTCAACTTGGAGAAAAAAACAATCTATGATAGTGCAGCCAAGGCTATGGCTTCTTTGTTACCTGAGAGCTACTTTTCTTATAAGCTGATTGTCTGAAGTGGGATCGTTCAGTTACTTCTAAGTTTTTTTCAATATATTATTCTATGGCAAACACAGGTATACCTTGAAGAACATGGCAGAGACTCAGGAAGGGAGTGGAGGAGCAACTTACTAGATTCCAGCAATCACGGAAAGATGCATGTGTATTTGATCTAGTTTTCAAGATGTTTAATGTAGTTTTTAATCTCTTTCCTCGACTTTTTACCAGCAATATTGACAAAGATTTGGTTAATGTGAACTTATGACTGTAAAATGTGGTCAAAAGTTTTCTTTTTGGTTATTTATATATTGGGACTTGGAGAGTTAATAGCTACTACACATCTGCTTTTTCTTGCAGACGGAAAACAAGACGGAGTCTGAACATAGGAGGCTTTGATTTGATAATTTAGAGATGGAAAGTGTTGAAGATACTATTGACAAAGAGCATGTTATCTATACATTCATTTGAACAATTTGAATTATTGTTAAACTCATTCCCTATCAATATAAGATAGGATTCGTCTCATCATCCTATATATAGGGTATTTTTTGAGTACCAGAATTACCGTGAAGGTGATGTTTTTTAGGCTTTGGTTCATAAATGTGGGTGTTATATATATATAGAATCACGTAACTCTTTGGTGTTCTTTCTCGATTGTTTACTTTGCTGTTAAAACTCAACAAAAAGTTTTAATTTCCTTCCATCCCACATATTTACTCTTTCTTCTTACAGTTAACAGCTTCAGGTCATCAGCTGTTCGGAGAATAAGCATATTTATAATTGCTCCAGACCCGACGTCTTATAAACTAGAGTTCAACTGTGGTGCTAAATTATGATTATGTTTATTATATAGCAATGGATGTATACATTATTGTTTAACTCAATCCCTATCAATGTAAGTAGGATTGTCTCGTCCTCCTATATGTAGGGTGTTTTTTGAATACCAGAATTAATGTGAATAAGTAGTTTATTAGTCTTTGTTTGGTTCATAAATGTAGGTGTTATAGACTGAATCACTTAACTCTCTGGTGTTCTTTCTTGATTGTTTACTTTTCTGTTAAAACTCAACAAAAGTTTTAACTTTCTTCTTAAAGTCAACAGCTTCAGGTCATCAGCTGTTTGGCGAACAAGCATTATTTATAATTTCCCCAGACCCGACATCTTATAAACTAGAGTTCAACTGTGGTGCTAAATTATGATTAAATATGCTTATTAGCAATGAATGTAGTTCATTAGTGAAGATGATAGTCTAGTATGAAAACGTGAACATACCATTCTGGGCAGGAGCAGCTGGGAATTCCATTGTGATGCCTTCACAGAGTCCAACACCATTTACAAAGCCTTTAGCTATAGGGCAATCACAGCACGCATGCTTCAAACGGCTAAATTGTTATGCCTCCAACTCTCCCCCTCTCTGCCTACACATCCACACAAAAAGCTCCCTTGATGAACACATTCCTACATATAACAGAGACTTCCATCAGGACAAAAGTAGCTTGTAAATTAGGTACCATGCACTCTTGGCTCAGCAGTAGCTTTCAAGCACTATTTGCCAATGCATATAGTATAAAGCAGATTAACATCTCCATTACCTGCAGTAATTGCAGTTGCAAAGGCTTAGCTATAATCTCCTTCCCACCCACCCCCCCAAGAAAAAAAAAAAAACAGAGATTACTTATCCCATCTTGAGGTTTCTGCAACGACTACTTTTTTAACCTACATGGCAATTGCAGCTCTACAAAACCTATCAGCATGCTCACAATAATCTGCTTTACCTCGTGATACTGTCCTAATTTCTGCACAGGACAGTAAGGATTCACACATTCGGACAGTCATCCAATACCTCCTCCTTTCCTCACTCCCCTCTTAAGTACATAGAATGAGTAACATTCAACATAACAACAAATCAGTGATTGTTCGACAATTCAATGAGAGCCACACAAAATCATGACAAAAAGAAACTCAGAAATGATATATAGAATTTAAAAGGAAATACAAAATGGAATTTGTTGTGAAGAGATATATACTTGGACATCAGCAACAGTTTGCAGAAAACCTCACCTAAATTTAAAATTTAATGAACACCATATACTAAGAAAAAATTCAGGGCCAATTCCGATTTGTCTTTTCCTTTCCATCAGTATTCTTCTTTATGCAGTTCGAAAAAGAAAAAAAGAAATATTCTCTATGAGCATTTTCTCAATGGAATAACGTAGGCTTATTTATCACCCTATTGCAAAGGGAACTCAACAATACACTCGATGTACTCCCACAGGTTAGCTTTTTCTTTCTCAATGCAATATGGTACAATGGTAGGGTTAATTACAACCATATGGCAGAAGAAACACTCGATATCCTAAATGGGAGTCAACAAGTTTAGACTAAGCGCAATACGAAAATAATTTGCCTCCCAACTAAATGAACAGCCCAAACCTATAATTTCTGAGCCAATCTTAAGCTCGTTTACCCCTAGCACAAATCGAGGAATAGCCGAATAAGAAAAGACCTCAGATTTGTAGAAAATAACACTAGTGGCTTCATCAAACTTGAGCCTTTGAGAGCACAGTTAGACTAATTAAAAACCTCCCTTTGGTTTTTACTTCTGCATAATGGAAAGGTTGGACACTTCCAAAGAATGGATTGGTTCTAGTATCGCATTGACTGCTGAATACATTGCCCCAGCATGGAAAGGTGTAGGAGGATGTAAGTGTGCATTACATCTTCAATCATCCTGGTTGTAATAAGATTCTGGATCTTTAATATTTAAAGATCCAGAATCCTAAGATCTGACCAAACGCTTGAAATCAATAATATGAAGCAAACAATCTGCCAAAATTATAGAACATCCACTTGTTTATAATTGGAAAAGTGGTCAACAGCTTCTCACTTAACCTTTTTTTTTTGAAATTGTGACTTAACCTCATTCACGGAATAACAATACTTAAAAACCAATAACCAACATATAGTTCAATTAAAGTACTTATTGCATCACACCTTGAAATATTCTAATAAAAAAAATTGCCCTCATAACCTATATAGGTCCTTTTTTTTTGATGCATTCACACAAGATAGAAAGCACACATTTTTAACTACTTTACCCAACATCAACAGTCCAGAAGGCCAAAATATTTACCCTCATAACCTATATAGGTCGCTAGTAGGAGATGTATCAATCTTTGACTGCTAAAAAGAACCAAAAAGGCAAGACTAACACACTTGGGGGTATTCTATATATTACCTTGACAATAAAAGCAAATCTAGTCCAAAAGCAGAACTCAGCAAAAATGTCAAATTCAAAAAGACTCGAGACAGCTCTAAAAAGCATTTCCTTAAAAAAGAAAAAAGAAGACAAGCACGTTGAATAAAATGCCACTGGACGTAATATGACAGCTATTACTAGGGATTCAAATGCCATAACAAAAGACTTATGTTTGAGATTGCTCCATTAAAAATTTAAAGATTGAACAAACTTCACTTTACCTCCCTCGGTGCACATTACCCACGCCCCCAACGTTTAGAAACGTACAAACAAGCCTTACATGGTTTGTCGACTAAAATGCACCATTAATATTTCCGTCCAAATTTATTGTAAGTGAGACTCACATGCCTATCTAAGAGTGGATAAGTATAAATCATTGTTGACGACACAAATACCCTTACAAATTATTTACAATCTCAAAAAATGCCACATTCTTCTGCCTATCGTCTGAACCAAAATCAGCCTACACATCTATTCTTCTTATGAATCATCTAAACTTACACTCATTCTTATGCATTTATGATCTTAGTAAAAAAAACAATAAATGAAAATGAGATAGTATCCTGTCATTAAATGGAGGAATTTGACCACTGTTACTATATCAAGCAACTCAGGCACCACAATTAGTTCGAATTTCAAATTGATTTGAATTTGGCTAGAGATGATTGAGTTGTGGTAATCGACTTGGTGATTGGGGGCGGCAGCAGGACATCGCAGCCCAAGACACCATCACCCACCACCAAAATTAACCGCAAAGCAGCACAGCCAACGTCACAGCACCTGCAGCAAGTGGAATCAACCAAACACAGCTTACACAACCAATCAACTAGCCGCATCACCTCAAACACAGACGTAGCCACCACAGACGAAGGTATCATTAATTTCAGTATAGCAAAGAGTCCTTGACAGAGCTCAGAGAAACTTTGAGGCAACACAAAACAGATTTGCCAAGAGGGACACTCCAAAAGCAATCAGAGAGATTAATAGAGACAAGAGAGGGACATCAATAATCTTGCATAGAATCTCTTCAATCCTAAGCGTTCAGATCACTATCGAACAACCTCTAAGAGGGGCTCACAATTCTGTATTCTTTTCAACTTTCAGCAAGTAGAACTCGGGATTCATATGCGGCATTCACATGTTACATGACAATGTTCATTAGCTCATCCCGACCTGAGTTCAGCCAGGTGTGATCACAAAAGTTAGTACTTCAAGCCCACCAGACTAGTAAAATTTAACTTTATTCAATTTCCTGCATTGGTATGCTCAGGGCACTTTGTGAGACGTGCTAAGGGGGTGGTGTTGGGAGGCATAAAGGTTATTTATTGTTTCGTGGCCCCACAGCTCACATGTTCAAGGCCTGACTGGCCTAATAAAACAAGTAATCTATTGTTGGCTTATATGGTTATTCTAGAGATGAGGGGTAATATTATACTTTCTTAGACTGCCTTAATACAAAGACACGAGTGTAGGAATGTGTAATAATTTAGACCAAACCCCTATTCTATGTTACACCCGTTTCTTTCGTTTCTTTGTGGCTACTCTATATTATTTCATTCTCTTCTTCTAGCATAAACCTAAAGTTTACATTCAATTGCCACATCTTGCAAAAGCTCACAAAAACCATATTGATCCTAAGCTGAGACAAGTGAATCTTAACGTAACTACTAACAAACAATTATAGAAGCAGAGAGTCTTTCATAAAAACATCATTAAAACTGTGAAGTTGGTAGGATGGAAAAAAATAAAAGAGAAGACTTCTCTGAGCAACTTCTACCAAGTAGTTGTTTACAGTTAGTCTTTTACAAAAAACTATGTGATACTGACATAATTATGGCAGTGATTACATTTATCTTTAATGATTAGACTGAAAGAAAAGAGAAGAAAAAAAACTTAGTACTAGAATTGCTCGAAAAAATAGCACCAATCAAATTTAGTTTGACAGGGTTTATTTCTAAATCTTTTTCGAGTCATTAATTGATAATCCTTTCATTCCTTTTTTCGAGCCATTTTGAAGATTTGTAGGGCGAAGGTGCCTTAAAGGTGCATGTTTGTGCATATATAATTTCTCATGCAAAGATTAGTACTAATGAGGTTCTACAAAATAGGAGACCAAATCATTGCCTGCAACCGCAACCGCAACCGCAACTGCAATAGTGTGTTAAGTGTAGATGTGAAAATGAGAATGTTGATCACCTTTTTTTGCATTGTCCTTTGGCATGAACGTTTTGGAACAAGCTTTTTGATCTTGTGGGCTTTTCTTGGGTTGCTCCAAGGACTATAGTTTCTATGTTTTGCATGTACAATGTTACGTTGGATTTGAAGGGAATCGTAGATGGAAGACTATTCGAAAAAGTGCTTTCAAACTACACTGGGGGTGATTTAGAATAAAAGGAATGCGAGAAATTTTTAGGATAAGAGTGAAGAGCTGGAGGGTTTATGGGATAGAATTTAATTTTTGGCATCTTTTTGGGCCTCAATTTCTAAGGATTTTGAAGGTATTCTCTCTTTTGTATTAAGGCAAGCTGGAAGACATCGTATGGCTTGTAGTTGTTCACTGTTTTTTATATTTTCATCGTCTGTATCTGTGGTGGACGTTTGTCCACACTTGTTTTTGGTTTTGTTGTAATAATCTCTTGATTATCAATAAAATTTTATTTCTTATAAAAAAAAAAATAGCGCCAATCAACAATGTTAAGATGTGCATCAGATCTCCTAATGAGTATTATTTTGCTAAATTCGTAATTTCAGGCCTCATGACTGCAATTGCATGCAACTCACTCCCAAGCAGCCAACCACTCATGGACCCTAATGTCTCAGGTAGATAAATTCCAATTTGCTCAAAGGCTATAGAAAGTTATTAACTGACCTCCATCTTCCTTTCAGTCGTTTGTTTTCTTGACATAATTAAAAAGCTTATGGCTGCAGCAACTGCTTTTCCTCAGAACATGTTGAACCTTGAAATTCCGTTTGCCTTATAGAGCTACAGCACCTTCAGGAGGGAAAACTATGCAAGCGTAAGCATCCAAAAATTCGCTCTTTCATAACAATCAAACAACTTAGTAAAATGGAAAATCACTTCCAAAGGGTAGGTTCATCATCTGGAGCAGCAGCAAGGATATATAAAGTAAAATCACTTAAGACAAGCGTGCAACAACAAACTAGCTTTCAAAACCAGTACTATTATTATGTTAACTTCCCATCTACAGTCTTGCTACATTAATTATTAACAATATGCATGGAGAATTATTAGCAGACAACGGTTAGTCTGTTATTCTCATCCATCTTTGGTGTATACAAAAATTTATTGCTCAAAGCTGTTAGATATTAACAACTGTTAGTTATCTACAGAAATTAGATCAGTTGATCTAATTTCAAATTGTCAAATCCAATATGAGGCTCTTAAGTGGTAAATACGATAAATATAATTCAACTCCTGAGGGAAAATCTAAGCCCAAGACAGTTACTGCCAGTAATATTTTGACAAACCCTATAAAAATTCCGAAAGGATACTTAAACAAACTAATAAGGAAACACCAGAAATATTGAATTACTCACAGTTAACACTCCATCTGAACGCAAATCTTTCTCATTAAACCAGAAACATATGGATCAATTTAATGCAATTTATTTCTGATGTACAAACTACATTGATCATGTATTAATGAAATAACATCAGTACAAGTAACTTGAACACGAGGAACAGCCACACAAATGCCGTTGCAGTGCAAGCATGTTAAATATTGCACAATTACTTCTGCATGAAAAATATAGAATGCACAGAGGCCCATCATGTTCTACCCATTCCCAGACCCCAGTTAACCAAAAGAAAGCTGGACTAAAGAAA
This sequence comes from Ilex aquifolium, assembly GCA_951799425.1. Lineage (NCBI taxonomy): Eukaryota > Viridiplantae > Streptophyta > Magnoliopsida > Aquifoliales > Aquifoliaceae > Ilex > Ilex aquifolium. The sequence continues at coordinate 4,151,297 of OX637409.1, read as the reverse complement.
AATCTTAAAGAAGGGTTTTCAAAATGTCATTGAGTCGGCAACAACCAAATGCATTTTATGTATCAAAATAAGTTGAAACAATCAAACTTCGCATTACCTGAGATATGGCATTGTTATTCAATCCACAATTGTCCGTTGCATGATTCCGAATTCCAGTCTCTGAAAATGAGAGAAGGGAAAATGTGAACAAGAGCAGCCTAATCCGTAAGCATAATTTGAAGAATTAATCCAACAATTTAATTACCTTCCCATCACATAAAGAGAAGAGTTCAGCAAGCATAAACCACTGGAAGAAGTTAAAAGAGAAACATAAAACAGTAGTAACATTAGTGTAGACGAACGGATCACAGTGTTTGTTTACCGAGGACGATGAACTAAGACAGAAGTGTCCCACACTCACAGAACGACATCGTCTTTGTTCACTGCCCAAACAAACGCTCTGGTACAAAACCACTGATTCAGCCCCATACTGACAAGCTTTTAGTTACGCAATCACCGGCATCTCCGTCCTCATTACACTAACATGCGCCACCACAACAAAACCCTAATCGCCCAGAAGTGAGAACAAGAACGCAAAACATGTCAAATTACGGGTGGGTGTGTGTGTGTGTGAGAGAGAGAGCGCTAAAATGCGCAGGGTGCAACATCAAATTCAACTCTAATTCGTCTCAGATTGGATTGAACAAATCACTACACATCAAGCAATGCTTGAAAACCCTAGAAAACAGAAAGAAAACGAAAATCTGAAATCTGAAGTCTGAAATAAAAATTAATAACCGATTCTATCATATTTCAAGGGCAAAACAGAAAATACACCCATAAAGATATAGAAATTTACAGCACTACCCCTACAGACAAACTCGACCCTCACTTCTTTCCTTTCTTCACGGTAGCTTTCTTCACAGGCGTCTTCACTGTCTTCGGCTTCACGCTCTTCGCCGGAGCCTTCTTCACGGCTGCTTTCTTTGGTGCTGGCTTAGGAGCGGCGGCTCTCTTCCCCGGAGATGTCCGAGTCGAAGTCCTCGCAACCTTAGCCGGCGTCGCCTTTGGCTTCGGCTTTGTCACCGCCTTTGGCTTCGCAGCAGCTTTTGTCTTGGTTGCGGGCTTTGGCTTTGTCACAGTAGACTTCGGCTTAGAAGTCGGTTTGGCTTTCGCAGCTGGCTTTGGCTTAACAGCAGCTTTAGCCTTCGGAGCAGAAGCTTTTGGTTTAGCAGGAGCTTTCTTCGCGTTTGAGGGCTTTGCAGCCTTGGGTTTTGCTGCCGGAGCCACCTTCTTCTTCACAGGGGCGGTGGAGGCCTTGGGAACAGAAGGCCGAGTCGCTGGAAGCTTGAACGAGCCCTTGACCTTCACGATCTTACCAGCGGCGACAAACTTCTTCAATTGAGTCAACAACAACTTTTTGAAGTTGGGTGGAAGGTTCTTGTGCTTCTCTTCGGTGAACTTCGCAATCGCATACTGACTCGATCCAGTCTTCTCTTTCAAAGTCACAATCGCCTCTTGAATCATCTACACAAACGCACCAGAATTATGATCCCAAATTCAAATAACAAACCCCATACCAAAAGAACCGAAAAACAAAAAAAAAAAAAAAACACAAAACAAACAACAGAAATGGCGTTGATACCTCGAAGTAGGGTGGATGAGAAGGAGAGATTTTGGATTTCTTTGGAGCGGCGGGTTTCTTAGCTTTAGGCTCTTTCACCTTCTTCGACTTTCCGGACTTCGCCGCTGGCTTGTCATCTGTGGCCGGTTCAGTTGTCGCCGGCTCTGGAGCGGTCTCGACTGCCAAAACTACTTCTTCAGTGGCCATTAGTGTATCCCGAAGCTAGATAGGACTAGGAATTGAACGGAGAACGGACTAATATTAAAGAGAGATAGGGATTAGATCTAAATCTACACAATCCACTGGTACTTCACGTTGGTGTGAGATGACGATGCAAATGGGGCGGATATAAATAGTAATAGTCTGAGAGACTTATTCCAAAATCTGAGCGCTGATTGGTGGAAAGGCCCTTCACGCGGATCAATCCCTTGAGAAAATTTTAAACTTGGACCGTGGGATTAGACTTTATCCACGGTTGACAACGATAGACAAGTGAGGAATGTGTGGGTTGCTTATGAGAGTTGAATGGTTAGGCAACATTAGGTGTGTTTTTATGCTCAATTGATCTGGTCATAATTTAAGCTACACTGAATGGATTTCATTGAAATTTTTTGTATTTTGTAGGGAATTTTGTAAGCTTTCTGGAGAGTATTCACTTGAGTTGTGAGTATAAAGGGTTTGGGAGATATTTGGTTTGAAAGCGTAAGTGGTCGGGAAGGGGGTACGAGCGGAGTTTATTAGGGTTTTGAAGCATCTTAGGAGAATGTTGGAAACTAACGTCCAATTTTATCTTCTGATATGATAGTAGCTTAATAAATGAATCCATAGAATCAAGAATTACGCAAATCCAATAAGATTTGAGTATAGAACTATTAGGTTGAATGTCACTAAAGATGAACATGTTTAACAAGTGTGTAAAAATGTAATGCAATACACTTGTATACACTTTGTAACTGAAAAATATTTTCAAGTAAATAATCACACTTACAACCAACTCAAAACATGAACTCTTTAACCGTAGGATTCAAGGTTGAATAATTAATATAGCAATTTTTCCTGAGTATTTTTTCCGAAAGTTAATTTTGCATGAGTATGGCAGTGTAGTACGTATTAGTTGCATGGTGAGTATGGCATGAAAATGGTTCATCGTTCTATCCTCTTATTATCTACTTGTTGTTTCACACTGTTCAAGCATATGAGATCTCACGCACAAGATTATGCATCGTAATCTTCACATGTAATATGATATAGATGCATAGCAGTACGATAACTATTCATTTCTATTACATCTACGTCTAAAGATCTTAAGTAATAGAATACCTAAGACATACAAGATTGCTAGTACAAACTAGGTGATTTAGCTTATAACCAAATAAAATTGATGCTCTAAACATTTTTAAGTATATGTTACATGGCGATCTCTTGTTGATATTGATACCATAAAAGCAAATGTTATACTATATTTGTGTTCCAATGGATAATATATGCAACTTTGTGACATTAAAAGTCATATAACGTAAATAGTTGTTCATATACATGCATTTAATTGTTATAACATGTACGTGCGATTCCATATTAGTTATAACATGTTCAGTTTGGTTACTATGCACAAAATCCATGATGGTAGATGTGTTACATGACTATAGCAACCCAAAGCCATCCCATTACATTTTTTTTTTAAGCCCAAGTGATTACAACAATCATGCACCTAGTCAATTCCCTCGATTAAACAATACCATTGAACAACATTGTTGTGATCATTATCCCAAAAAACATGCTTTTAAATTGTTTTATGGCAATTCATATTGTTGTGTTTGTATGATGTATAACACAACAATAACAATTACTTGGCTTATTAAACAAGAAAAATCTTTGAGCATCACCATATGGTTGAAACTTAGAATCTTCAATCGTTTATTTCAACTAATCACTCCCACTTAGCAATTGACAATGAGCCCTACACATCTTCTTTCCATATAAATACTACTAAATTAAAAGTCTTATGGTCATATGTCAATTGGCATGTCACATATAGGTTTTACTTAAGGTTTCACAAATAAAAGATCATCTAGAAATGATACATATGAAAAGTTCTTCATTGTATGTTCAACTTTATGGATAACAACTATTGGAATCATGCAGTTAATAATCGGTTAGGAAAGTAAAACCACAGATATGTAATACGTGAATGCATACCATTACCTATGGGAGTAACTAGTACAATTTTAATAATCACAACGAGTATAGAGTAACATGGAAACTCGTAAATGTTAAAAATTCGTATCACTTTCAACCCCCCTCCCAAAAAAACACGTGCACCTGCACATACATATGCATTTGTTATTTAATGTCTGAATACCAATAAGGAAACATGATTATTGATTCGACCAATTTGGTAATTGTGTAGTTATTTAGTCAAACATTTTCTTGCTAGTAACTCTCTAGCGCGTTATTAGTTGGGTTTATACTACAAATATTTTGATTGGTTTTTTAGTCACCCTCCAAAATATATGTTTTTACCTTTCTCACTAGATGTGGTAAGTAATAGTAGTTTACTACAAACCACAACATGCAACAACTAATAAAACAACACAAAACTATATCATTTCACTAGATAGTCGAATAATCTATGAAGACGGACAAACTGCACAACATTAGGTAAAAATTCGAACACGCAACAATATGCAAATTGTTTAACATAAAGTTGGAATATACACAAGGAAAGATATATACACATCACAACATGCAAATTATTTCACTCTATGTTTTGAAAAATGATAAGTGTTCCATGCATGTGTGTGTATACTTAGCAAAGCAAAACCTTATTCCAACCATTTGTGATCTACTACAAGAATCATGATCCTTCATTGTGCTCTCTCAAGAGTCATTTTTGTTGTCAAAACTCAAACTATCCTATTTTTTTTATCATAACATTCACATTTAATTTTGGTTTATCCTTACATCTTACATTAGTAGGCGTAGGTATCATCACAACATTGTTCCTTATTGGGACAATAAAAGTGTTTTTCTAGACATATCCACCTCACCTATATTGTCTAACTCTTAGTTTATCCTATACCAACGCTACTTTTATAGTTTCACGAATATATTTACTTACAAGTCTATCTTTTTTGGTATACCACACATCTATCTTATTATATGTGTTTTAGATATACTTAGTTTTTGATATGTTATTCTTCAATTTAGTGAGTAACATCATATTAATTATCTTCTTTCTAGTTGATAATTGGCATGTGTATGTATATGTGTATGTGTATGTGCATGTGTACTGTATAACTCTTCCCCTGTAGGGCCCATCACTAACCCCTCTTCCCTGTGTTCATGCACCCGTGACCATTCTATACCTCAAACAAGCCCTATATCCAACAAATCACAAGTCTGCAATATCAACACTATAAGAAAAAATGGTTTTTGAGTTGACAATTTGTCGACGCAAATATTCTGCCATTTGCGTCGGCAATCATACTATTAGAGTTAGTAAAGAGGGGAATGCAAATAATGGGTGATGCAAAAAGTTTGAGTTATTAGCCAACGCAAAAAAGTATTAGCGTCCGAAAATAGCTGACGCAAAAAAAAAGTGAGGCAAAAGATTAGTTGGCATCAATTTTTTTGTGTCGATAGCTATTGTTGAGGCAAAAAAAAATACGACCTTGTTTGGTTTGCGTCCCAACAAATAGTATCAAAAAACTATTTTTAGAAAGAGTTTTAGAAAATTATTTTTGGTGTTTTTTGTGTCGTAGAACTTATTTGGTTATATGATTCAAAAAACAATTCTACGGAATAGAAAACAATAAATCTTATTTGGACAATAACTTAGAAAATAATGAAAACAAAAATATGGTGGTAGTGGTGTGATGGACATAGTGTTGGTGGTGGTGGTGAAAGTGTGGTGGTGGTGTTGGTGGGTGGTGGTGTTGGAGGTGGTCGAATTGTAGTGGTGGTGGTGTGGTGGACGTCATGGTGGTGGTGGTGAAAGTATGGTGGTGGTAGTGGTGTCTAAATTCTTGAAAAGTTGTTTCAAAAAACACACAAAATAGTTTTAATTTGTTCTCTAAATCTGCCCAATTTTTATTTTAAGTTTTCAAAAAATAAAAATAAAAAAAACTGGTCAAACAGTTTTTCTCCTAGTAGCTGTTTCCGAAAACTGAAAACAGTTTCTGAGATGGAAACCAAACAAAGCCCACATTTTTGCATCGGCAAAAAGCCGATGGAAATAATTTATTTTTGCATCAGCAGGTTGCCGACACACAGTCACTTCTTTTTTTTTTTTTTTTGCGTTAACAAGTATTTTGTATAATTTTTGCCATTTTAAATATTCATCTTTTGCTTCTGCTATTTGCTGATGCAAATACTCCCCTTAAACAATTTTTTTTTTTTAGGCCTGAACTTGTGCATGCATAATTATACACATTTTTGGCAAGACTTTAATTGCCATACAAAAAAATATAAATAAACAACTAAAAATTATAAACATAGATCATTCATAATTATGTATAAAAATATTTCAATATCCATAAAAAGGAAAAAAAATTGTTACAAATACATGAATTTTTTTTTTTTTGTTGGGATTGGGAGGGAGAGGGAAGAGAGGGAGACTTGAACACTTGACCTTAAGAAAGTAAAACCTTTATAAAGTAAGAAGTTTTCAAAAATATGAAAAATTCAAAAAATACATATCAAACGCATCAATATATGATTGAACAAAAAAAAAGTGCTCTCCTAATCACCCAATTTTTTTGCATGATTCATTTTCTCATTTTCAATTTCATCTACTTTCTCCCTATGCGTGATCCACTCTCTCGTCAATCCCTGCAAAAAAAAAATACAAATTTTGTTCTTATTATAGCCAATGTTAGAGGAACGGCCTCCCCCACAAACCTCTAGACACCTCGTCGGTGCAACACTTAAACTAAGGCTACTACAACTCCAACAACTATAAAAACATGATCAAACTTATGTACATTACACCAATGCAAGGTCATTTATATCAAAAGAGCATGATTATCACCACCAGATAATTCATCAAATAGAAAATATTTTTAAAAACAGCTTTGAAAAAAAAATGAAAGAAAAGAAAATCAAGCCAATGTTGTTAACAAGCAAGTTAATTAGAGCCAACGACGATTAACTAAATGAGAAGATGTAGCTATTCAGCTTGAAGAAGCTGATTAAACAAAAAAATCAAACTTTACCTTCAAGAAAGTTAATCAATCAACCAAAAATAACCAATTTAACACAAGAATCGCCTTTATTCCTGGTAAAAGAAAGAAAAGGAAAATAGCTCATCCCTCCTCTAGCTCTCATTACTGAACAGACAAAGATGAGAAACATCTTTCTTCTACTTACATCCATAAATAGACTGCAAAATAAATTGATTCAATGTTTACAACATCTTGCTTTTAGGAAGAGGATGGGTATCTTGATCAGATTGAAAAATGAGCAAAAACGACACCTACGGAAAATAAAAGCATGGGTCCTGCAAACATGCAAGTATTGAATATACTTATAGCCATAAATGATGGAGGTTTATATCAGCATGTCAAATGTAGTAGGAAAATGGAGTTTCAAAACCAATAAGAAACAAAAATCTCCATGGGGGCCTGTGGGGGTTTGTGTTTAAAAGTGTCACACAGCATTTTGGTTTCCATTTCATTATTGAGTTTGTTATGTAACTTTAAGGAGATTTTGGCATTAGTTGCAATTATGGACGCAAAATAATATAAAAATTCAACTTTTTTGCATCGGCGGCTTTAATGCCGACTCAAATATTCTCTTTTTTGCTTCATCCATCAATTCCGAAGCAAAAATAAAATATTTGCATCAACATTCGGCCAACGCAAAAAATTCTTAAATAAATGCCCGTTTTTCTTGAAGTGCACCCAACTTTGGAATAAAACATAATGCCTCCTAACCTCAAAAAAACTAATTTTCAACTCTCACCTCGAAGAAACTCATGTTTCATTAAACTTGTAAACGACATTCCAGTATATGGCTTCCTATATTTATCTCTTTATATTATTTCCCTTACAACTTATTGAGGATGTACAAAATAAGTTTATGCACTACCTGTTAAGTATTTAATACAATAATTAGCAAGGAGACTCAACACAAGCAAACACAAAGATTAAGTGGTTCGGTCTTTGTGACCTACTCTGCTGAGAATGGCGACGGTGGCCGGAGAATCTTATTACTCAAGATATGTTGTGTGCTGATAGGTGTATGATACTCCCTATTTATAAGCGGGACTTAAAATTTATAGGCAAGTGAAGTTGGCTTCGAGGGGCTCTGATTAAGGCGTCATCCTCATAACTGATTTCGTGAAGCTCGGATTCTCCTTGCAACGGGCGAGGGGATAGCGGAGTAATTCCTTGTAGGTCGCCTTATCTCGTAACGGGTGAGGTAATCTCGCGAGATTGGTTATGTACCCCCAATGACTACATCCCCACGGATTCCCTCTCCTCATATGAAAATTCCTATATGCGCTGATAATGAGCTAGGTCTCTCAGGAAGGTGGGCTTGACCCAACTGAAATTGTGAATAAACTTTTGTTGATCTGCATCTGAGCCTGCTCTAAACCTATCAAGGTCAGGCCGGGCCCGTCACTTATCTACGTGTATTCGCAAGATTGATCCCAAAACCCAATAAATTCAATAATCTCAATTGATGAATCCACCAAAACTTAACCCAAATTGTTAACACTACACTAATTAAGTTAATACATTAATGACCAAGACAGTCATCGATAATGCATGAAAAGAGTAAGAGAGTTGTGTTTTATGATGATATTGTGTTGGTGGGGATGTGAGGTGCTAACGGTAAGGTCGTCCCACCATGAAACCCCATACATTTCCCTTTCTCTCATGCAGACTGAACTATACCCTAAAATCACTACTCCGATCTTGCAATAGTTTGATGATACCCTATTAATACGTGTGAGGTATAGCTAAGACCCAAACCACAGGAAGTAGGTGCAGGACCACGAGGACCTTTGAAAATTCGGAAGGCCCGACTCCACCTCTAGCTAGACCTCCAGGTCGGTAAATGAGCTCGACAAATAAGGCCAATTGAGTGCACAATTCATCCAGTTGGATCCTTTTACCTCCCACAAGTTCTCGAAAAAGGAAGGCCGCGTAGTCTCATAACAAAGAAGGAGTGCTACTCCAACGATCATGGAGAAACAGACTCCTACGATCAAGGAGGGATGCGCTCCCCACAATCGAGGAGATATTCACTTTGATAGTCAAGCAATACCCGGAGAAGATCACAATTAATAAGGGAAGGTGTTGCCAATGTCTTATAAATATCAAAGATCTTCACTAGAAAAGAGTAATTTGTAATTCCATTCATTCTCAACAAGCAATAAGATAATTCTGTTGGAGCTATTGACTTGGTCTGCAACGTGATAGCTAAATAATAGGTAGGAATTGTTATTTAAACGGTCAAGTAAGCTAGTTTGTAGGAGTTGATTTGTTCAATTTTGTTTAGATGTGTTTTCCTTGTATTTCGATTTTTCTGTTTGTAAGGCTTTATAAAAGCCTCAGTTATCTTTCTATTTTGAAAGGAAGAAGAATTATCAGTTTCCTTTATTTGGTATCAGAGCCAGCAAGGACCTGATAAAAGAAACATACAATTTGAGTGTTTGAGAGGAAAAACACGAAAACAGGAAATGGCAACTGATTCAGGAAGCTTCACAACACCATGTGTTCCAAAATTCGACGGAGACTACGATCACTGGAGTTTGATTATGGAAAATCTCCTGCGTTCTAAGGAATATTGGAGCGTTATTCAATCTGGTTTCAAAGAACCAAAGGGAAATGAAGCCGTAAACACAGCACAACAAAAGGCAATCGACGAAGCAAGACTCAAGGATCTCAAAGCAAAGAATTATCTCTTTCAATCCATAGATAAGAGTATCTTGAAAACCATCACTCAGAAGGAGACTGCCAAGCAATTGTGGGATTCAATGAAAGTCAAGTATCAGGGAAGTGCTAGAGTGAAGCGGGCTCAGCTGCAACGACTTCGCAGAACATTTGAAACTCTAGAAATGAAGTCAGGAGAAGGTGTGTCTGAGTATTTTGCAAGAGTTATGTCTACTGCTAATGACATGAGGAATTGCGGAGAAGATATGCCCGATGTCAAAATCGTTGAGAAAATACTTCGAAGTCTCACAGAAAAATTCAACTTCGTAGTATGCTCAATTGAGGAATCCAAAGACATTGACAAACTCACAGTAGATGAATTACAAGCATTTTTGCTTGTACATGAACAAAAGGTGATTGAGAAGAGGAGTGAAGAGCAAGTTCTACAGGTGGAGAATGAGCCAAGGAATGCACAAGGAAGAGGCAGAGGGACATTTCAGAGAGGAAGAAGTCACTTTAGAGGACGGGGAAGAGCTAGGCATTTTGTCAACAGGTCAGCCATTAACTGCTTTCGATGTGGAAAATCAATTTGAATGCTCAAGCTAGGAAAATGGAGTCGTCAACTATGCTGAATTTGACGAGGAGGAAGAACTACTCTTGATGGCGCACACAGAAGTCAGTAAAGCTGAAGGAAAGGGCATTTGGTTTCTCGATTCCGGGTGCTCAAATCATATGACAGGAGACAAAACCTGGTTTATTGAGCTCGATGAAAATTTCAAACACTCTGTCAGATTGGGAAATAGTTTGAAAATGGCAGTTGAAGGAAAAGGCAGCGTCAGATTTGAAGTAGAAGATATCACACAAACCGTGTCAAATGTGTACTATGTCCCCAATCTCACCAACAATTTGCTAAGCATAGGCCAGCTACAGGAGAAGCGCTTGGTGATCTTAATCAAAGAAGGAACCTGCAGAATCTATCATCAACAAAGGGGCCTGATAATAAACAAACAAATGACTGCAAATCGCATGTTCCTGGTTTATGCGAAGATGAAGTCGTTGCCTAGTAACTGCTTGAAGATGGAAGAAGAAGACTTGGAGATTCTCTGGCACAGGAGATATGGGCACTTAAACAACAAGTCTATTCAAATTATGCAGCAGAAACAAATGGTGAAAGGACTGCCAAAATTAAAAGAAGCAGACAAAGTTTGCAAAATATGCAATGTGGGAAAGCAGCAACGACAAAAATTTCCAAAGAAAAGCAAGTGGAGAGCATCAAATAAATTGGAATTAATTCATGGAGATCTTTGTGGACCAATCACCCCAATCTCCCACAGTGGTAAGAGGTATTTGTTGGTGCTTGTAGATGATTTCTCTCGGAAAACATGGATTTATTTTCTTGCAGATAAATCAGAAGCTTTTGAAACATTCAAAACCTTCAAAAACTTTGCTGAAAAAGAAACAAAAACAGCCATATGTGGATTCAGAACTGACAGGGGAGGAGAATTCACATCAAATGAATTCAACAAATTCTGTAAAGATAATGGCATAAGACGACAACTAACAGCAGCTTACACTCTACAGCAAAATGGAGTCGCAGAAAGAAGGAATCGGACCATCATGAACATGGTACGATGTCTGTTGTCTGAGAAGAAGATGCCGAAATCATTGTGGCCAGAAGCAGCTAGATGGACAGCTCATGTTTTGAATCGCAGTTACACAAAGGCAGTCAAGGACATGGTACCTGAGGAGAGGTGGACAGGAGTAAAACCAAATGTAGAATACTTCAGAGTATTCGGTTCGATTGCACATGTGCACGTCCCTAAACAAAAGAGAATTAAGCTTGATGATCGAAGTCACAAATGCATCTTGCTTGGAGTTAGTGACGAATCTAAGGCCTATCGTTTGTATGATCCGGTGACGAAGAAAATAATCATAAGCAGAGATGTCATATTCGAAGAAGGTGAAAAATGGAATTGGAACCTGAGTACAATAGAGGCAGAACAGAATGTGTTGGCTTGGGGAGACGATGATGATATTGCCACAGAAGAGTCTGAAGGAGAAGAGACTAATGGAGAACCTAATGAAGTAGAAGACGGCAATTTAGAAGCAATTCCAGAAACTGAGGAATCTTCACCAGAATTTCCACAACAGACAAGAAGAAGAAGAGAGCCCGTTTGGATGCGCGACTACGAAACTGGTGAACGCTTGTCTGAAGAAGAAGAATCAGACGAAAGCTTAGCCTTTCACATCTCCAACGATGATCCAATAAACTTTGACGAAGCGGTGAAGGAAAAGAAGTGGCAGGAGGCCATGAAGCTTGAAATTCAAGCTATTGAGAGAAATCAGACCTGGGAGCTTGTGCCATTGCCACATCGAGCAAAGAAAATTGGTGTCAAATGGATTTTTAAAACGAAATTAAATGAAGAAGGCAAAGTAGACAAATGTAAAGCTAGACTCGTCGCCAAGGGATATTCACAAAAAGCAGGAGTAGACTACAATGAAGTGTATGCGCCAGTAGCACGATGGGATACAATCAGAATTCTGTTGGCACTAGCAGCTCAACGTGGATGGTGCATCTATCAACTTGACGTTAAGAGTGCTTTCTTGTACGGTGAATTGAATGAGGAGGTTTACGTTGACCAGCCGGAAGGGTTTGTCAAAAGGGGAGAAGAAAACAAGGTGTATCGGCTGAAGAAGGCTCTCTACGGCTTAAAGCAAGCTCCAAGGGCCTAGTTTATCAGAATTGAGAGTTATTTCAAGAAGGAAGGATTTGAGAAAAGCAATTACGATCACACCTTGTTCTTGAAGAAAAATGGAGATAAATTGTTGCTAGTAAGCCTTTATATTGATGATTTGATTTACACAGGAGATGATGAGCATATGTGCACAAATTTTAAGTCGTCAATGCAGAAGGAGTTTGAGATGACAGACTTGGGAAAAATGAAGTTCTTCCTTGGAGTTGAAGTCTATCAAAACAAAGGAGGAATTCATCTGTGCCAAAAGAAGTATGCTAAGGAAGTCTTGGAAAGATTTAATATGTGGAATTGCAATGCTGTAAAGAATCCAATAGTTCCTGGCACTGTCTTGTCAAAGTTAGGCAGCAAAAATGTTGATGCAACACTGTACAAACAGCTGGTAGGATGCTTAATGTACCTAACGGTAACTCGTCCTGATTTAATGTTTGTGGTATGTTTGATTTCTCGTTATATGGCTGATCCTAAAGAAGAACATATGATGATTGCTAAGAGGGTACTGAGATATTTAAAAGGAACATTGGATTTTGGAGTCTATTACAAAAGGAGCACAGATGTAAATCTGTTGGGATACACAGACAGCCACTATACAGGAGATGAGAATGACAGAAATCTGCTGGGATACACAGACAGTGACTATGCGCGAGATATAGACGATAGAAAAAGCACTTCAGGCTATGCTTTTCTTCTAAGTGGAGCAGCAATATGTTGGAGTTCAAGGAAGCAAGGAATTGTCACTCTATCATCCACATAAGTTGAATATGTGGCTGCCACTGCATGTGCATGTCATGGAGTTTGGCTTAAAGGAATTCTGAAGGAGCTGGGCGTCAAAAACTGTGAGTGCATCAATATTATGTGTGATAATAGTTCAGCAATTAAGTTGTCAAAGAACCCAGTTATGCATCGAAGGACAAAACATATTGATGTTAAATACCATTACTTGCGCAATCTGTCAACTGATGGGGCTGTGAGGTTAGTTTTTTGTGGAACTAAAGATCAAGTGGCAGACATAATGACTAAACCAATTAAGTTGGACCAATTTGTGAAACTCAGAAGCTTGCTTGGTGTTCGACGACTTGAGGAGTAAACTGATGCTGATTCAGCATATTTCAGTTTACGGGGAGGAATTTGTTGGAGCTATTGACTTGGTCTGCAACGTGATAGCTAAATAATAGGTAGGAATTGTTATTTAAACGGTCAAGTAAGCTAGTTTGTAGGAGTTGATTGGTTCAATTTTGTTTAGATGTGTTTTCCTTGTATTTCGATTTTTCTGTTTGTAAGGCTTTATAAAAGCCTCAGTTATCTTTCTATTTTGAAAGGAAGAAAATTTATCAGTTTCCTTTAAATTCTCCCTCCCTAGAGCAAGAGACTTCATTCGAGTGGATTAGCCGGTATCAATGAACCACTATAAATCCCGCTTATTCTTCAAATCTTTGATCAATTTTGATATAGTCACTCACAAGAACCTAAAGTTAGTCAACTTGAACGATATATACAATGGCTGAGGTTCTGTTTAACTTCTAGTCTGTAAACCATTAAGTTTATAGATAAATTTAATTGGTAATTATGTACATCATTTTTTTCCCAACTAGTGATCATTGTTTATTGTGTTCTTATCTGGTGATTACAAATTTTTTAGTAATATATATGTTAGTTTTCCTTACCAAATTACTCATTTAATCATTTTTTATTGAATTACTAAATTCTTCGAAGGCAAATAAGCCATTTTAATAAAACTTTTCGGGTTGGGTCTCATTATCATTTATGAAATTTCAAGGAGTGTTTAGAGAATACATTCAAATAATATGGACTTAATTGTAATTTACAAAAAAATACATTCAATTCCTCACAAACAATGTTACACTTACAATATTTTCGGGGGTAAAGGGGAAAATCTCTGGCCTATCTCCGGTGAGTAGATGTGCGCTTATGTCGTCCAGGCTCGTGAGTCCGAATTAAACTGAAGTTAAACTCCGAGTGCATGAACCGGTTCCTCAATATATACACCAATTAAATCAAAACTTGTGATTCAGTGAAAATTCGAACTCACATAAGAGATTTGAATACGACAAGCACGTCATCATTCAAATTTAAAAAACGTGAACTCTAGACCTATAAAAAAGTTGAAGATATGGAGGTTGAAAGGCCACAAACCTCAATTTTGACTTATCTAACCTTCCAAAAATGGACCAGGCCGGCCTGGGAGTTGGGCTGTAAAGAAAGGATTGCCTATGACCTGTGTTGGACTTGAGGGTTTGTACTGTGAATTATACTGTAGCATATGGCTGGTTTAGTCCTATCAGTCGTCGGACTGTTATTGACCCGTCAATGGGCTGGGTAGACAGTTCGAAGACAAAAGGACTTGATTATGATACCAAAGAAATAATTTTGGTATCATATCTCTAATTTTTATTATTTCAATGAGTGTTTTTATAATTTTTGTGAGTTATTTTATAATCAAAAAATTTATCAATTTTGTGATAATTTATCATTTTTTGGATGTTTTTACCATTGTTGTGGATGTTTTTACCGTATGTGGTAATTATTTTTATTATTTTTATTTTGTACAAAAAAAATTGCCACATTTTTATGTGCTTTTATTATATTTGTGGGTATTTTTACCACATTTATGGATATTTTTTACTACTGTTGTGATAATTATTTTTATCATTTTTTAGGGTACGCTAAAAAGACTCACAAATGTAATAAATTGAGGTATGGTACCGAATATTTTTTTTTTTTCAATACCATTGTCAAATCCAAAGAAAAAAAGGGTTTGACTGCTCTATCTAATGAAAAGGGAATATTGGTTTGATCTCAATGGTAAGTTGTACCCGTTTAGGGTCGTCCCTGACTCATATATGATTATTAAGTAGGGTTCGATCCACGTGAATAACTTAGTTTGTTGTTTGACTTTAATAATACTGTAGTGACGAATTATTCGTCCGGGTTAGTAGCTATTGTTCAAACCAGATCTTCTACATGCCTAGGGGTTACAAACTGGTCGCCCTTCTTCCTTTCTTATAAGCAAAAGAAAAAAAATGTGTTTTTAGATAGGTCATTTTTGGATTTTCATTTTCGTATTTAAACTAAAAATAAAAAAAAAATAGTTTTTTCCTAATTTTGGCGGGTTGATAAGGCAACACAATCGGCTGTGGTCTAAAATGGTTGTCTGCTAGGCTAAGATGCTCCAAGAGTGGGAACACATTTCTTTGACATTGGGACAATTGATCTTCACTTCATGGGGTGAGTGAGACTAGACCATGAAAAAGTCTTGGATGCGTTTCCATGATATTTCGTGTTTCAAAGCTGTGAATGTCAACTTTTCCTAATTAAATTCATATGCAATTGGAGATGGTGTTCACACTAGGTTCGTTCAATTGGGCAATGTTTAGGTATATGAATAATGTTATTGAGATTTAAAAAATTAAATTAATTTATTAACTTTATGATTTATTAATGAACAAGTGAAACTGTTTTAATAATATTATTTAATTTTGTAACTGTCATATCATTAGATCAGTAAATTAGATGTTTGATACCAGAAAAAATTGTTATTGTATTGGCCTAATGGCAAGAACAGTTCCAGGTGGTCCAGTGAATTAAGTCATTGTCAAGGATGGCACGAAGAAGGAAAGTAAAGAAAAACCTCACCGTTCATATTTTTTATGCGCTATGAGCTCCCCAAGACCAAAGTTATGTCATCACCGGATACTAAGATGTAAAGGTTTAATCATTCTTAAAATTACATTTGATTTTAAATAATTTTATCAAAACATCTTGTGTTTTTAGATTTTTTTTTTTTGTGGGTATTGGAAAAATTGATTTTTTTTCCTAGAAAAAAATCTCCGTTCATATTTCTTATGCGCTATGAGCTCCCCAAGACCGAAGTTATGTCATTATCGGATACTAAGATGCGGAGGTTTAATCATTCTTAGAATTACATTTGATTTTAAATAATTTTATCAAAACATCTTGTGTTTTTAGATTTTTTTTAGTGTGGGTATTGGAAAAAGTGATTTTTTTTTTCTAATTTGTAAAGTATGTTTTTAATTATTTTTTTTGTTCAAGGAGTATTATAAAAATAGTTTTTTTTTCTTTTGGTTTTTGGATTAAACCTAACTAACTTTCATAGAAAAAATAATAAATTATTAAATAAATTCTAAACAACGATAAAAAAATAGAAAAAGAAAGATAAAAGATGCAAGTTGTAATACTTGTATTTAATTTTGGCACTCGACGTAAGATTATCACCGAATTGATAATAAATTCTATTTGATGCTAAATAATGAAATTATTATATTCCATACCCAAATTAAATTTCAATGACAATTATGAAGAAAAGCGAACGATAATCAATTATTTGACATCACATTGTTATATTAGTCATAACATGTGCCTAAAAGCACAATGAAATATAAAATTCGAGCATCTAAAAAATCGATTAAATAATAATTTTTCTTTTTTTTATTTATTTAATTACATAATTTAAAATTTATTTTTATCCATTATTTTTTTAAAATATCGACACAAATATATAAATTGACAAATTTTTTCAACATGTGTATATTATAGTGTACAGATAATATTTGAAATAAAAATAATATTAAATGTTAAATAATTAAATATGCAATAAAAATAGCTGATGAGATGATTTTAAAGAAAAAAATATTTGTGAAATAAAATTTTAAATACTTAATAATTTTATTTTATAGATAGTATCACTGTTATAATAAAAAATTTCTCATGATTTAGGTAGAGTGGTGGTGGGTGGCTTATCAGTCATGACCCATCAGCGCACACTTCCATGAAGATGATTCTGATGATGCACAAATTAGTCTTTGACAAGATCAACAGTCAAGTATGAGTAATGATGTAATTAATGAATAACAAACAATCAATCAATGGCAATCAAGGAATTGAGACAGTAAACAACAGATCAACGCGAGGAATTATAGTGGTTCGGTCTCGGATGACCTACTTCCACTCTCTGGAATGGCAGCGATGACCGGTATTCTTTATTAATGAACAATTGTCCCCGGACGGTATATATCGGAGTTACAGTGCTTCTAGAAAGATAGCAGTGTGTATGAGGGTAAGTGTAGGGGTTTCAAGGCGTGCCGAGGTTCTTAGATGTCTCCTTCATATGGAGAGGACTTACATTTATATAGGTTGGGAGAGGCGGTGAGGCGGTCACTATAATTTAGTAAGTACAGTTATGGTAGGACTCTACCATTTTGGTAAGTTCTATTTTGGTAGGACTTGATCTTCTCAATCTTCATCCCGGTATTCTCTCCCTCGTGCTCCTATTCAGTCGGAGGAAGATCTTGGACTGGTCTTGACCTGTCTTGACTTGAGTTGGAGTGGGCCACGTTCGTTTGAACTTGCATCGGAGTCATTCACATGGCACTGAGGTGGACTGAGGGGAAGACAACGGAGGAGGACGAAGGAGGGCTCAAGTGGCTGCCTATGGGCGGCGCCCTAAGGGACCCTATGGGCGGCGCCCATTTGGGGACCTTGGGCGGCGCCCCCGTTGGTCCTGGTGCTGGCCTCTTGCTTCATTTGGTGCTTTGGCATCCTTCTAGAAGGGTTGACCCAGCCTTGATTTGGAACTTCCTTCGGGCTTTCTTGGTTCATTTAAATTAGGCTCGGCCCAGTCAATTTCGTACTCGTCATTTGCCCCCCATGCCCCAAGCCTCTGATTTTTTACGAGAGGAAGGGGTTGAGGGCATGTGTTTCGTCGTCACTTGAGTGAGTAAAAATTTTCTTGTTTTCCACGGTACTTTTTTATCTTCAGAGACATGTTGAATTTATCGGTATCGGATATATATATATATATTTATTTATTTATTTATTTATTTTCAAAAAGTTTTGCCCACCATCTTTGACTTTTCTTACCTTTTTTTTTTTTTTCTTGGTCTTGGCTTCCTGGCCTATGCTTCTCTTCTTTTTTTCTTTTTTTTTCTTGGTTTCTTCCTTTCTTGCTTGACTTGGGCGCCGCCCTTTTCTTCTTCTTCTTCTTTTTTTTTTTTTTTTCTTTGGGTTTGTTTGCTGGGCGCCGCCCATTCTTCTTTCTCCTTTTTTTTTTTTTTTTTTCTTTTTTTTTTTCCTTTGGCTTGCTTGCTGGGCGACGCCCATTCTTCTTTCTCCTTTTTTTTTTTTTTTTTTCTTTTTTTTTTTCCTTTGGCTTGCTTGCTGGGCGACGCCCATTCTTCTTTCTCCTTTTTTTTTTTTTTTTCTTTTCTTTTTTCCTTTGGCTTGCTTGCTGGACGCCGTCCATTCTTCTTTCTTTTTTTTTTTTTCTTTTCTTTTTTCCTTTGGCTTGCTTGCTGGGCGCCGCCCATTCTTCTTTCTCTCTTTTTTTTTTTTCTTGGCTTTGCTCGGCGCCGCCTCCTCTCTCCTTTTTTTTTTTTTTTTCTTTGGGCGCTGCCCTTTGCTTCCCCTTTTTCTTTCTTTTTTCTTTTGTTTTTTTCTTTGGCTTCCTGCCTTGGGCGCCGCCCTCTCTCTTTTTTTTTTTTTGTTTGGGCGTTTACTTCTCTGGGCGCCGCCCTCTTTCATTTTTTTTTTTTTGCTTATTGTTGGCATTATGGAGGGCGCCCAAGGTGGAGAGGGCAAGACCCCTCGTCTGGGCGACTGCTCTGCTGGGAGCTGTTTGTAAATTTTAGGAAAGCAAAATAATTCTGGACACAATAATCTTGGCAGAATTTTATTTCATAAAATAACAAATAAAAAAAAATCAACTAATAAATGATAGATAAAATCTTTAGGTGCTTGGTGTCCCGTAGGTGGGCCAAGACTTCCCTGTTGAAGTTGGAGTCACATCCTCCTAGCCCTTAGGCGATCGTCTGGATTTCTCCGAGGGGTTGCTGGTGTTCTCCGTCATCCTGGTCCCGACCAGGTGGCGGGACTTGTCCTCTGCCAGCAACGTACTGCCTCAAGTGGCCACGCTGTATGAGCTCCTCGATCTGCCTTTTGAGATCAAAGCAGTCGTCAGTGTCGTGGTCATGGTCGCGATGGAAGCGACAGTACCTGCTAGGATTTCTACGGTTTGGGGATGACTTCATTTTTTCGGGCCAGCGGAGCGTGGGGTCATCCTGTATCTGAAATAGGATGTGCTCCACCGAGGCGTTGAGTGGTGTGAAAGGTTGTCGCTCTCTCAGAGGTGGGGGACCGAGGCGGTCCTTGACAGAGATTCCCTCCGTCCTATTTCTTTTGTTTTCTATCTCCCACCTGTCCTCGCGAGTGTCCTTCCTTTTCTCCCCTTCTCGGGAGGACTCACTTCGACGGGCCTTGGTGACGTCCTCGGCATTTATATACTTTTGGGCCCTTGACAGCAGCTCGGGCATGCTGGAGGGCGGCTTCTTGAGGACAGAAAACATGAAACTGGAGGTGCGAAGGCCGGCAATGAAGGCGGCCAGGGCTACCTTGTCATCTGGCTCCTCAATCTGGAGGACCTCCTTGTTGAAGCGAACAAGGTAGCTTCTGAGGCTTTCGTCCCTGTCCTGCTTGATGGTGAGCAGGTGGGTCACTGATTTTTGATGGCGGCGTCCCCCAATGAAGTGGGAGACGAATGACCTGCTCAGCTCTACAAAAGAGTGGATGGAGGAAGGCTTGATTTTGGAAAACCACTAGCGGGCGGACCCCTTGAGGGTGGTAGGGAAAGTTCTGCACATGATCTCCTCAGGCACGTTGTGGAGTTGCATGAGGGACTTATAGGTGTCCAAGTGGTCTAGAGGGTCATTGGTGCCATCAAAGATCTCGATGGTAGGCATCTTGAACTTCGAGGGCAGAGGGTAATTTGCTATATCAGCAATAAAAGGAGTGTCGGTACGTCTTACCAGGTAGTCCAAGGTCTCCGGCGCCTGTGCCTTGATAGCATTGAGGGCATCACCCAACTGGTCTTGCACCTCTCTAATTTTCTCGTCCCACTGATTAGGGACATCCTTGGTCGGGTATTGACGTTCGTGGTCTCCATATTGACTCTCTCCTGCGTCCTTCTGGGCAGGCACATGCAAAGGGGGAACGCGTGAACTCCCTGCGTGTTGAGGAGGGACTGCCGGACGAGGGGCTCCCTGGCGTGGCCCTGGAGCATTATGGTGAGGGACCCCATGGTGGGGGGCAGTCTGGCGTCCAGAAGGGACAGGCTGTTCTTCTCCTGGTGGAGGGAGTGAGACTCCTCCTTGGGAGAGCATGAGTTGGATGATCTGCTGGTTCTGGCTCACCAGCAGCTGCATGGTCTGGAGGAGTTGTTGTTGTCCAGTGGCGGGAGTAACAGTAGTAGAAGGTTCCCCAGGCACGATGGGAGGGGGAACCTCCTCTCGGTGAGTCTGGTTGTTTTCTCCCGGTTGCTGGCTCATTGATCGGGTAGTGATTGCCATAGATTGAATGAGAGTAGGAAGACTAGTCGGTTCCCACAGACGGCGCCAAACTGATGATGCACAAATTAGTCTTTGGCAAGATCAACAGTCAAGTATGAGTAATGATGTAATTAATGAATAACAAACAATCAATCAATGGCAATCAAGGAATTGAGACAGTAAACAACAGATCAACGCGAGGGATTATAGTGGTTCGGTCTCGGATGACCTACTTCCACTCTCTGGAATGGCAGCGATGACCGGTATTCTTTATTAATGAACAATTGTCCCCGGACGGTGTATATCGGAGTTACAGTGCTTCTAGAAAGATAGCAGTGTGTATGAGGGTAAGTGTAGGGGTTTCAAGGCGTGCCGAGGTTCTTAGATGTCTCCTTCATATGGAGAGGACTTACATTTATATAGGTTGGGAGAGGCGGTGAGGCGGTCACTATAATTTAGTAAGTACAGTTATGGTAGGACTCTACCATTTTGGTAAGTTCTATTTTGGTAGGACTTGATCTTCTCAATCTTCATCCCGGTATTCTCTCCCTCGTGCTCCTATTCAGTCGGAGGAAGATCTTGGACTGGTCTTGACCTGTCTTGACTTGAGTTGGAGTGGGCCACGTTCGTTTGAACTTGCATCGGAGTCATTCACATGGCACTGAGGTGGACTGAGGGGAAGACAACGGAGGAGGACGAAGGAGGGCTCAAGGGGCTGCCTATGGGCGGCGCCCTAAGGGACCCTATGGGCGGCGCCCATTTGGGGACCTTGGGCGGCGCCCCCGTTGGTCCTGGTGCTGGCCTCTTGCTTCATTTGGTGCTTTGGCATCCTTCTAGAAGGGTTGACCCAGCCTTGATTTGGAACTTCCTTCGGGCTTTCTTGGTTCATTTAAATTAGGCTCGGCCCAGTCAATTTCGTACTCGTCAGATTCTACTCTCTCTCTCTCGGTACGTTTTTGTGTGCATTTGACAGTACGGTAGTGGTTAACCTCAATTCTTTATTTAAATGGTCAGAAAAGTTTGGCACAACTTAAGTACACCACCATAAATTTTTTCAGCCGTACAGTTTGATGATGCACAATCGATTTCCGTACAAGATTAACAGTCAAGAATATATAAGGGTGTAATTAACAAGCAATCAATAACAATCAAGGAATTAAAACGATAAACAATAGACTAACACAGGGATTTATAGTGGTTCGGTCCGGGCGACCTACTTCACTCTCGGGAACGGCTACGGTGGCCGGAGGTGTTTTATTGACGAACAAGGTTGCCGGGAGAATAACTCCGGGAGTATTACAGTACTTGGGAAAGAGAGAGAGCAAAGTGTGTAGTGAGGTATGTGAGGTACTGAAGGCGTGCCCTTATTCTTGAGAGGGTTTACATTATATAGCTTAGGGTAAGGCGGTGACGTGAGGAAGAGGTCTTCCACTATTTTGGTAAGTGTAATTTTAGTAGGAATAGATCTCTTCGGCAAGCACAGTTAAGGTAGGAGTAGATCTCCGCACTCCAATATTCTTTTCTCGTACTCCTATTCAGTCAGAGAAAGATCTTGGACTAGATTTAACCTGACTTGATTTGGCTTGGACCTTCATTGGAATCAAGGGAACAAAGGAGGATAAGACCAGGAAGGCCACACCATGGGCGGCGCCTAAGCTGGGTGGCCTCCCATAGGCGGCGCCCCCTTGGTCCTTGTTGGCTTTGGCTTGAGTTTTTTTTAACTCCATGTTGATTTACGGCCGTATTTTCAATTTTCCTTTATGCCCCCCGTAATTTGAATTATTCAGCTCCGAATGGAATTTCTTTTGGGCTTTCTCGGTCCATTTAAGTTGGGCTTGGCCCAGTCAAATTTGGACTTATCACGATTAAAAATAAGTTATTCACGCTATCGTTAAAATTAATATATTCATAAGAAATAAATCTCTCATAATATAGTTTTAATGAATTACTGAAATTTAAACTCAAAACGTTTAAATTTATAATTCATTTTTATTATCACTTGAATTATTAAAGATGTTTAGGCCAACTTTTCGTACACAACGATTAATCTTTTTCCTTGATTTGATCAAAAATAGGTCATCCATGCCGAAACTAAAATATTTATAAAAAATAAATCTCTAATAATATGATCTGAATAATTATAATTAACGAGCCCAAATCCAACTGGATCAGGCCCAATAAATCAAGCAAGCCCAAGTCCGGTTCATCAATCCGGCCCAGTCCAAGATCCAAGGAGTCCGGAAAGATAAGAGCACGTGGGAGAGAGATTATCGGGATACACACTCATGAAGATCAATCATACATTAATTGTACTTACCTTTTGTAATTATCCTCCTTGAATAATTAGTACCCTCACACTCACGGCATCGCTTCACCATACTTATAAATTGTAAGTCATCTCCACATGAGATGACACACCTTGATATCTCACTACACCTCTCTACACATAGCTTCTCTCTCATAGTTATTGTACCTCTCCCGGAGCACACCTCTTCCAGAGCTTTTTCTTTCTTTTACTCTATTCATCAATAAATAGTCACCAGCCATCATTGCCATTTTCGATAGTGGAGTAAGTCACTCGGACCGAACCACTATATATCTGTGTGTTGACTCAGTATTTACTGTTTTGTCATTGATTGTTTTATTTATTGTTCATTAATTACACATCTTTACAAACTCGACTGTTGATCTTACACGTGACAATTTTGTGCATCATCAATAATGATTTAAAATTAGAACATTTAAATTTATAGTTTATTTTTATTAACACCTAAACAAACTATCCTAGGATAAGCTTTAATATGTTAGGAACAATATTATGTAATTTAAATTTAAAATTTCAAATGGTATTTTAAATTAATTAGATCAATTGATCCTATTAAAAAAAAATCGATACAACCTACTCGTTCGATAATTTCCTGCATTTTGCATATTGTAGTAGGTGAGCTAAAATGAATCAGCAGTGAGCAGTAGATGGTCAAGAGTCTACCGTACTTGTCAGATTCTCATGCAACGTGTCCCCGAATGGAAACACAAGAAAAGGTGCAAAAACTAACCGCCGGCTCACACATTGACGTGCTCTCTTCGCACCACTCCTCTTTGTCTATATAATTATTGCTTTGGACTGTGTCCCACTTCACGACTTTTTTTTCGGCTGTTTAACTCGGTGCGCCGCCGTTTCAATTAATTTTCCACGCCGCGTGAACATATCTTCAACACACGTGTTACGTAGCTTATGCCTTATGTTGGGAGTAGGCCCCACTATACATTCTGCGACTATTCTCTAATTTCCCTTTCCTTTTGTATCTCAAATGTCACACCACCTTTAATGCAGTATATAGCGAGAATTTTAGTATTCTATTCAACTCTGTCAATGTGATTTAATTAGGAATTTTTTTTTTTTAATTTTTAGTAATAAATTATTTTATATTATTTTTAATTTAATTTAAAATTTTATTTTATTTTAGGAGCATAAAATGTGCCAATATTTTTCGACAATCTATATATAGTAAAACAATTAATTTAAATATTTTATTTGGTCCCCAAGTAACCACGGGCCAGTAATGCTCGTTGCCACGCATGCATTTATTTAATGCATGTAATTGGTAAAAAGGCAAATTACACATGGCCTCTTGAATTTAGAGTCAGTTGCACATCACTCCCTCAATTATTAGGAGTTGCACTTAATTATCTCATACTCACAAATAAAATATAAAAATAACAGATTTCATATAGTTTAACGGAACTTGAAACACACCTAGTTTAATGGGCATGTGAAATAATTATTTTCTAAAAATAAAAATTAAATAGACAAATATACCCTCAAATAAACTTTATAAATAAATAAAAGCCACAAATGGTAGTTGTCTCTCTCTAAAACTCTATCTATCTCTCTTTCTTCCCCCTCTCCCCAACCCCTTAATGTATTTGTAAATCGTAATCACCGAATCGTCAGACCTCCGACAGAATGCTACTGCCTCTTAATCAACTTCTATCGTTGCTGCCTCTTTATCAACCTCTGCCATTGCACCATCCTCTTTAGTCTCTCTTTTGAAAAACCCAATATCCTTGTAAATGTTGTCACCCCATGAAAGCTCACCCAAATTCCAATTCTAGCTCAAACCACCCTCATTGTCATGCAGAATTTCAATTTTATTTTTATTTATCTGAATTCAGGGACTTGGAATATGAAATTCCTATAGGTTTGGTTGTTATAGCGTGTTTTTGGATTTTGGCAGTTGATAGCTAAGTGATGATGAGTGGACGTTGGAATTATTGAATTGTTATAGGGCGTGTCTTAATGTGGTTGTAGGAGGCATATATGGTGTTGAGGATTTTTCTGGGAAATGAATTGGAGGCGATATTTCAAATTTTGATTCAAATAAATATAGGGATTTGAAGGATGAAGATTGTTAGGGTTTCATTGACTTGGTTTGACTGTTGTTTTATGCTTTTGAATATTGACAGTGAATAGCTAAGTGGTTCTGGGTTCAAGTCACAATTGCTTGGTTGTGACAATTGAAAATATGTAATTATGGTAAGAGAATGTGGGAATGGTGCTTAGATTTTGTTAGAGTGGGTGGCATCACAAATAAAATTGAAATAGAAATGGAGGGTATTTTAGACTTTTTATAAAAACTATTAACTCTGTTATGATTTACACTTTATTTTGGAGTATGAAGGAGTTAAGTGCAACCCATAACAATTGAGGGAGGAATGTATAATTGACTTAAGTTTAAAGTTTTGTGTAATTTGCCCTTCGTAAAAAGTTATCTTTAAAATTTGGTAAATTAAATATTTTTTTTTTCAACAACACGAAATCTGAATCGTAAAGTTGTCGGCGTTAACCAGGCAGCCTCGCTCCCCACTATAAATATCCAAACCCTATCGCCATTCTCTTTAGCCTTTATCGTTCTCTCACATAATGGCCGTCGAAACCTTCCGCAAGACCACCACCGTACGCGGTAGCGCTCAGAGGGATCCCCCACCAGTACCGGTGCCGAGAGTTTCCAAAGAATCGCACTTCCGAGGAGTGCGTAAGCGTCCGTGGGGCCGGTTTGCGGCGGAGATTCGCGACCCATGGAAGAAGACTCGGCGCTGGCTCGGCACCTTCGACACTGCGGAAGAAGCCGCCCGAGCCTACGATGAGGCGGCTAGAAGCCTCCGCGGACCAAAAGCAAAAACTAACTTCGGCTACGGAGGCATCGCCACCATCAACACCGCGTCTCCGCCTTCGCCTCCTTCGGCGGCTAAACAAGTTCCAGCTGCCAATCCGAAGGACCTTCCGCATTGGTGGTCGGTGGAATTATATGGTTCCGATCGGAGTTTTTTAGTTTCTGGTGAGGCTTCGGTGGCACGTGTACCGGCTCGTTCTGAGTATACTGGATATAAGCTAGATACTGTAGGAATGGCAATGAACGAGCAAGACAAGAAGATCAGGAGTGAGAAAAAGCCCTTTCTGTTCGATCTGAACCTGCCGGCCCCTCTCTTCTGACCTTCGGCCACGTATTTTGTTTTTGATTTTGGTGGTGAACTCGACGGAATATCGCCGGAGGAGAAGAGTAATACTATTCAGCGTTCAATGGCAGGGATTTTTTTTTGAATCTCTTTTCCAGTTTTACCCTCGTGGTTAGTTATATTTACCTCTTTGTACAGCTTATTAGTGGTCTATCAAGATGCTTTTTGGACTTTTCGGAGCGAGCCTGTGTTAACACGTGTGTTTTACCACTGACTCGGTGGTGACTCATTACTCAAAAGATTTGCTCGGTTTAATTACCTTAAAATTTTTACATTTACTGTTTTTGTTTCCCCTTCTTAATGTGGAGTTTGGATTTATGTCATTTTTGTTGATTTTCATAGAATATTTGACGATATTTATGGTATTAAATGAATTTTTGTCATTTATGGTATTTTTGTTAATTTTTTATCAACATAATGTTTTGCGTGGGACCAATAGACTGGTTTATTCCTTGTTTGTTTGTTTGAGATGTGCACTGCAAGTCAAGCAGGAGAGAGAGAGAGAGAGAGAGAGAGAGAGAGAGAGCTTTTCTAGTTGTGGTGCCCTAAGCCCGCGTTCAGAGTTTGTGGCTTTTGGCGCGGGGGGGTTGTCATTTGTCAAAGCGCGTGGGTCACTAGTCCATTTACTGCTTTCAAGTTGTTTCCTCTGAAACGGTCTACTCTCCGATTCTTTCTTTCCCACTCTATTATAAGAAGGGAAATAGCAGGGCAGGCTATACCGTCAATGGACAAACCAAGCGTGTAAAAGATGATATTTCAATTAGGGGCGACGCTACTAGACTTCAAAAGTAGATATTATTTGTTAATTTTATTAATTATTATCAATAATTTAATTATATCAATATTTATTAAAATTTAATACCTATTTAATAATTACGATCGGTAAACTCAACAAATATTGTATGCTTTTAGAATCCAAATAACATTTTTCTTTAATTACACGGACTTCCCGCAACAAACAATTATTTGAGATAAAAATATATAAATTATGTTTTTTCTATTGCACTCTATCAAGAACAATATGTTTAGTAAGACGTATCACATCTATTTTTATTAATTTGCTCACTATATTTTAAGTTTAATTCTACCTTTCGCATTACACTATTAAACTGTATCAAATCACCGTTCTACATCAGTACATTGTTAGATTTTTATAAACACGTTCAAATTATCTAAGTCGATACTCTATAATTTATCTCTTATTAGTTTTAGTTCTATGCTTTTATGATATTTGAATATAATAATAAAAAAAAATTAAGTTATTTGCAAAAAAATATTTAAAATCCTTATGGTTACAATTAAATACCAAAAAAAAAAGGCTTTGCAAGTGACACACACTAGTGGACTGGCTTAAAGTTAGCAAGCACTATATGAAAAATGAGAGAATGGCTTAAATTCCACTCAACTCAATTGAGCAACAACACAATACCATTGATTCACAGACAGGCATTCTGATACCAA
The DNA here is from genome assembly GCA_951799425.1 of Ilex aquifolium. Lineage (NCBI taxonomy): Eukaryota > Viridiplantae > Streptophyta > Magnoliopsida > Aquifoliales > Aquifoliaceae > Ilex > Ilex aquifolium. Next base: position 4,123,726 of record OX637409.1, on the reverse strand, counting down.
AGAAATAGAAAAAGCAAACAATGCTTCTACTTTCTGTTTCATATTAGAGTTCAAGTCCTAATAATTATTCTAACTACATCTAAATTAAGCTTCCCAATCCCACCACCATCCATAAAACCAAAAGCTAAGCTAAGCTAAGCAAATCGAAAATTCAATTACACTAACCTTCCTCTGAATCACTCAAAATGCACCTAAAAATCTGATACACACTACTAACTAGTTCCCATATACACTACACCATTGCCTCATTAATTACACAAGCCTGCTTAAAGATTCTTCTAGTTTTTCAATGCAACTCTCAAGTTCCAACATTCCCTAATATTAATGTGATAACCCAAGACTACAAACCCTGATGCAAATTAATTCACATTTAGGACTTCTAATCAGACCTGGCGGAACTAATTGCACAACTAGGATATCGGCACTACTTCAAAGTAAAAAGCTATTGTTACAATGCTAGTCAAGATTCTTCTAAAAACCAAAAATTTGCCACCATAAGGTAATTCATTTGAGCAAAAAGCCCTAAACAGTTGAAGAAAAGATTGTCTTACAAGATGAGGGATTGTTCTTAGTTCTTACAATCAGGACCCCTCAATTCCACAGGATTCTTCAATCTGGGGATGGGCCTCATGTCTACTTCCAAACATCTAGAAGGCTTCAAAAGCTGATTCTCCCAAGAATTTTGCTTCAACGGTTCTTCAAGTTTGAGTCACACAAACTATGTACAGGAGCAATTCAAGCCAATCACAAGATAAAGCTTAAAGAATTGAGCATCAAGGGCTTGGACTGTTCTTGCCAAACTTCGATTGGAAGTTCATGTGTTCGCTGATTGTGATGGTAACCGGAGGTGATTGTGCTCACCTTCATAAGTTACAATAAGCATCGAAGGGTCTTCCAAGCACCTCTCCACATGTTTCCTTGCAGGGCAGCCTCTCATGCTGCTACATTTGTAGTAACCCCTGCACAAATCCCAGGAATGACGACTCAGCTAAATTTAATCAAAATTCATCTGCTTGGTTCATGAGAACCAAAGAAACTTCAGAGAACACAATTATTAGGTATTGATTGCTCCAAATAAGAAGCATTAAATTCTTCTCTGTCCTTTCAGCTACCATATAAAAATGAGTAAACATTAGAATATGTTTTCTTTGAAACTTGAATAAGAGACTTCAAGCACCTAACATTAGAAAGTTTTTTCCTTTTATCAAGTCAATAAATATGGTGCCACCTTTTGTGTCATTTACAATACGTTATACCCAAACTACCAATCAGATGTCCACTTGATAAATGATCAACATAAAGAAGAAAAAACAACCAATACAACTTTAAAAGTATTAGGCATAGTTGGTTTGCCCAAATTCTGTCAGTGCAAACTACTAAAGGGTGTTTATGCTAGAGCATCTTCTCTCTGTGTGTGTGTGTGTGGGTGGGTATATTTGTGTGTGCCAAAAAGGACAAACTTTCTCATCTTATGGCAAAGTTTCCCACAACAGAAATGTGCAATCAAAATAGATGATCTATGCACAATAAAGTGAAACAAAAAAATAACAACATAAGAACCCATAGGTGAAGATTTAGATCCATAAAAAAGCGATTACAGCTTAAAACAGAATCAATAACACACATTGCACATCAAACTGTAAATCACATCGAGAAATGACCAATACTTGGAAAAATAGGTCAAAATCAACAATGTACACTGTGGGCATTCTCACAACCAAGCTGTATTATATAAGTACCTGGGATGAGGAGAACCTTTAATTGGCTTCTGGCCATACTTCCTCCACGAATACTCATCAGGGGGAATATCTGCGAGCTTGCTACTGATAGCAGGTATTTTGATTGATCTCTTAACCCTATGCTTCCTGTTGATAGAATAAAGGGAAAATGATACCGTGGTAACTATGACTACCAGATGAGACATTCAATTCAAAGAGGAGTGGATAATCAAATAACAACCTCTTCTTTGAGCAGTGGCATCTACCACTGCTTGCACATTTCACGCTCCCGTCATCTCCCCTTCCAGAGCACCTCCGCTTGTACTGGTATGAGCTCTGATCCGCAGAACGAGATGCCCCAATTAAGTTGAAGGCGTTTCCATCCAAATTAGCCACACTACCATCAATACTTAACGAAGAAATAAAAGACCTATTGGATGACATGGTGGGTGTGCAAGTAGAGCTATCAAAATTCAGATTAATGCCACTATTGCTCCGGTGGTACATCATCTCTGCTTTTTGTTTCAATTGTTGCTGCTGAAGCTGATATCTTTGTTGCTGCTGTTGAAGGAAGTGAAAGTTTGGTGGTAGAATTTGTTTGCCATGCAGAAGAAGGTTTTGTCCATTTGAACCCAATTCCAATGATGGGTTTCCCAAACTAAGAGTACCTTTAACATTTGAACCAATTTCTTGCATGGAATTTTCAAGAGCATTATTTTGCAGAAGCTGAAGGGGCTTGGGTTGATGATCTGTTTTACACATTGGGTTTTCTAAAAGGATGTTTTGAGGAAAAGGGATTTGAACTCTCTTGACCTTTCTAACTCTTGCATGGCCGAGACCAGTATTAAGAAGACCAACAACTTTCTTGAACCTAAACACAGCCTCTCCAGTTTCTACAGTTAAATTCCTATACCGATTCTGATCTTGTTGCTGAGATAACAGGCTAAGAACTCTATCGCAACTCTCTACAGCTGCTCTGTTAGCTTCTTCAACCTCCTCCATCTTGTCACACTCTCAATTCAAATCTATAAAAACCCTAAATCCTACAACCCAATAGACCTAGGCTAAGTAAGTCATAAGCACCCAAATGAGCCTCCGTAAATCTACTGATTTACTACACAGATCTTCAACCGTTCATAAACATACCAAACAGAAACCCAAATAGTAAGGAACCCATTATGATTTATGATAAAAGAAAAGACCCAAAAAATTCAACTCATCAAAGGTTCATCTTCAAAATAAATCACTACCCAGGAGATCAGGTTCGATTGGGTGTATGAAAATCAATCCAAAAAGACAAACCCAGAAGGCAATTAACATGTACATACAAATCCATGAAAGAAAACAAGAGAAATTAAGGGTACAAAGTAACTAAACCAGCAAAAAAACGGACCTTTAGATGGACTTTGAGTGCTTTAAAACCCTAGATTCTTCAATCTCCGTAGGGTGTGAGATTGAAAAGTGTGAAGGAGGAGACTTTGCTCCGTCAGAGATTTCTCACACGCGAAAAACTACAAACGGAAAGAGAAAGACAACAGGGAGGCGCATTTAAAATAAACCTGCGCACCAGAGGAGCTGAGAAGCGAAACTGCCGTCTCTGTCATAGTCTCACAGATTTCAAAGTGGGTCCCAACCACTTTGGCCTTGTGTTATTATATTCTTTTTTCCCAATTTTCAGCTTTTTATTTTAATCCTCAAATTTCTGTTTCCAACCACATTATTACCATGTCCAACTTGACGTGCTTTGTGTCTTGTCTTCTTTCAATTTGGGAAACTTCAACCACTCCAAACAAAGCTAATATTACAAATATTTCATGGTGGTTTGCATATATAATTTAGATTTAATTTGATTATCCAATCGGAGAAGTTAATGGTTAGTATTCGAATTTGAGAGTGTAATCGGCACAAGTTAGAACATCTTATACTAAGATAATAATAATAATTAAATGAGTTTGTTTAACTTGCTCCTTGATTACTACAAATTATATCTCTACATAGAGGTGTTAATCGTGTCGTGTCATTTTTTGTCGTGTTATTTTTGTATAGGGTCACTTTCGGTACGTGTCGAGTTCGTGTTAATAAAAAATTATTTAATTTCATAATTACTCATTTAATACTATTTAAAAATTATAAAATTCTTATTTTTTATCTACAATACTCGTTAAATTCTTATTTTTTTTTATCTACAATACTCATTAATCGTGTTATTCATGTCGAACCTTAATTTGACCAATTTATTACTCATATCAACTAATCGTACTATTTTCAAATTTTGTGTCAGGTCAAACTCGGATTGGATTTCTGTTAATAGATAAAATTGGCACCATATCTCCACGGCATTACTCCTATAATTATGGCACTAGAAAGTTCATTCCATGTGGTAAGAGAAATTAATGGGTAACATGCAAAACAAGAATATGTTACAAAAATTATCAAGAAATATTACTTTTCTTTACAAATATCCATTAAGTTCTATAGCTTTTATTTTATATCAATGAAATCTTATTTTTAATATTCATACGCGGGGTAATAAAAAAATTATCAATCATAAACATATTTGTATTCACATATAAAATCAAATTACAAACATAAAGGAGAAAGAAAGAAATTTAAGCACCGATTGTAGTGGAATGAACAGTGGTAGTGGTGGTGGGCAATGACGACCATAGTGGTGGTGGCAGCCGTGGGTGGCAATGGTGATGGTAGTGGTGATTTTTGGGGGACGATAGTAGTAGTGGCAGCCATGGGTGACAGAGGTGGTTGTGGCGGGTGTAGGTGGTGGTGGGCGGTGACGATGATGGTGGTGGGGTGTGAGTGGTGCTTGTGAGCGACAGTGATGGTGGGTGGTGGACGACGACGGGTGGTGGTGGGTTATGGTAGTGGGTGGTGGTGGGCAACGATGATGGTGGCGGTGATGGTGATAGTGGTAATAAATATAAGAATGAGATAATTATGATGGTGGGTGGTGGCAGTAGGCAGCGGTGGGTGACGACGGTGGTGATGGCGATAACGATGGTGATGGTGATGGTGACGGTGATGGTGATGGTGATGGTGGAGGTGGGGGTGGGGGTGGTGGTGGTGGTGTGGTGGTGTGGTGACGACAATGGTGGCGACCGCGGCCACGACAGTGGAGGTGGTGAAGAATTGTATAGAGAAATGATTTAAAAGAAGTATAAGTTATTTTTTTATTTTTTTAACTTACTTATTTAATTGGTAAAACTATTTTGACTTATTTTAGAAGTAATTATAATAAGTTTTCCAAACACAATTTTTTTTTTTAAAGTGCTTATTATAAGTAAAGTCACCCTAAACACACCCTTAGGGGACCTATTTTTCTATTAAATTTGATGAGTTAATATTACTCGTCGGATTAACTTTAAAATAAAATTTAAAATGATCTCAATCGCGAAAAATAAAAGTCATTTTTTATGTCTTCAATCTTTGTATTTTATTATATATATACTAGTTATTGTCTACGCCTGAAGGTACGGAGTAATAAAAATTGGTCAATAATAAACATATTTGTATTCACATCCAAATTCAAATCACAAACATAGAGGAGAGATAAATGAATTTAAGCATCGAGGTTAGTGGGAATGGGCGGTAATAATGGTGGTGGGAGACGATGATGGTTGTGATGAGCGATGATGACCGTGGTGGTGGTTGCAACTGTGGGTGGCAATGATGATGATGGTGATAGGTTTTGAGTGACGACGGTGATAGTGACAGCCATGTGTAACGGTGGTAGTGGGTGTGGGTGGTGATGATGGTAGTGGTAGCGGGGGTGGTGGTGGGGCGGTAGAGGTAACGGTGGGACAGTGGCAGTGATAGTAGGGTGGCGGCAGCGGTAATGGTGGTGGTGGGACGGTCAGGGTGGTGGTGGTTGTTGTGGTAGAGGTGGTAGTGGGGTGGCGGCGATGGTGATAGTGGTAGTGGTGGTAGTGGTAGGGTAGTGGTGGCGACAACGGTGGTGGTGGCGGCTGCGACTACGACGATGGTGGTGGTGGTGGTGGTGGTTGTTATGACAGATGTGGTGGTGAGGTGGTTGCAGTGGTGGTGGTAGTGGTGATGGTGGTGGGGGTGGGGGTAGTGGGGTTGTTCCAAACACTACTTTTTATTTTTAAAATACTTATGATAAGTTATAAGTTCTAGAAATACTTTTAAAAAGTCTCCTCAAACATACCCTTAATGGTCTATTTTATCTATTAAATTTGGGGTGTTAATAGTAGTCGTTGGATTAACTTTAAAGTAAAATATAAAGAGATCTCAACTACGAAAAATTAAAGTCATTTTGTTTATTTTTTTAGATTTGAATTATATTGTACTTTATTATATAGACTAATTATTGTCCATGTTTGAAGGCACAGAGTAATAAAAAAAATAGTCAACAATAAACAAATTTGTATTCACACCCAAAAATCAAATCTCAAACATAGAGTAGAGAGAAATGAATTCAAGCAGGGGTTGTAGTGGGGAGTGAGTGATGGTAGTGGTGGTGGGCGACAGTGGTAGTGGTGGGAGACGAAGATGGTTGTGGTGGGTGGCGACGATCGTGATAGTGGTAGTAGCCGTGGGTGGCAACAGTGATGGTGGTGGTGGGTTTTGGGTAACGATGGTGATAGTGCAGTCATGGGTGATGGTGGTGGTAATGGTTGGTGTGGTGGTGGGCGACGACAATAGATGCTTTTGGGCGACAGTGTGATGGGTGGTGGCGGATAGCGATGGCGGTGGTGGTGGGGGTGGGTGACAGTGGGTGGCAGCAGTAGTGGACGATGATGGGTGGTGATAGTGATGGTCATGGGGGCGGTGGTGGTGGTGGTGGTGGTGGTAGGGGTGATAGTGATGGTGAGACAATGACGGTGATGGTAGGGTGTTGGCAACGGTGGTGGTGGGGTGGCGGTGGGGCGGTGGTGGTGGTAGAGGTGGTGGTGGTGGGGTGGGAGTGTGGTGGTGATGGGGGTGGCGATAATGGTGGTGACGACGACGGTGATGGTGGTGGGGTGACGGCAACGGTGGTGATAATGGTGCTGGTGGTGGTTGTGGGGGTAGTTGGGGTGGCGGTGGTGGTGGTAGTAGTGATGGTGATGGTGGTCGGGCGGTGGTGAAGTGGTTTCAAACACTATTTTTTTTGTTTTAAAGTACTTATGAGAAGTTATAAGTTATTAAAACACTTTTAAAAAGGCATCTCAAACAAACCCTTATGGTCTTATTTTCCCTATTAAATTTAAGGTGATAATGACACCCATTTTTTTATGACCAACAAGCACGATAAAATACACACTCCAGTATCTTAAATAACCTTCCAAATTGCAATTTAAAAGCATCCTTTTTGTATAAATGGTAGGTCCATCATTAGGAACTTTAATCTGTTTTAGAACTTTAATGTATACATCTATAATTGGAAGGCAGCATAATTCATTAACCCTCAAAATAGGCAAACAGACCTATCCCTATTGTATGTATGGTAGGTCATTTATTAGGGACTTTAATTAGACCATAGTAATTATAGAGATAAGTTCAAAGTCCTTTTAAACCAATTGAAGAATGCTGACATGATACTTTAAAGAAGATAAAAAAAACAAAGAATCCAAATTATCTCTAAAATCATTATGGATTTAGTTTATGCTTTTGATGGCTTATCCCACGTTTTATAACATAAACATTAAGAATTTGGTCCTTGTTAAACACATATATAGAGTCGATATTCATTTCAAAGTCGAGACTTGAATTCAATCAAATTGATTGTAAATTTTTGGTTTTGCTTTTTATTTAAATATGTTATCTCAACCATTTTGGGTATTTAAAATAGATAAATAGACATATCCCAATGTATGTATGGTAGGTCATTTATTAGGGACTTCAATTAGACCATAGTAATTATAGATGATGGTGCTTGGAAATATTAGCCCAAGCCCAGAACCGAGGCCAGTTGGCCTAGAGAAGATGCAGAGTAAATATAGGGACTAGAAATGGATAAGGCAGTGAGAGGAAAATCAGAACACGGTATAAATGGTTCACCTTAACCGAAGAACTAAGGTTACGTCTACTGTAAGAGAGTTTCTTGCTCCTGGGGGTTGCGTATTATTCGAAATAGGTGATTACAACTGTATTGCTGGCTCAGGGCCTTTACAAGAAAATGCTTAGATAATGCAAACTTGTCTGTGCAAATGGCTTAGAATACTGTGACGAAGACGATCCTCCTTTTTATAGCGTAATAGTATTCTATTTATACAAGTGATTCTTTTAGGGTTTCTTGCGGCTTCTTCTTCCTTTCTGTTGATTTTGTGGGCCCTTCTACTTTTGTCCTGTAGAGATCTCTGTCACATGACGCCACTGCACCCATAGTCCTTGAGCGGTTACGTGCACCAATATTCTCTGTGGCAGAGAGTGCATGTTCGTTATGGGTGTCAGAAGTGGTCCTTCTGCCCTCAAGACATGTGGCGCAACGGAAGTGCTTCAGGATAGACATTGGGCCGAGCTCCTTTATTCCGAGCTGACCTCCAGTTGAGTTGGATTGGGGCTGAGTTGGGCTGGACTTCAAACCTTCTGGTACTGTTGGGTTTTTCCCTTTGGGTGCGGTCTATTCTATTGTTGTCGTGGACAAGCTGCGAACGATCCATTTGGGCCACTATGCGAGTTGAGGCCTTCTGAGCTTGTTGGGCTCTTGATTATGACGGCTCATACCCAAAACCCCATCATTATCAACAGAGATAAAGTCAAAATCCTTTTAAACCAATTGAAGAATGCTGACATGATACTTTAAAGAAGATAAATAACAAAGAATCCAAATTATCTCTAAAATCATCGTGGATTTAGTTTATGTTTTTTATGGCTTATCCCGTGTTTCATAACATAAACATTAAGAATTCGGGCCTTGTTAAAGACATATATAGAGTCGATATTCATTTCAAAGTCGAGACTTGAATTCAATCTAATCAATTGTGAATTTTTTGTATCGTTTTTTATTTAAATATGTTAGCTCAGCCATTTTGTGTATCTAAAATAGGCAAACGATATTTCCAATGTATGTATGGTAGGTCATTTATTAGGGACTCTAATTCAATTCCTTTGAATTGGGTCTGTTGTCCTCCCCCGAGTTAAAGGCTTTTTTGTCTTCTGATTGTAATCAGGATTTCCCTACATAATGAAATGTTGATCGTTCGTCTTCTCAAAAAAAAAAAATTAGATCATAGTAATTTAATTAGAGAGATAAGATCAAAGTCCTTTTAAACCAATTGAAGAATGCTGCTGACATAGTACTTTAAAGAAGATAAAAAAATCAAATAAATCCAAATTATCTCTAAAACCTTCATAAATTTAGTTTATGTTATTGATGGTTGATCCCACCCGAAATGTTAAGAATTCGAACATTTTTAAAAACATATATACAGAGAGTCGATACTCATTTAAAAATCGAGACTTGAATTCAATCTAATCGATTGTGAATTTTTGGTATTTCTTTTTATTTAAAATTGTTAGCTCAAGCATTATTATTGATAAATCTAAAACAAAATAAAAATAAAAAAAATCAACCCCTATAAAGAAAAATTAGTGCTTTCCAGCTAAAAGGGTTGAATAAACCGTTAAAGATGAACTATAGATGGTTTTGTTTTTCACTTTGATTTGAAGATTTTTGTCTTTCATGAAGTGAAACTTATCAAAAGGTCCGCCAAAAGTGGGGCCCTGAACAAGACCGGGTCACCGAAGATAATTTTATACAGCCGTTACAAAAATGGGCAAATTATTGAATGCCACGTGTAAGGCTGAGAAGGTAAAGCAGCACACGTAGACCAAGGGCATCTTTTGTTTGACTGCCCACCACTGAGAACTGTTATTTTGCACAGGGGAAACACTGTCGGTTACGGTGGCTGACGAGACCTTGGGTCCCATTGATTAGGCCTAACGTTGACATAATCCCTCAAACACGCATAACGCATCTATCTCTCTCTCTCTCTTCTATGCATGTTAAAATTCGACACGACACGATTAATTGATACAAATTAACACAAATTAAATGAATTTAGATGAGATCTTAACGGGTTCGGATGATAAACAGGTTGACTCGTTAAACACATTTAATAAACGGGTCGTATTCTGGTGAGTCATGTCTACTAATTTATCACTCGTTTATTTATTTAAATAAAATTAATATAATAATAAATTAATAATTATTTTAAAAAATTAGACAAATATTTTTTAGTGACAACGATAGAAAATATATATATATATATATTATTTTTAGTGATAGTCACAAAATTTTTAAAAAAAAATTTAATGACAACCACAAAAATATAATAATAAATTAAAATTAAGCGGGTTAAATAAGTCGTGTCGTGTTACCCGTTTATTAAACGGTTCGTATTCGTGTTGAAGTTTTTCACCCGTTTATTAAACGGGTCGTGTATGACTTTACATATTTTTTACCCATCACCCGTTTAACCCAACACATTTGACACCCATATTCTCTCCTCCTCAAGTTGTGTTTTACATTTTTCACGCAATTGTGAAATTATATTTTTTATAATTTTCTTGTAATGAGTTTAAATTATAATTATAATTTCTTTCGTACGTAAAGATAAAAATTATATATATATATATATATATATATATATTACACTCTAAATCTCTAGAATGCAAGATTGTCAAAACGGATATTAAAACGTTCATCAATTTTCAAAAATATTTTCAAAAAACGTGCATGAAAATCATTGAACGGTTAATGTTTACTCAGAGTGGAGTGAATATAGCTCCTTACGGGCCGGACCCTACTTATTTAGCAACTACACAAAATTAATGGGCAATTAACTACAATAAACTTCACAGGGGTGGCCCAAAATTATTTAAGGCTTAAAGCGATTATTAAAAATGAGGTTTTTATTTTTAACATTTATAATTTTTTATTTAAAATTTTTATTTTTTAGATTAATACTTTTTATGTTTTAAGTTTCATTACCATATCTTTTTATATTTTCTTGTGGTAGTTGATCATAGGGAAGATTTTATCATTTTTAATTTTTATAATTTTAAACAATCATGGGCTACTGATTTTAATTTTCTACTTTAATAAAGAAAATAAAAAAAAAATCGTAACAAAAAAAAAAAAGAATTTGTGTTCATTAGAGAGTGAGTGACAGGGAGGGTGTTACTTTACTAGAGAAAGAGAGAGAAAGAGTGGTTACAGATCAATGGTGTGTTTTAGTTGACTAGTTGAAATTAATTTTTTAACCCTTAGCTTTGTTTTTTTTTTTTCTAAAAAATTTGTTTTGGTATATTTTTAATATTATGGGTTGTGTTCATGAGTTCAAATCAAACTACTGAAATTTATTTATAATATTATGGGTTGTGTTCATGAGTTTAAACTACTCAAATTTATTTTTAATTGGGTTTAAATTTTCATAGGACTTTTTTTGAGGTGTAAAATTTAGGATCTTTTTTAAATATGAGGCCTAAAATGCAGGCTATATTGACCTTGTGACTGAGCCGGCCCTGAAACTTCAGTGACAAGCAAAGGACCACTCTTGGAGGCCATGCATTTTTTTTTTTTTTGCTTATCGAAAAAGGGGTGGGGCAAACCAGAGACCACCCCGATAGGCTTTCACCGGTATGATCATGAGGCCTCTAACTGTGCCCGTTATTTCTCTCGAAAACGAATCTAACTAGACTAACATAATGGTTAACCACCAAACTCTAATATGGACTCTAAGACTCGAACTTTTAACCTCAGGATGAGAATTTCAAGGTCATGCATTTGGAATAAGAATGCAGAGGCAAGAACATAACAGTTGTGTGTATGAGATAGACTCAACAGTGCATATTTTGAATGAAGAGCACTAGTGGGCACCTTGAGGCATGGATTGGCAAAATTTGAATAAAAACCCCAACCGTTCGGGCTGAGAGGGAGAAGAAAAGGGGCCATTTGTATATAAAAAAGAAGGAATCAATCAAATAACTATACCCCTTAACACTGGAAATTTTTTGAATAAGGCTTAATAGCGGGTGCATGTGAATGAACCAAGAGGGAGGCTAGCGATAGACAAAACAAGCCCCAATTTTTGACGACTTAGCTTTAAGAAGGACAATGACAATGACATTGATATTATGCTTACAAGCGCAAAGAGAAAGGACTTCCTTCCAAACTACGTAGACCGCGCTGGGTGGTTTCCACATAATATCAATGCACTATAACCAAAACAATAGCAGTATGCATAGAGAACAATGAAAATGCCAACAATGAGATATCAAGTACCACAACCAGCGAAATAGAGACAAAGTCCTCCATTGAAAATTTGCTAATTGAACAGTAAAAGGGTTAAGTTACCACAAATAAATCGTTTGCAACCAGAATTAAATGGCTTGGAAAACAAAAACCTTTTGTTTTATCGCCATAACTGCTGTAATTTTGCCCAAAACCGATTTCTTGATATATGGATGTTATTGTTCCTTCCCCTTCCCTTTTTAGCTGGTTGTGCTTCTGTCTGTTCTTTTTCCCGTGACTTCGGATATATCCACTGCAGAAAAAGAGAAAGTAATGGTGCTTTGTTAGAATGAATCAAAGCACATCTAGGTACAAAACCAAATCCAACATACACGAAGGAACAATGAAGAGGATCCAGAAAGTTGGTCTACACGAGCAACAATTAGCTACTTCAGATAGAAGGTGATGTTTTGGATTCACTTTTGTAACATTCAAGACATCCAATGTAATCAAGTACATACCAAAGCAGCCCACACAGAACCCAAATGAGTTTTTCAAACTTTGCATAGCAGTCACGGTGCACTCTTTTGGCAGAACTTAATGCCTTCAAATACTAGGAAGAACAAAAAGATAGCAAAACATTAGCATGGAAGTCCAAATGTGCAAAAGAAGAGTGATACCATCAGGACCGCGAGCCATCAAAGTAAAGAATATGTTGTTAAGCTTTTCCATCTTCTTAATCCTGTGCTTGGTCTGTCTTAAACTTGATACACTAGCAAGAAGAGAAAACGAAAACACTGGTCATATGTGTGAAGCTGATATAATACTAAAGTTTTCGGAAGTGGGAAAATTGACATATGACTAGTTATACATGAGTTAGTATGCAACTCCTTGATTTTAGGAAGTTCACAGCCTACATTTTCACATTTACTGAAGACAAAAAAAGATGTGGCATAAAAGCTAGCTACATAATTCAAACCGCCCATGCTACATAATTCAAACTGTCCATAATGCTTGAGCACAGTAAATATCATTTGACATGCCTAAAATCTGAGTCATCAAAATCAGCGAAAGCTCGTATTACCAAAAGCCATTGCAATTGTCCTTGATAAACTAGTCATTCCAATAATAAAAAGAGCACAGTAGGAGTGAATTTCAGAGGCAGCCACTGCTAGGAGGTGTCAAAAATTATCCACAAATCAGCTAGCAACATACAACTACGGCAATCTGAATGACCCACTACCCCAACCCAATAAAAAATAATAGCCACAGTTCCTACATATAATCGATCAACCGCTGTCTCAGCCTTAAATTTAAATGATGCCTGAAGTTCAATCTGACAATGTGAAAGATCTATCCATTGTCATTGGCGTTATCAAATAAAGAACATTGTTTTATTATCGTCAACATATGGCAAACAGATTGTACGAGGTCCTTCCAGCACTATTAAGGAACAGGTGCACACACCATTATATACCTTCAACCTGGAGATTCATGTGATGTTATGACATATGGCGTGTAGAATAAACAGTATAACATCAACTCATATTACAACCAAAGGAGGAGCCACAAAAAATACTTCTTAAAGAACAAGGCTAGGTGGAATAACACTTGCTAGTAATCTTTGCTAAGTGCATTAATGGAGCGAAAGCACAAAACAAGCAAGACATGAACTTAAACAAGATAGGAATTGCACAGTTTAATTTATAAAAACATTTACTATTTGAATCAAAATACAAAATACAATAAACTAGAAATTAACTTACAAACAGATAACTGTGGAATGTTCCTTTGCATCATATGAAAACTAGGATTCAATAAGAGAACTGGGGATATAAGAAGAGAGAACTTGACAAATAATCTTGTTTTTTGCCTCCCTCTGTTGATAATGACTCCAATCCTTATATAGGCGTAAGGATTTTTTAAGAAAATCTTTGGTATGATTTTCTTTTTGACCGATGACTATTTTTATTTAGGTGAAATCACTTTTATTATTATGAAATGTCACCATCTCCTTTCGGTGGAGTTACTTTGTAGGCTTTTGACAGGAATCTTATTGTTGGCTGCAGACTTTTGCCATGAATCTTACTATTGCTGACTGGCTGCATACTAAAGGAACAACTTTTCTTTTCTTTTGGGAAAGTAGTGATTGAAGTCCTTTGTACACACATATAACTTTACAGGAATCTGATTGTGGATGTTCTACGGGCTGGATAGATCATATGCATCATTTGGGTCCTAAGCATCCTAGAACAGATCCTATGGGTGGCTAACTGAGTGGGATGAACAATCATCTTCTTCCTAGCTTAGCTTGATGGAGTAGCTGTTGGGCTAACTTAATTAACTGGGATTTCTTTGGCTGGGACTTGCTAGAAGTCTTGGGTGAAGCCTTGGATTGTTTTACTAGGAGTGCTGAAACACTTGGAGTAGAGACTCTGAGCGTTGGAGCTGCAGACTTTACCACTAGTGGTGGTGTATTAGTTGTTGTACCTGTAATTGTGACTGGAGTAGGAACCTTTACTGGGAACCCTGTTTTAACTTGGTTAATGATACGTTGGTAATCGCACTTAGCCCACCATTTGACATAAAACTGGCGAGTAACTACATTAGCAGTAATAAAGTACTACCATTTAAGAATCCACGGAACCTTGTATTTAATCATGAAGAGGAGTAATGCAGGGAACTGTGAGTTATGTTGACTAATTTTAAAAGAGAAGGAGAAGTAAGTTACTTGACCTTGAAGATCAACTGGGAGGATTTTAACCATGGGGCCATGCATCTGTCACCACCGCAAAAACTAAGAAGAGATTTGGCTTTTAAAATCCTTAGTGAACTGAAGGAACCAGGAATGAGTGTAAGACTCTTCCAGATAGAGTAGCAATTTAAACCATGACTCAATGTAGTCATAGTAGCTAAATTGCTTGTTGTAACCAGGGAGATCTTGGAGCAAGGAAATGTGAGATCCCCATTCTTTAACTGAAATGAGCTTGAGTATATACAAAGAATGATATACTATTCTACTAGCATCATTCCTATCAAAGATAGGTTTGATAAATATTGACTGGGTATGAAACATAATATCCTAGTAAAAGTGAAATATTTTATCAGGATCCAATGGAATGAAATTTCATCCTGGTTCAAGGTATGTATTAACTAGATCAACTGGGTTGGTTAAATAGGCATGGACCAGTTCGATAATGAATAGGTTGTGTACTGTTGATTTTGGAATGTACTCGATCCTGTAGGTTTGGGTTGACTGGGTTGGTCTTACTGGATATAGGTTTGTTAACTCGGATAGCCTAACCGAGGATATAGATTGGGCTGGGTATGGGTTTGTTGAGGCCTGTTTAATGGTGTTTGGATTTACCAAGGTAAAAACAAAGGATAGTCTGACTATATTACCAAGGATATGATAATGATTTACTAAGTCCAAGGGTGGCAGGTGACTAGGTTTTGGAGTTGGACTTGACAAGGCAAGTTGTTTACCATGGACTTTACCAGGTCTTTTGCTAGAGGTAGATGGTTTACTGGATTTCTTATCTGTCATTGGAATTCTGTAGAAATTCACAGGTTAGGAAGTCAAGAATTGAATTACTACTACCTTTAATATATTCGATATCAAAATAAAAAATACTTAAAATAGATTGTCATATGGCAAAAATCTGGTTACTAGCACTATTTTATACATCTTGTTTCAAAACATGTTTTGCACTTTTACAATCTACTCTTACAAGAAATTTCTGGTTTAATATATCATCCTAGAATTTCGAGATACAGGACAATAGATAAAAAAAAATAAAAAATTAATTGTACTGTAGTTACTTTGGGCACTGTTCCAAATTCCAGAGTGGAAGTAAATAATTTGTTCTGGGGAATCTGGATTAATTTTTTGAAGAAAGATACCATGGTAGCCAATATCAAAGGCGTTAGTCTGAATGATTTTGAAAGAATTGACTGAGGGAATACCAAGACAAGGTAAGGTCTTGATAAATTGTTTAACTTGTTTAAAAATAGAAGTATGAACCGGTGACCAAGGAGGAGGATTATCTTTTAATCTCTCATACAATGGCTTGACTATTTTTCGGAGGTCTTTGTAGAAGTCTGAAACATAGTTCATGGACCCTATGAACCTTTATAACTGGGTTTTGTCTCTTCTTTCATCCGGGAACTTATCAGCATACTAGATAGATCTGCTGATAGGAATAATAGTAGTCGACTGCTGGATGTTATATCCAAGAAACCTGATTGCAGTTTGGAATAATTTAATTTTACTAGTAGAGATGACTAGATCATTGTGTTTAACTATCTCCAAGAAGGCTGCGAGATGTTTCCAGTGCTCCTCTATTGATTTCAAAAAAATGAGGACATCATCTATGTAAACTATAGAGAAATGACTTACTGAGTTGAATATTTCATTCATTATGTTTGGGAATTCACTTGGTGCATTTTTTAATCCACAGGGCATTACGTTTCATTCGTAATGACCAAAGGGTGTTGTAAATGCAGTTTTGTACCTGTCTTGTGGACTTATTTGGATTTACCAGAACCCACTTTTCAAATCAAACTTTGAAAAGATTACTGTTTTCCTTAATCTTTTTATCAAGTCTTGCTTATTAGGGATTGGATATCGAATCCATTCCAACACTGCATTCAAAGGTTTATAATTGATTACTAATCTTGGACCTCCTCTTTATATTTCTGCATTCTTGATGAAATATAAAGTAGGACAGGACTAAGGGAATTTACTCTTTCTGATTATGTTGTTACTTAATAAATCTGAAATCTCTTTTTTACAGATTTCCATTACTTCATGACTCATTTGAATTGGTCTTGACTTTGTAGGTATATTTTGTTCGTTGAAACCTTTAATATCAAGTAAGGTTACCATTTGTTTCTTTCTGTGCTAGAAGGCACTAGGAAGATTAAAATATACCTCATTTTCTAACTTTTCCTTGAATCTTTCAATCTTTTGGATTAAGACTGGATTGGTTAACTGATTTTCAATTTGCTTTTGATGAATTTCTTCTTTAAGAAATTGTAGTTGGTTATTCTTCTGGTTGATCAAATTAAGAGACGGTGAGATCGAGTATTCTTTAACTCTTCTTAATTCTTTTACCTGAGGTTTGGTTAGAAATTTGAAAGTTACTGATTGACCAAAAGGCTTGGCAGTTACTCCATCTATATCTGTAGTAAATGGATATAGGAGGTATATGAATGGTATGTCAAGGATAACTTTATCTGTCATATTTTGTACTAAGACAAATGATATTTTATAGCATACATTGACTTGACAAATATGTACATTTAGTAACTTGTATTTTATACTCATTTTATTCCATTAGCAGAACTGAATCTTTCCGTTGTTTTATAGTAATACTTGGTCGGTATAAGCCCTTCCTGTATGTAGTTTAGATCCGCTCCAGGGTCATAAGAGCTATAACTTCAACTTCAAATTCATTACCTATTACTAATTTAACTTTGGAATGCCATTTTTGAATATTCATTCGTTTAATTAGATTTAACCTATTGTCTTCATTAATTGTTTGAGAACATTCATCTGGCGATGACAGCTTTGTTACACCCAATGGTTTCACATTAGAGGTGGAGGTTATGGGTATCCGCTGGGAGCATGTTCTGGTTGAACTATCTGAATTGTCTGAAGTAGTTTCAGATTCACTAGTAGTTACCTTCTTTGTTTTACCAAATTTGTTACTAGTTTGAAACTTATTACTGGTTTGAAGTAAATTTAGTCCTTCTTCCAGTCTTTTGTTAGTGAGTTTTAACTCTCTGATTTCTTGTTTTAACTTAATAACTTCTACCTAAAAGTCTTGCAGAGTTACTTCCTTTTGTTTATCTTTACTAAACTTTTCCATGATTTTGTTAAAACTAATTAACTGTTTTTGCTAAAAGATTATTTAATGTCTTTTTTGACAAATAAATCTTGAGTTTTTTAATGTATTTTACTTTTAACTCTAGATCCTCAATTTTACTGATGAGATCAATAAGGATGTGTTCTTCCTTGGTTTGTTTTGTTAAAACTTTAATTGTTTTACAACAATTATCTTTGCATCCTAATTTAACACCAGGATCACTAAAATTGTTGTGGATTGACTGGTAATCTGAAGAACTTTCAGAATGGTTGCTTGAATAATCTGAACTTTCTTCATTTTCACTTAGATTGCTTAATTTAAAGATTACTAAAACCTTATCCTTATTTTTTTGGGATAAGTTTTAATTATTTTAACTTTTTTTTTTCACTGGACATTTGGTGCTGATATGTCTTTTTTTACCACAATTAAAACATTCAATCTGACTACTGTCTTGTTTACTTGTGTTTTTCTTATAAGTTTTATGCTTATAAGATTTTCAGTGTTTTTTACTTGATTTTCCATAATAATCATTTTTTTGCAAATTTTTTTTACTTCTTTTATAGTAAGATTTACTTTTGCTATAAGGTTTACTATGTTTGTGTTTTCTGCGAGATGGTGCTCCTGGTGGTAGTCCATATTGTTCACATAAATTACCTATTTCATATTTAACTTCTTTTTTTTTCTCATTTTTAGCTTGTTTACTAATTTTCATATCAATACACATTCTTAAACCTTCTTTCTGAATGGTACTGATAATATCACCATATGTTAACTAATCATATTCAATGATTCCTGTTGATTTACTTAATGCTTATCTAATCTTGTGAGCATTATTCTTAATATGAATATATCTTTATACCACTTGAAATCACTTAAGGTTGGACATTTTAGATTACTAAGTTGGTCATGAATTCCGGATGATATGTTATTTGGTGTTCTAACAAAATGTTTGATTATTGTATAGATTAAAGTGTTTAATCCATCTGGTTTCGCTATTCCAATCATTTCATCAAAGATCGGATTTTTATCTTCATCTAACTCGACAGCATACTTGATGCTATCTCTTGACTCTTGAGTGAGATAATTATCCCACCAATTTTTTAACATTCTTGTAAACCCAAAAGTTAATAAATCTACTATTTCTGGTTCAGTGTAATCAAGATTGTTAATATAACTATTTCTAACCATAGATATGTGATTAACTTTGTTCAGGATTTCTTTTTCACTTAATCCATCTATGTTCCATTCATAGAATTGTTGGATTGGACTGAGAATTGATTACTGATGTTCTTTTCTTCATACCGAAGATCAGGGGGTGTTGGCCTAATATACAAATTCTTGGTAAGACTAGTAGGATTAACTTTGGAAAACGTCAACTTTTTAATATTTTGGCTAAAAAACTGTTCTTCTAATTCTCTAATTTCAGAATCAGTAGAACTTTGTGATTCATCAGTTTCTTTATTGGTTTCAGAATCTCTGATGAATTGTAATAACTTGGTTTGTTATTGGCTCAACTTTTGGTTGTTCCAGTTTTTGTAAAACTTCTTCAATTTTCTGAAGTTTTTTGCTATCATTAATTGAGATACCAAGTTTACTTATATTTTCTAGTAACTGAATTAGAGATTTCTCCAATTTTTTACTTATTGATAGTTTTAGGTCATCAATCTTATTTTTTATTTTATCTAACTATTTATCAATTGTTTTCAAACATTGATTGATAAAGTTATTTTGTTCAATTATTCTTTTTTCAGGTTCAGTACCTGAGGATAACTTGAATGGTGAGGCTTTTACTTCAGAATCCATATGGTTGATTAATATGGTTTCTGTTGGAGGATGACTGGAAGATACTGTGCGGGCATCTTCTTTTTTCCATTTGTGTTTGATTACTACTTTGACTGGTTTATAATGGTTTTCTAAGTAATCGAAGAAATAGATTTCACTCCTTATTTCATTCATGAACTTAGTCAATTTCTCAAATATTTTTTCTTGCTTATGTTCACTATATTTACTTCTGAATTCTCGCCTTTTGGATTTGTTTTTCTTGGACTTGAATTCTTCGTGTAACCTATCAACATTAAGTATGAATGGTCCACTAGCTTTACTAATTGTTAGTAATTGTTTGTTTACTATGTTACCTTCCATGTCAGTCATTGAAGGAGAAGGTGATGAATTTTCATCTTTATCTTCTTTTGAAAATTTTGGCTGAGCGATATAATATGGTTTATTGATTTGTGAAAAGGTGTCTATGCCCTTCAATTTTAACTTTTTGTCTAAATCTTTTGCTAAGTCTTGATCTCTTTTGGACATCCTGGAGAAACCAGACTCAGACTTTCTTCTTTCATTAATTTGAAGTGGTTTACTTGACCTTTTATCGTCAAAGGAGATTCTTACTGATCCATCCAAATATTGGTGGATATAATCTAAGTTGACTGTAGTATTTTGATGATTTTGGTGGTAACTTTCATTCTCAAGAACCCAACTAGTTGGAAGATTTATATCCTTCCAGAAGAGTTGCCGCCTAGGAACCTGAATATTAGCTTCACTTGTACTGCTTTGAATTAACAAAGTTTTGTCCTTATGACTTTTACTTAATGCATGAACATTTAAATTTGTTGTTATGCATTTGTAATAGATTCGGTAAATCAATACTATGGATTGACTACCTTCATCCAAGTTTGTGTATTCTCCTAAAGTTTTTATGTTCAGGGTTAAAGCTTTTAGTAAATTAATATCACTCAGACTTAAGGTGTAGTCTGGAAAACAATTAGAGTGTATTGGCCCGTTGTGCAGACTTGACTCCATTATACCTAAGATACTTGTGCTATAGTTTTTAAACCTAGCATCTCTTAAGCATTATAAGATTGAGGAGTTAATTCCTCGAGTTGTTAATGGTTTAACTACGACTTGAACTAAGCCGATGTGGATAAAATTATATCCTTTTGACCTGTGTTTTTTAACTGATTCCTTACTAAGCATTTGACAAGTTTCATGCTCTTTGGTAAGGGCATAGACTTGTTCAATGGTTTTAACCTAGAGTTCTGACTTGAAGGCTTTTGATAGCCAACTAGTTTTGTATATTTCTTTTACTGGTACTTTAGGTATATTCCAACTATTCTAATCTAATTTTAACTCTCGAAATTCATGTTCTTCTTCGTTTACTATTGATGGTATAGAAAGAACTGAAGTTCTAGAGCTAACTAATGAATTAGATCTAAATAACCTACTCATTTTTTAAATTTTTTTTAATTTAACTAATCAATTATCTTATAGGTTAGATTCCTATATGTTTGTACAAAAGACTTCAATCACTACTTTCTCAAAAGGATAAAAAGTTGTTCTTTTAGTATGCAGCTAGTCAACAACAATAAGATTGCTGCTAAAAGTCTGCAACTAGTCAGCAACAGTAAAATTCCAGCCAAAAGCCAGTCAGTCAACAACAGTGTGATTCCCTGCCAAATGCCTGCAAAGTAACTCCACCAAAAAGAGATGGTGACATTTCACCATAGTAAAAATGATTTCACCCAAGTAAAAGCGGTCATCAATCAAAAAGAAAATCATACCAAAGATTCTCTTAAAAAATCCTTACGTTCATATAAGGATTGGAGTCATTCTCAGCAGAAGGGGGCAAAAAACAAGATTATTTATTAAGTTATCTCTTCTTATATCCCAAGTTCTCTTATCGTATCCTAGTTTTCATATGATACAAAAGAACATTCCACAATTATCTGTTTGTAAGTTAATTTACAGTTTATTGTATTTTGTATTTTGATTCAAATAGTAAATGTTTTTATAAATTAAACTGTGCAATTCCTATCTTGTTTAAGTCCATGTCTTGCTTGTATTGTGCTTCTGCTCCATTAATAGTATCTGCAACTATGACCGGAGTAAGAACATTTATTGGGAGATCTGTTTTAACTTGGTTAAAACAGAGTGCATACTAATCTCTTATAGCAGACTACTAGCAAAGCAGGCAGACCTCAACTTTAGTTGATTGTCTTATGACTTCAAACTTCTAAC
Organism: Ilex aquifolium; assembly: GCA_951799425.1. NCBI lineage: Eukaryota > Viridiplantae > Streptophyta > Magnoliopsida > Aquifoliales > Aquifoliaceae > Ilex > Ilex aquifolium. The sequence goes on along the minus strand of OX637409.1, from coordinate 4,101,926 downwards.
ATTACATGTAGGGGTGGATGGACATGGTTGCATATGGCGGATTAAACCCCTTTGTTTGAGTTGTCCAATCACTCCACAGGGGGTGTACCCATGCTGGGGACTATAGAAGTTCGTCAGGGGTTGCCTACATTACGTCAAGTGGGTAAGGTTGGATAAACCAAAATTATTTTCTCGAAGAAAAAAAGGTTTTAAGGGCTGAATTTACAAGAGCCCGGCCAGGGAACACATGCCTAACAATGAAAGCTAGCTAATGATCAAATCTAAGAAAAACTCAAAACTTGTGCTTCAGTCTACTGAAAGAGCGAAGCATGCATAAAATCAAACAAGAGTTTCCAGCCCTGCACAATTCCACCCCATCAAATTACTTCAGTTTTTCTCTTTCAATATGCAGCACAAGCAGCAAGCCAGCACTCTCATCACATCACTTGCCTGTGGTTCCTGACCTGACCCAGCCACGTCTTGAAAAGCTCAAGATATCCTGCAACACAGCATGAGAATGCACATCAATATGATATCCCTCAATATATGTGGTTTTTCATCAATAAAACCTTGCCAGAAAATGATCCAGAATTGCCTGAGAAAACCCAATAAGCAATGATTCACTAAAGCTTAAGCAAGAACTGATTTCATTCGAACTATTAGGACACAAAAGCCTCTCATGAAACTTCTTAAAGATTGTTACTAAAGGTTTCCCTCTTTTTCATCTCTAATTTGAAAATGCTATGGAATGCAGTCATCTAATGCAAATAAGATAAAGACCAAGCCACTTTACCCAACTCGACAAAAGTATGCTGATATTGGTTCCTTTGTGGACTCATTCACCACAATACCCATAGAGTAAATTCAGTTAAATCTTTCGAAGATCAATGTCCAATGAACCAAAGTTCAATTTGACATACCCGTCATAATATTTCTAAGGGAATTGTTTGTCGGTCCTCAAACCCACAACTAGCATTCCTGTTTTGAACCTGAAAATCTCTCTGTAGATTACAACAACCTCCATTTTTTTAGCATTATTTCATGAGAGGAGAGGATGGATATTCTTCTATATTTCTGGTCCATGGTTCTACTGACCAACAGATAACAGAATACAGCTAAGCTCAATATTGAACAATAAACACCCGTAGTTTTCAATCCCAACTTATTCATTAAGCTTTATTTAACAAAGGGATAAATAAGGTCAATACCCTTCAACGATACAAAACTAAAAACTAGTATGCAATTGAAACCATTCACAAGCCATGGAAAAATCAAGCAAAAGAATTACGCAAAACATTGACAGTAACCACATTATCGACAATAAGGTCAAACATATCTTACCCCAATAGAACTAATTGTAGTGCATGACTACAACCATTTTTTTTTTTTGGGTGCTATGGAGGGGTACAAGAGATGTCTGCCCTTAACAGGAGCACAAGACTACAACCATTCAAAATCATCAAAACACAAACACAATGTCAATGTAAGCATAACAGTAATTTCCCACAACAGCATAAAACATATATTACTTGAAATATAACATATAAACATTCGTATCCACATATCAAACAAAAAGAATCTGGAAGATTAACTGGGATTAAAAAGTATTTAATGGTACCTCTTTAGCATCAGTGACCAATGTCTGTATTTCATGCCATATCGTGTCTGCATCCTAATTACAAAAAACAGTTAGTACGTTGATAAAAGGAGAATTTACAGTCAAAAATCAAGAAAAAACGACCCAAAAAAAAATTACTCTCTCGGGATTGGCACGAAACAATTGGACGGATTTTTCCACGAAATCGTCCCACGATGCGATATAAACCATTGTGGCCAATCTATGAAGCTATAAATAGGAATCGGAGACAAAAACGACTAAGGAGGAAGACGAGAAACTGAGAATTCCCAGAGGCCGTCGTTCGATCTCTGGCATTGGGAGGAGTAGAGTTGCGGGTTCTGGGATGTGGGCTTAATAGGTTTTCAAATCCGATTCGACATTAGACCCAAAAAAAAAAAAATCCGGTTCGGCTGAGGGCAGAGTTGTCGGTAAGGCTGTCAAAATTCGACACGACACGATTAACCGACACGAATCGACACGAATTAAACGGGTTTGGGTGAGATCTTAACGGGTTGACACGCCAAACACGTTTAATAAACGGGTCGTGTTTGGGTGAGACCTGTCAAACCGTTTATCACACGTTTACCCGTTTAAATAAAATTAATATAATAATAAATTAATAATTATTTTAAAAAATTAGCAAGAAAAAAAGAAGTAAATAAATTAATACAAAAAAAAGAAGTAAAGTAGTAGTTCAAAGACAAATGAGGAGAGATGGGGAGTACTTCAAACTTCAAAGACAAAGACAAATTAATGCCTTTTATTTTTGTCCCACATTGAAAAATGAGGGGAGATGGGGAGGATTGAGTTGCCTATAAAAGGCAATTGCCTCTTTAATTTTTTTTTAAGCCTTCAAGTATGATTTTTATGAAATTTGGCTAAAAATTCCTCTTTTTTGAGGTAAGTATAATTGACAATAAAAAAAAAGTAGAGTATTAAATTTTGTTAATATAATTTTTTTTAAATTAAACGGGTTAAACGAGTCGTGTTGTGTTACCCGTTTATTAAACGGGTCGTGTTCGGATTGATATTTTTCACCCGTTTATTAAACGTGTCGGGTACGGGTTTATATATTTTTCACCCGTTACCCGTTTAACCCGACACGTAACCGTTTAACTCGACACGTTTGACACCCCTGGTTGTCAGTTTCTAGGCGTGGGCCCCACCGTGTGCCACGTCTGCAACTAATAGGTGCGGACCAGTGTGGTGTACCACTCTTGACCAATTCTGACCTGATGCACCTTGCATAACGGCTACAATACTACACCATCATCCTTTTGTAATGTCCTCGATTAATAATAAATAAATTAAATGAATTTCGTTAATCTTATAAAAGTAATTGATAGTTATAAAGTTTAGTAAAATTCATTAATTTAATATATTTATATATAATTAATTGATAACACCAATAACAACGTCTCTTACTTGACCATATTTTCCCTTGTTTTCCTTTTTCCTTTTTCCTTTTTTAGAGCTTTGTTAGTCCGCTTAAATTTTAAGACTAAATTTTGTGATTTAAATAAGAGTAATGTTATGCTGACCAAATTACTTACCAAATTTTGTATCCTAAATCAATGTGAGTGGTTATATCAATGGGGTTTATTAACTTCACAAAATATTCAATGTATGAGATTTTGACACATCACTTAAAATATAAGATTTGATAAACAAATTTGGACAGTATAGTTTTATCCTTTAAATAATGTGGCACACTTACACCCAATCAAATAAAAAATCCAAATATATTTCATCTGACAAAAGAACAAACAGATCGCTCTTCCAAATACAATAACACCCAAAAAAAATTAGAAGACTTTCTGTCTTGTTTTGGTAGTACCATAGTCTTATCTGCGTAACATATTGCTCTTTGTACTGAGAAATGAAATTCCAACTCACACATGGACCCTGAACGTCTCAATTTTGTTTGCACTGCATCTTTAGAGTCTAAAATTCATCCACCTTTTGTTGATGATTTGAATTCCTTATCTAATTATGTCAGACACTGACACCAAATCCACCTACCTCTTGTTGGTGATTTGAATACCTTATCTAATTATGTCGGTCCTTCCCGTGTCGAGTTTGAGTTACATAAACAATCTATACACGCAACATTCAATTACTGGTGGATGGTACAAATGCATACAGTTCCAATAGAAGCAGGAGACATTAAACGTCGAAAAGAGTTCAAGGACAGATTAAAATGACAGCAAGACTATGCAAGTAAACCACTATCGAGGTCCAAAAAGAAGAAAGAAAAAAATAACTACAATGGGTTGCTCTAATAATACAGCAGTACAAGAAAATTGGAAGAGGTGGCGAAAAAGAAAAGGTGGGCATTTTCAAAACTCACCTGTGATAAATCCTGGTAATGTACAACAGTACAATAAACTATCAAATTATGCTCATGCACTTGAGAGCTTGGCATCTCAACAATCACTGAAAGGCCAACCGATTACCAATCACAGCAAGCAGAGCAACTCTATTGAGAGGCATGCTAGATCAGGATGCATAACCGATACCTTTTGAGATCTGAAGAATGTATCGACTAATGAAGGTAAGTCAGCGTAAAAGAATGAAGTATGTTCAAGGGGCTGGAACCTTGCGAGCATAGGTCAATACCATCACAAAATCCTTCGCTGATGAGCCAATTGCTGCTGGTACCCTCAGTGAAGTCGATGCAGTTTGTAGCCACAAATCAACTAGATCATTCAGTTCCAGTGTCGGGACCACTGACTGACCCATACATCTAATATCAATCTGCATGAAAATCAACAAAACTCAGGGAAAAGCAGAGGAAAAATGAGTTTTTTTTCCTTTTTTTTTAGAGCAATGCTATTTGAACCTAATTTGGAGACCTAATTTAGGGACCTAATAATGTGGCTTCAATGCAACCATTGGATTAGTTGTGAGTTCCAATGTTAGATGGAGCCCACAACCAATCCAATGATTGTACATCATTAGGTCCCTAGATTAGGTCTACAAATTAGGTTCAAATAGCATTTCCCTTTTTTTTATTGTTGCGGGCCTGGGAAGGAGAGAGAAATAAAACGAAAGATAGAAGGAAATGAAGGAAGAAGGGTCAAAGGCAGAAGTTAGATAACTGCTGTTTGATGGTCACCAAGAAAACTAAAATCAACAAGGATTATTACAAAAGCTAGATATGAAAGAAAGCATTACAGTCAGTTGTTCAAACTTAACATTTGTCTAAATTTCATGTGATCTTGGTAGATTAACAATGACGGCCACAGATAGTTAAATAAACAAGGATGAATTCACTCACCTCATCTGGATTTGTGAGATCTAGTTTCCTCATCAGGTACTTTTGGATGAAAGAAACAGGCATACTCCCATCCCTGTAACAAAGTGAAACAAATATGAATAAAGGCCTCACCTGGATTCCAAAGGATTATCCCTTATAAATGGAAAATAAAAAAATTTGCTCATTGCAAGGACTCTTAGGCTCTGACTGATAGAATTTACTGCACTAATTTGACATCTCTTAATACTCATTTTAAGAACAGAGTAGTCCAACTTTTGTCCTCATTTCACATTCGTTAGAGCCACGACATAACAATATACTCCAACTTGCCAGAGAGTAATAACTAAGCGATTTTGAAACATGGCAAAGTCCAGACTGCAGATTCACTCCCAAGTTAAAATTCGCCACTTAAGCTGGCAATTCTTAAAGTCTTAAAGGCTCTACTTACAACACCCATTCCTGAGAAAAATTTGAAATTTTCTCTCCAAAATTCAATTCGAACTGGGCATCAACATATGAGGTTGAGCCAGTAAGTAAGTTTCCATGCAGGGACGACCAACAAGCAACTGTGGGATGGATAAGAAAATAACTTGGTGGATACAGGCTTGGAAAAAAGGGGTTAGATGGCAAACTCCAATTATAGGAATGCTAAAGTTGAATTAGTTTAACTATTTTAGAGGGGCAAAGGGAGCTTTGCCTTGGGGAGACGAGGCGGCTTCCTCTAAAGAGACTACATCATAGGATAAAATCAAACTAAAGCGCTAACGAGCAAGAACAATTATCAATCAAGAGCAAAGAACCTCTTAATGAAACAAATATGATTTAGTCTGTCCAGCTCATATTAGTTATTTAGTAGCCGTCCCTCATTCTGCGGTTACCATCTAGTATACCCTCACAAGTATTACATCACACAAAAACAGGTCAACTGAACTACACATGCACAAGATAAACAAGAAGAACTGGGGGTGTCAGTCACTCTCTTTCTTCTTCTTTTCCTCTTGTTCTGCTGGATAGAGAGAGAGGGAGAGGGTTAGGGAGACAGGTGAGATTTGACCCAAGAGGGAGAGAGATAGACTGGTCAGCTTTGACCCACCTTCTTTGGTGGATCTTCAAAAACTTTTTTTGGTCAGGTTCCACTAGCACCATCCATGTATTTAGTCCAACAAAGAATAACAAATGGAAATGGTGTAAGGTAAAAGAGTAAGCTATGTATATGTCAAACGCGTTAGACACGTAAACTTCACAATCCTTGAATACATGGTCAATGCACCCCAAAGTAATTACTATTATTCCAAAGTGATTCTATCACATTAGGCAAAACAAGAAAACCCTCAGCAGGCACACATTACGCAAGTAGTGAATACTTGGAATGCAATTTCTTGTCAAATTTAGAGAAAGTGTAAGGTTGTAATAATGATGATAATGGGTATGACGCAATGATTGCATGTGAAACACTGGTAAAGTAATGAACAGATAAACAAGCTGTAAAAGGTCTACATCTAAAGAAGATCAAGGAAAACTGGATCCAGAGCAAACAGTTTTCGAAACCTAATAGTGAACCAATCATATTTTCTCAACTTTTTCTCATGGAACCATGCTCACAGAAATCCAAAAAATTCTTCCTCTGGATTCAAATCTAAAAGGATCCTCAGGTAGACATCCACGACAGTTTGCCAATTAAACCACTTCCATGTCCGACTCAGGTCACAAACTGGTGAATAATAAATTCAGTGATAAACTGTCACAATCAAGATTTAATGTTTAAGATCAATCATGTCTCAAAAGCAGTTCGACTGTATCCATTGAAACTCAAAAGTTGGCACCTTAACTCCAGATATGAAAATTGACCAATTTTTGAAAAATCAGAATATATTTTAGGCAAACTAAACATAGACAAGAAAGACTTGGGCCAAAAAGACAGAGACAAGAAAGACAAAAAATAACAGACATCAAGGAAGATGCTAATATTATTCAAGAGGACCCAAAGTACTATACACGTCTTGATAGAATTATGAGTAGTTTGATTAAGAAGAAACATAAAGTTTATGGTTGTGGACTTGTGGGAAACATACTGGAGGGAAATGATCGGAAGGAATGACACTTCATTTCTGTGATATCCATAAAGTTACCAATTATGGAGTAGATAAAGCCAAACACAAACACGCCAGTAACTGGTGTGTTATCTCATATTGCACAAGAGTAGAATATAATAGTACCATTGTTGATAATTCGAAAGAATCATTCCCATTGGCAACAAACATTAACACTTCGTCTCATTAAATAGGTAGATAATGGTTAACCAACCCTTCTCCAATTCGATGCTACATATTAGAACTATTGATTGGCCAAAGGAAGACAGACTTGTGACAGACCAGCAGTTATACAAAATACAAACTAATGCCAATAAAGAGATTCATGGATGAAGTCAATTCACTGTTATAAGCTCTTTATAACAAAACGAATGAAATAGAAAATGTAGAAATTAACAAAATCCCAAAATTTTGAAAAGAAAAGATCAATGAATATTAAAAAAAAAACTACTTGGGCGATATGAAGCTACTAGGAACTCACTTTATTCTCAAGTAACTTGCAGGTATCTGGGGCAAGGGTGCATTTCCATCCCTGCAACAATGCTATTAATTATGAGAAAATGGATAGGCAGAAAAATCCAGAAATAAATTAAGTATCCTTTATGGATATAATCTTTCAAATTTTTAAGATTAAGTCGATTCTCACTGGTCTTCGGAAGCCTTTAACGAGAGCCAAATTGGATGCATTCTTCTTTCGCGTTCAGCATTGGCACCATCCAGCACAGCTTGGGGCGAAACACTTGATTCCCCAAAATAAGCTGCCTTTTTCTGGCGAATCCTTCGCAACTTTTTAGGCTTCTCTGATTCTGAAGGGTTCAGATCATTGCTAGTCTTACCATCTTGAAGTTTAGAGTTTTGTTCACGTCCCTTAACTTTAGTTCTACGGACATGCCCTTCGCTGTCAATGGAATGTCGAGGTTCTAATTTAGCAGCAGATACTTGTGAAATGCACTTTGGAGACTTACTCCTATTTGCAACTTCAACCAAATCAGTGAAAGGTTTCCATAGGTCAACTTTCCCGTCCCAGGCTTCAGCACAACTCTTTACTTGTTTATCAGATACATCATGGCTAGACGGCTCAACAGTAGCAGAATTCTGCACCAGTGAAAAGTAGGAGTGCACATAAGCATATGCACAAGGCTAACAGTATACAGGAGCTTGCAATAGCCTAAATATGTGGTGACCCATGCAAGATTCAATTGCACATGTCCCTTACCTTCCTTGTACTCTGACCGAATTTGGTAAGAGTCTCAGGTGAGCTAGAGCTCTCTGGACAATCTTCCACTGAATCTGCCTCTTTCTTAACAAGTTTCTCAGTGGAAAAACTGGTACCTCGTAATGCCTTCCTTGCAATAGATTTTGATCTTCTTCTGGTCATGGCAGTATGGGTTGATACTCTAGGGGTGCTGATAACCAATGACGAGAGTGATCGTTCCTTTCTTCTGACTGGTAATGTAACTGAAGTCACAACTTCAGGTGGATCAACCTTTCTTCTTTTGCAAGGGAAAATCTTGGCTCTTACGTCTTGCAAATTGTGGTCTGGCCTGATAAATAAGAACAGCCGATTTGCTGCTCAACAAACATCCATCGTTTTCCAAATGCAAAATTCATATAGATAAATGCATATCAACAAATCTCATTTCATGGATGAAAATGAGGTAAACTGGCATATAAAATAATTGAGCAATGAACCATGTAATCAATTTTGCAAACGGATTCTTTACTCCGATAAGAAGGTATGTTCCAGAGTTCAACGATGGCTATAGGCCAACATACATGCATGTGATATGCAAGTTCATGCACATATAGAAGCAGTATAGTCCAACCTTAAGCGATCTGTGATGAATATAAAATCAAGCAATCTCAAAAGGCTCAGAGTGCATGATAAGCCTCAAGATCTCATCAATAAAACACTACTATAGTGTTGCGAGATCCATCATCCCTGTGAGCTAGTTGTATATCACCTGGGTGTCATGAGTGGTAATCCACAATTATATTACGCAGTTATAACACACATTGGTATCTCCTTGCGTTCTTGGCTTGCTATCTCTTAATTGCTTCAGATGAGACTTTTTTCTAGGTAGATTTTACAAATTTTTATCTATCTCATTTTCTGGACACAAATATTTTACCATCAAATTCATATTCCAACTCACATGTACCATAAAACTGAATGCATTACTACTTCACAATACAAATGATATTATGCAATTTAACCATTGTATTGCATTGCCGTTCATCATGCATACAGCTGCTAGTAGAGTAGAAATAGATCCCCCAGACATGCCTTGTCATGCTCCATCCAATAGGAGACTTATATATATATATATATATATATATATATATATATATATAGAGAGAGAGAGAGAGAGAGAGCACGGCAACAAGTTAGAAGAAATATCAGACCTCAACTTCTCCAGTGGTACACAGCCCAAATCAATATTGCAAACTGGACAGCATTCCAATTCCTCATCTAAGAGCTTCCTATGGATGCATTTCCTGCAAACTGAAAACACAAAAAATCACTAATTTCTGATCCACAAAATCAAAAGAGGCCTCAATCAAAATACCACAATCAAGATATACTAGTTCCTAAATAAATATAAAAGAAAATGAAGAACTTACGGATTTAATAGGACCTAAGTATATCAGTACAAGATGACAACATGACAGTAGCGTAATGTTTTGTAAGAATTGCAAGGTAATTTAGAGTTTGAAAATTGATAAGAGAGAGAGGGAATAATCCTTGTACTATAAGCGCTGGAAGGCAATCCAAACTCTAAATTACTACAATTCGCGAGCATAAATTGAAACAAACAGAAACCGAGTTTTTCACCTTCTAAAGGCCCTGCTATTAATAGCCCTGTTTCAAAGTGAAAAACCATGAAAAGGACGGCATCTGAAGCAAGTGTTTTATTGATAATGCAAATTATCCCAAGTAACTTGGCTCTGACTTTATGAGTGTTTTATTGAAAAATCGAATTATCCCAGGTAACTTGACTTAACAATAGCCTATCTTTTTTTTTTTGGGTTGAACCCCGGTGGTACGAGGGTGTAATTTTATTAAATTAAAAGAAAATTACACCTAGCTAAGGGCGTAATGAACCTTACCCCTCAATCCAATCTACTTACATTGGAAACAATAAAGAATAAAAATGCATGCCTTTACATCATGGAAGAAATAAATAAAAGGAATTAAGTGTTCTTCCTTATATGCTGAAACAGCATGTAGTCTTGCATCTATAGAGCCCTACAAGCTCTTGGCAGTTGGTGATGATCACTATGAATTTGAGGAATCCGGTTTTGGACTCCTATCTTACACATATCATCGTTCACTAAACACTATGCTCCATGTAACTGATCAGAACAATGAAACATAAAGGTTATCCAATTTACTTTGCAAATTCAACTCATGCTGATAGATCTAGCTCCATAACTGAGCCGGTTTATATTCATATCTTCAAGAAGATACAAACAAACATCGTACCAAACGGCATCAATTACTAAAGACCCATGCACGATGAATATGAAATACCCAGATCACCATAAGCCAATCCAACAATCCAAGCCAAACCCAGATCCTAAAGGGTCCAAGAAGAACCAGCAAACATTCCGAAGTATCCATAATTCAAGTAAGAACATTGAAATAAAATCCGCTAAAGAAGACTTATTCAAGTGGAAAGAGGTGAAAGAGACTCACAAGTGTGAAGACACTCCGATATAGTGGTAGCATCTCTCAAGAGCTTGTTGCAGAGCGGGCAAGTCATGCATGCCGCAATTGTCTCTCTCCTAACTTTCACCATCTGATTCGACATCTCGCTGTCCTCTCTCTCAAACTCAACTCTCTCAACCTCTTCCAGAGCTTAACTCACGTACCTAAACGGTGCATGTTAGAAGCACCCGACAACACATGAAATTTACGTCCATCCCCCTCTATTCATCTGCATTAAACACACAACAAGATCCACAGTGACCAGAGGAGATCAATACGAAAACACATAAGTGATTACACATATGAGAGAGAGAGAGAGACCCGTGAATCTACGAAGAAAGATTGGGGTATTGAGGTGAGATTGAGCGATGGGTATGGGTGATCTGTGAAGAACTGACGTGGGTTGGTGATGGATTGGGGTAAAGGGGCGTCGTTGATGAGCTATTGGGGATTGGGAGCCGAAATCGAGAGAGAGGCTCGTTCATATTCGCATGAGCCAACAGTGTTTTTCTTCTATATCTTTTTCTTTGGGTTTCTATTTTAAATAGTTGGAAATTGAGGACGAGTTCATGAAAGAGACACATGGGATAAAGTGCGCCTGTTGCGCATTAGGATTTTGGGGAGGAGGGGAACCCTGCGCACCGTGTTCCAGGTGTCAATGTGTCATGTGTGCGACCACTGCCACGGCGTGTTTTGGGGACTTAGGTATTGATTCCGTGTGGGGGCGCATTTTAGCCTAATCTTCATGCGACATGGGAAATTATGACCATACAGTAATGAAAATAATTATTCTATGTAATTATATATTAAAAAAGAAAAAAAAAGTAATAAAAACGTGATAAAAATTGTGTTATTTCATCTTGACTCATATTCTGATCAAAAAAAAAAAACCCTTGACTCATATATATGAATTATAAATAATTAAATCGGTTGATGGATCGAATTTGGACTAATTTGAATTTGAATCAAATTTTTTAAATCTGATTTGAATCAATTTGATTATCCGACAGATATTAATTATGGTTCGTATTTGAATTAGTTAATAATTTGAAATTTGATTTGATTCCAAATAACTTAATTTAATTAAAAATTAACAAATTGTCAAATTACATCAATTTTTAATTATTTTTTTTCCAAATAATTACTTAAATTCTTTAATATTTATATAAAAATATATACATATTTCGGATCAAAACAAATCGACTATATATATGTATATCCAAACCCGTGAAAAATATAAGATGGTAGAATTGTGTTCGAATTATTGGTAAAAAATATCAATTCATAAACGGCTAATCGGGTTTGGGTTAAAATCCGATCCATTGATAGGTTTATCAATAATTCGTGCCTGAAAATACTATACAATATCAAAAATTAGACATTGATCGTGTAATATTTATATTTTAAATTATATTTTTTTATTTTTTTAGTTACACAATTTAAAATTAAAATAAACAAACAAAAGAAGTAGATGAGAGAGAAAAGAGATATAAGTGTGAATCAATGAAATTGTTTGGTATTAGGAAGTGTGTTGTTTAAGTTATATGACATTAGGAGCCATGCATGGAATATGATATTTTTTAGTGAAAACAAATTAGAATTATTTTATTAAAATAGATAAAAATTGAATTAATTTTAATTGTTATTGTACTTTTATAAATGAAGAATTCAATTTTATTAACCTTCCCACCGATGCACACTATTCTCACTAAATGTATTTCACCTCATGCAATCACCATTACAATCAATAAATTCTTACAATTATATATAGATAATTTTTTTGAGAATTCTCATATTATTATACTATATAAATCACAAAATTTATTAAAAAAAAAAAAACATTCCATGATAGTGACAAAACTGTTAAGAACTAATCAACGATTAATTTTTTCTCCGATCTAGTCAAATGCATACCATCTACGCTGGAACTAGGAAAATTCATCAGAGATAAATCACTCATAGTCTAAGTCCAAAAAATTACTAAGATTTGAATACAGTATGTCTGAATTTATAATTCATCCTTATTACTACTTAAATTATTCTTAGGTTAAGAAAGAATTTGTCGTGGCTCTGGAGAACAACCAAAAGCGGTGGCTTGATGTAGATTTTTGAAGGTTCCTGGGTTGGTGATGTAATCATATATTTATACTGAAATTTGAGTATGACTCAAATTTTTTATATGTCAACTCTTAAATTAAAGTGTACGACTTATGATTTTTATAAAATTATAATGGCAATAGGTTAGTTTTAGTAAAAATATATTATTATATCTCAATCACATGGGGGTAAGATGCCTTGATTTAAACTGAACTTTTCTTTATTTTTGGTCAATATTCAAGCTAAACTTGAGCATGGTATAATTTGTTGATTTAATTCACTATAATTTTTGAATTAACTATGAACCCTATCAAACATTGAAACTTGGTGTTGATCCAATAGTATCAATGAAACCACATTATTAGGTCAGTAAATTAAGTCAAATTTTTAGGTCCAAATAACATTAATATTCATACATATCTGTAAATGAGCTGAATATATATTAAATACATTTTAATATAATATAATGTATGGGTGCAACTCGGGGTGGGTTGGTTAGGTTGAGAGGTCAATCATATTTCAACCCTAGGTATATAATATTCAACTCTAATCCTAACTCATATTTAATCCGAGTATTGCCTGATTTTAATCCAGGCAGGTTCAGGTTGAATTCGAGTTACTTAATTTGGGTTGATTTCGAGTTACTTAATTTGGACTGATTCAGGTTAAAAATTGGGCTGACTTGGATTACTTAATTCGGGTTGATAAAAGAGATGAGTTACGAGTGAGAGAGAGAGTTTGAGATTCTGAGATGAGACTCAGACGAGTAAGAGAGGAAGACTGAGAGTCTGATACCATATGAGAAATGAGTGACGAGTGAGAGAGGAATCTGAGAGTGATAGAGGCGCGCAACAGTGAAAATTTGAAGTGAAGTGAAAGTCTGAATTTTGAAGAGTGAAAATAAATATTAACCCTAGTTAAATATATTTATATATTTATGTATATTCAGGTTGAACCCGATAACTCGAGACTTCAATCCGAGACTTGTCCGTATTCAATTCGGATTGAGTTTTTTTGCCCAACTCCAACCTAAATATTAAAAATTTTAACCCAAACCCTGTTTTTTTCGGGTTGGTCCGCCCAAGTTGCACCCCTAATATAATGGATAAATTTTATAATTGGTCCCTTGAACTTTGTTTTTTATTTTAATTTAGTCTTTGAACTTTTATGTTCTATTTTGGTTCCTCAACTATCAATTTTGTCACAATCAAACCCTTTCGTCTATTTCTATAGTTAGATCAGCATTGAAATTAATTAAATTGGACTAATCTCCGATTGATCTAACAATAAAAATTAATGAGAATACCTAATTGAAAAAAAAAAAAAATAGTCGAGGGATTAAGTTGAGATGAATTAAAAAAATTATGAATTAAATTAAAATCAAAAATAAAATTTAACGACCAATTATGATATTTATCTTAATATAATTGAAACATGATGAGAATTTAATCACGGGGATGAGGGAAGGACGAAGGTGGAAAAAGGTTGGGACTACCATATAAAAAAAAAAAGCCCAAAGAATGTGGACAGCCTTAAGGAAGAGATCACAGCACAAGACGCGTTATATTCAATTCATACTGAACCTCGACACGTTATCATTACGATCATGGTTGATAAGGTGATAATGATCATGATCATGCATGTCATTACTGTGGCCATCATAACCTGCCAATCATTGGCTCCCGAAGGATAACAAGTGGTGAAATCGGATAGGCGAGTCTGGACGATGCTTGTAAAAATCATTGGCTTATGCGGTTATGCCACACAATGCTTTGGCCATTACTTTTTTTCAACGAGTAAATTACACTTTATTCCCCTAAATTATTACCCTCATTTTACTTTGCACCTTCAACTAGAAAATTTATCACATTGTACCTTAAAGTATCAATTTTATTTCATATCACTCAAATAGATAACGACAAATTTGAAAATTTGTTAAATGAGGGAGGAAAATCCCAAAGAGTTTTCTGCTAAGTGCCTAGTATCATTTTATTTTACCTCTTTTGCAACTAAATAGTTGTTGGGAATAAAAAGAAGGTCAGCCAGAGAAAAAAATTTAGCGCTTAGAAAAGACAAAGCATTAATATGTATTTTTCTTGATTTTTGACTTGCACATATGTAATATACAGTTGTTTATCGGCTATACAGACCACTCACACGAGCATTTAACGTCACAAAATTGGCAATCGTTATCTATTGGAATGATATGAAATAAAATTGATATTTTAAGGTGTAATGTGAAAAATTTTATAGTTAAGAATATAAATAAAAATAAAAATAATAGTTCAAAGGATAAAGTGTAATTTATCCTTTTTTTAACCCCCGAAATCAACCACAAATTACATGTATCTTTTAAGTATGAAAGCCAACAGCGACGGTTGAACTCTTAATATTGAGTTTTGCTGTTCGTCTAGGTCACTTTAGAAGTACTAAATTTGACAAAAAAAACGAGGCTAAAAATAAGAATTAAATAATATGATATAATAATAATAATGTTTTTAATTTTAATTTCATTTATTTAATATTTAAATTTTTTATTACATTCACTGTCACATCATTTGTTTCATATTTTATGTCTCTTTTTAAGGTCAATCCAACACCATTACTTTTGAAATCTAACATGTTGCTACACTAGACAATTTCTTTAAGCGATAAATAAATTTACAATCTTTAAGCGATAAATAAAATCAACAAAAATCTTTCTTATTTATAAAACTCATGAAGTTATCACCACTATCACCATTCAACCCCAAATGACACAATATAATTATAAATTTAATTACTAAATGTTCAATCATCCACATATAAATTTACACAGAAACACACTCTCACACATTTCTTTTTTGGCTACCAACCAACCTTCCTAACCGACAACTGCTTTTATTAGGAATACAATAATTCAAGTTTTTATGATAAAATAATAATAAATTAATATCTAATTAAAAATAGGGTAAAAAATACAGACATCCCCTGAGTTTTGATAATATTATACAGACATCCCCTGACATTTTATAAATAATACGGAGACCCCCTGATGTTTGAAATTTACTGCACATAGACCCTTTTTTGTCTCCCTTTCGTCAATGTTGCTAACGGAAAGTGATGATTTCCTCCCAAATTTTTTTATTATTTTTACAATTGCCTTTCTCCAACTTTAGTACCCCCAAAAATTAAAAATTTAATAAAATGAAATAAGAGTTGACTTAGTACCCAAAAAATTGATATAATTTAGTATCCTAAAAAATTGATTAAATGAATTTTAATATTAATTTGATAACAATAAAAATTAATTTGATATAAATTCGACAAAGTTGAATATAAATTGGATAAAATTAAATATCAATTTTTGATAAAATTATATATTAATTTACAATCTAAGGTTCATTTCGTGTTGAATATTATTTGGTATTGATTAAACCAACATGAAATTGACCTTAAATTATAATTTTTTTTGTTTTATAAACTTAAAAATTTATATTTTAACCCATAAAATTTAAATACAATTTTTTTTATAATATAGCGTATTCCCTCTTACTATATCATTTAATAATTTTTCTTTTGGTCAAGATTTGACCTCACATACTTAAACCAAACAAATTCTTCACCCCCCACTCTTTTTTTTTAAGAGAATCGCTCACCTCCACTTGGTAATATCCGACTCACATGAAAATACGTGAAAATAAATTAAAAAATTGACAAAAGAATTTGAAAAATTGAGAGTTCGAAAAAATTTAAAAAATTTAGTATCAAAATTATAACAAATAGAGCAAACATTAAAAAAAACTACAAAAATATATATAAAAACCATTGTCAATGGGAATTTTAGAGGAATTTAGGCCGTGATCAATTAAGACCTAATTTCAGGCAAATATGTGAAACTCAAATAAAAAAATCGTCAAATCGTGAAAAATATGTGTTATTTTTTATTTACATTAAGTCTTATTTACAAATTAAGAAGCAAGTGACAAAATACATGCCGTTAGATATATAAAAACTTTGAATTAGTTTTATGGAATAAATAATTGCATAACATGTAGTTTCATATGTTTTATATAATAAATAATAAAAAAAATAACACAGGAGAAACATAAAAAAAAAGATAATAATATGTGAGCAAGGGCGGAGCCATGATTTTCATTTATCCCGGGCTAAGCTAAACATTCATACGACTAACAAAATACAAATGTAAACTCATAAACATATATTTAATAATACAGTAGAGAAGGGTTGAAAATTAGAGAAACAAATCAACAAGATTGAAGGACCCATCTCGATACCATTTTGAATAACAGAGTTGTACAGTTAAACAGAACGAGAAAAGTCATTCAACTTTCATGGAACAAATGAACGCAACCAAACAGTAATCAACAAGATAAATAGAATAACACAAATTTATCCACACCATAGCAACAAAACAACATTGAAAAATAAAACAATTTATTAAGAACAATGAAAGACTTGTACCAGTAATGTTTCAACAAGAAAACTCATATCGTAAGAAAATACTATTTTTGTACTAAAAGGTAAGAGAACTTCCAGGGCACAACTGGTTATGAAAATATTAAGTAGACCATTTAAGCATAAAATTTCAAAGAAACACAAAAGGTTATGAAAATTCCCCAGGAATAACTAGTAATCAAGGTCACATGAAAAAGGCAATCAAACACCCAAGAAACCCACAATCGAACAGAGCACGCAAATCCCATAACCATAGGCTAATCAAACACCAAAACAATACATGTATACAAATATACCCACAGATAAGAGAAAACCCATCAAGATCACATCTACGGTAGGAAATTGGAAAACGTGGAACAAGAAAACCCAAATCAGATTTCAAATTTATATGGAGAATGCTTCAATAAACCTGTACATATATATACCTCGAAATGGGGAGCTCTGAAACTAAGGGAGACTCTTTTCGACTCAGTTCTTGCGGCTTGGATTACAAATTTTCTTGCGGGTAGGTGGTGCACCACCGGTGATCGGTGGTGTTGGGGATCTAAGTCAGGGACTGAAGAGAGAGAAGATGGTGGAAAACGTTTCTTGATCCTCATAGCTGTGTGATATATCTGTAGAGACTAGACTCTAGAGAGAGATTTAATGGAAGGATTTGGGGAAGTGACTCGTCATCTCGCCGCCTGTGTTAGAGAGAGGCGAGGATTTGGGGAAGTGACTCGCCGTCTCGCCGCCTGTGTGTTGCAGTCGTTGCTTGTCCGGAGATTTGGGGAAGTGATCGACTGATTTTGAAGAAGGTTTACAGGTGGGCTGGGTTGGATGGGATTTTTTTTTTTGGGGGGTGGGCTGGTACTTAGTCGTAAATTTTTTTTTTTTTTTTTACTCTGGGCTTCAACCCACTAATAGATCCGTCCTTGTATGTGAGGAAGAGAGAGAAAGAGTATAAGATAGATATATAGAGAAAGTTATATAAGAAATATGAGTTTTAGAAAAATTTCGTAGGAAGACCGTCGGATCAATAATTGTCAAACGATTTGAATCGCAACAAATTCAAGACAAATTTTTTTAACTACTTTATTATATAGATAGATACTCTTATCCGTTGAATGGTGATGCGTTTTGGTTTGGATTACGATAGCAATTGATATAAATGAGTAAAGACCAGTGTATTAGAAAAGATGGACAAGGGCTTTAGGTTTGACTTGAGACCCCACACATTACAATTGGGATCTTACATGATTAAGTTATGCAAAATTCCATGACAATTAATATCAAAAGTTCAGTTAAGATTGATATTTTCTCTAATACAATTTATTCTCAATTTTTTTATTAGTGAATTATATATCGTGAATTAATGTAAGACTCATTACAAACAATATAAATTAGTTTTTCACTCTTAACGATAGATAGTTTGTTAAAAAAAAATATGTATTAGAGGGGACCTTAACCCTAAAAGTTCCTTGGCGTGACCGAGCTCGACGGAGACAATTAAGAGCAATTAATTAGTTAAAGCTTTTTTTAACATATTACTATTAAACTAGTTTTATCCAGATCACTTTTAATTCAGGTAGTAGGTACATTTCTATATTGTTCACGTCTAATAAGAAAATATCACAACCCTTTTTTGTCATATACATATACCAATTTTATCAAAAAAAATTCTATAAATTCTATAAACTCTATAAATAATAATAATTAATCAGACATACATATTTATAATATTTTATAAAGAATGTGCACCATAGGACGACTCGGAAATTTTTCTTCAACCATTGGAGGGTTCAATTAGGTTTGTCAATCGTGTTAGGTGAAATGAATTTGTGTTGGGTCTTAACGAATTCGTGTCAAAAAACGTTTTATTCATATCCGACTCGTTTATTAATTTGTGTCTAACGAGTCATATTATATTGAGTTCGTATCATGTATCAATCATGTATAACCGATATATAAATGAATTGTGTCATATATTTTTTTGATTAACTTCATTTATATTCAATTTATTTATTTATTATGTTATGTTATATTGGGTTCACCCGTTTACAAAACAAGTGATTTAAAAACGATTTGATCCTCCTAATTTTATTTTGAGATTCCAAGTTTCAGCCCGGCATTAGTGCATACTATCATGGCACACTATGACTATGACCATGACCATCCACATCATGGCATTAATTGTCGTCACCGCCATTTGTCATGGTTCTCGCACTTCAAATCTGAACGCGAACCCCAATGTCCGAAGAAAGACTATAACTATCAAAGAACAAAAAAAAAAAAGTACACCAAAATAACAATCAATAATATTCTTGTCCCCAGTCACGAACATGGCACCTCTCTTGCCTTCATCGCCGCCGCTTTCTCTCTCCATATAAGTTCGTCAGGCGAATTCATTAACAATATAAAGAAAAAGGAAAAGCAAAAGAGAATCGCGAGAAAAGCCCTAGTTCTCTTGGTGCAAGCATCGAATCTTGATCTTGAATCACTACAGATGTTAAAAAACCACTAGGGCTAATTACGAGGTTTGATTGATCTTCAGAGACTGATATCGAGATGAAGCGATTTCGTCGGTGCACGAGGATATTCATCCTCTGTTTGCTCGCTGTTTCTGTTTTCGCTCCGATCGTTCTGCTTTCTGGCAGGCTTAAACAACTCCATTCCGCCGGTATATAGACATGTAGTAGTACATATATTAATTTGTAATACTACGTTCAGTTCTTCAATTGGTTACATGTTAGTTGTTCTTGTTTGTGTACGTGTTTGATTGTTTGTGAATCTTTTTATTGCAGAATCGAAAGAGTATATTGAAGATTTGTCGTCTATTGTAAGACTTCTCCTTCTTTTATTGCTTCTTGAATTTTGATTGGTTTCCGATAAAACTAAGGAACTGAAAATCTTGCTTAGAGTTTTATTTTTGTGCGAAATTGGAAGCTCGTCTCGAGCAACGCAAATGCTTGAATTATGTTTGGATTCCGATTCCTTTAATCTCCTGCATACCTGAGTCCTCACCGTTAGATGATGTATCAGAAATTGAGAATGTATATTTTAAATGATTTCAATCCATTATGCTTAGTTGAGTGGAGTTTATTTTAAATGAATTTATTAAGCTTTTATCACTCTTTAAAAAAATTTCAGCAGCTTAATCGATTATAATTAATATGTATCACCCCAAAAGTTAAAGATGTCCTTTTCTTGGTGCAGAAATACAGGACCGATGCCCTGAAACTTAATGCAATAGAACAGGTGATCTTATTTATTGGTTTTTATTTGGGCATGCCAGAAAGATTTAAGTTTGACCATTTCTGCTAATGTTTGCGAACCTGGTTATGCTCGGTGGTTTAGGAAGAAGGTGAAGCCTTGAAAGAACCACCTCTACTAGTCTATAAAGTTGGTGATTTGAAGTCCACAGTTAGTTTCAGTTCTTCTGACGAGAGGATTATGACGAATGACGAATCCAGGAATGCCACAAAGAGTGGTAATTTTTTAGATATAATTGGTGGGTGCAGATTGTGTCCTTTTTTCTAATTTTCAAGTTAATGCACGTTTTGATCATGACATTAACCTTATTTTCCTCTCGTTTCAAGCTCAGAAACCAATCATGATACTGAAGAAGATAACCAGCAAAGTCAGCTGGAGAAAGGATTGTCCACATCCCAGGAAAAGGTATGATTGTTCATAAATCTGCCTAAGCTCAACATTCTATGGAAGATATTGCAATGAACTTTTATCTTAGGGAAGTATATCTGTTATAAATACATATGTAGAAAGGAAGAAAAAGCCAACTCAACACCCGATGGTAAACACAAAGTTTCTGCTCATCTCCCCCGTGCGAAATAGTTCAAGGCTAGACCACACCCCCTTTAGAATCTGGAAGGACACCTTAGGCATATGGTTCACCGGATAACCTTATGAACAAGGCAGCGTGGTGCTTCCATTTACTGTGCTTCGTCCCTGATCTTGCATAATGGGCATTGCAGTGCTCCAATTCACCACGGTTTGTTCCCAAGCCCATATTTGATTGCAAGACAGATGAAAGGGCTTAACTTTAATCATCTCCCAATTGTATTCTCAAATCTCAATCTAAGTCCAGAAAGCAGGGCTTCTACATACCCCATACCTTTGCCTGTTACCATTGACTATGCCCCACCCGTCTGTGTCGGACTTGAACCTCGGAGATATGTGGCTTGGCAGGTTGGCCATGGACTCGTCAATATGCTATACCCGACCTGCATAGTACTTTGACCCGTCTTAGAAATGAGAGAGATTTCAAAAAGATTCCATAAATGGTTGAAGGCATAGTTAGCAAAACACCTGAATAATATAACCATGTTTAGTTACAAGTCAGGAAACCTTCTGTGGGTGCTTGGTTTGCTTGGCTGTAGCAGTTTTGAATAATTTTATCCTTCTTGGGATCCCCAGAGTAACTGCATCACTGAATATTTATAATACCCCTGCGTTTTTAGAGAATATTCGGAGCATTCTGAGCCTTTTTTGTCTGAGCGTTTATTCCCCTTTGTGAATCCCATTCATGTACTGCCTCCATTTGTTGAAACTACCCATAAGTTCTAACACTACAAGGGAGTTAGCCACCTTTGCAACATACTTGCTTTTGGCATGTATGTTATGTGCATCAGGAATCCTGGAATATGTATGCTGGAATAAACAGAATAAAAAATCATGCCGTTAGGTCTCCCTTATTCCCTTGTTTACTTATCTTGAGTTAGGAACATGACATTACTTCTGGGAAATTAGATAGATGTGATACAAATAGCCAGGGCCGGCCCAACAATATAAAAAATAAAGTCTGGGTTTTAGGCCTCAAATTTTTAGAAGGTCCATAATTTTAGGTACATTACTAACCCACAAAAAATATAAATTCAAAAAATTTTAAGCCCTAAAAAATTTAGTCCAATCAAAATTTTTATTGCAACAATTTGGGCCCATAATCCAATCCATAACATTAAAAACCTAAAAATCAGAAGTTAAAAAAAAAAAAAAATACTCACAAATCAACTCATATTTACTCTCATCCATTATCTCTTTCTTCGGTAAAAAAAATAAAAAACAAAAACAAAAGTTGAATTAAACTCTTTCTCTCCGGTATAAAACAAAAGTAAAAGTTGAAACATCTTTCTCGGCGACACTATCGCATATTTCTTCTGTCTATCTTACATAAAAAGCTAAAAATAAATAAATTTTTTTTAAAAAAAATTAATATTAAAATAAAAGGCCTCATTTAGTGATTTTGCTTTAGGCCTCAAATTTTCTTGAGCCGCCCTGAAATAGTTGTGTTTTGCTAGTTGTGTGCTTGGGAAAACAAGGATAGATGTAAGGTGCAATAAATAATGTCCTTCTGTTTCTTTTTGCGACCTTGCGCCTTGAATTGGAGTTCAGTTTGGGATATAACAGTATTGCTTGCATAGCAGAAATAATTCATATAAGTAACCGTGACTTTTCCCAGTGTGGGAAATATGGTACTCTTAATCTTATTCTTGTGGATCCATTGTCCTATACAATGAGAAGATGAAATTGCTGGTATTTGTATTTTGTAGTTAGTGTTATGGTTTGCAAATTCTGGAACTGATGAAGTCTGATGCTTTGTTGCTACATGGGCATCATCGTCCTGCTGTTAGACCCTTGATTCCCTTCACTATTTTCTGTTTAGTCTTACTTATTTTGAGGGAATGTTTTGTGGTTGGATGTCAATTGTATAAATGGATGGCTGTGTACCATTTTATTAGTTGGTGGTTGTTGAAAATGTATTTTTTTGGTAAAGTCAATTTATTTTGGGAATTTCTTGAGAAATATTAAGTTTGATCTAGGATCAGATTAAATTAACCCCAGAGTATTGTTTTCCACTTAGTTACGAATTGATATTATTAATTTTACCAAGTTTTTCCTCCGATTCTTTGTTTTTTATTTTTTTGCTCCTATTTATGCTTTTAATAAAGAACTTAGATGGAAGGCCTATGTCTTTCTATGTGTTCTTACTGTTGGAAATTGACAGGAGTTTGGAATGGGCCTACTTTAGAAGCTGGTAAGATAATATGAGATAGTTTTGAGTTTCATTGTGGGTTGATGAGTTTCGGTCCTAGATGAGTTTCGCTCCTAGATTGAGTTTTGTAAGATATAGGGGAAAGTTTTTTTGAATTAGTGAGTTCTTATGGAAAACTTGGACTGTATAATTTTTGGAACTTATGAACTCTACATACATGGTTGTGATATGTAGTGGAGTAACAGAATTTCTTCTCGAAAACTTGAAGTTTAGTGCTAATGTTTCCTTTCTTTTTGCATTCCTTGTTTCGGTCTAATTACATTTTATGTAAAATATTGTTGTTCAACTTCATCAGAATGTTGAGTCCCAGCCACGGAGAGCAGCTGATGAGATGGTGAAAGAGATGAAAGATCAGGTGATTAGGGCCAGAGCATACTTGAGTTTTGCGTCACCAAATAAGTCTCATTTGGTAAAAGAGCTGAAACTACGAATAAAAGAGCTGGAAGGAGCCGTGGGTGAATCCACCAAGGATTCTGATTTATCTAAGAGGTAAAGCAATTCTTTAGTTTTCTCACTATCCAGCATCTCAGTTACCATTAGCATGGTAATCAAGAAAATGAGTTGAAAGAAGAATGTCAACTAAGCATTGATGACTTTAGGTGTTTGGATGTATATTGGACATGACAAGATTTGTTTGAGCATGAGTGGTGGTGCCATTGCTGGGGTCCCAGCTATGCAAGACTCCATTTTGTGGAAATGGATTACAGAATTTGAATTAAACAAATGTTTCACAATTTCTTTTGAAGTCATTTACTAGGGCATTCAGACCGATTACTATATTAATTGGTCTCCATTGCTGCAATCTTTAAGAATTAGCTTACCAATACTATTGATCTTTTCCCCCTTGTGTAATGGATTATCATTTTTATGAGCACGCCTCTAGTTCTTGTGTGCCTGACAGGTACTTTAAGTGGACCCAAGTCGTTAACTATTAAGATCATTCAGTTCCATGATATTAAGAAAAATCTGTAGTTAAGTTAAAGCACATTATGGGTAATTGAGTACCATCGGCTGCCCCCTTAAAGAGTTAAATAAATTAATTCCTGATATGGAAACCTGTAAAATTTTCAGAGCTATGCAGAAGATGAGAGCTATGGAGGCCTCCTTGTTAAAAGCCAGCCATATTTACCCTGACTGCCCTGCCATGACAAAAAAACTTAGGGCCATGAATTACAATGCTGAAGAACGGGTCCTGAGACACAAGAATCAAGCGACATTTCTTGTTCAGCTTGCTGGAAGGACTACTCCAAAAGGCCTTCACTGCCTCTCCATGCGGCTAACTTCTGAATATTTTGCCCTGCAGCCAAAGGAGCGGGAGTTTCCTAACAGACAGAAACTGCATGATCCAGATCTTTATCACTTCGCTGTATTTTCCGACAATGTTCTGGCTTGTGCTGTGGTTGTGAACTCAACTATTTCCACTGCGATGGTAAGCTGCCTGAACTTTATTTGGTAGGTCTTGGAGAGTATATATTTACACATTCATTTCCGTATATTCTCGCCATGGTTGTTGAGGTTCATAGTAAAAGTTGACTGCATTAAGTGAGGTATAATTGGAGTATCCCAAGGAGAATATGATTGAGGAATTATCTTCAATATATAGGGCTAATATACTTAATTGTGATTATTTTGAATGGTAGTGGATTTGCATGTCATGTCGAGCACCGGTTTGGAGGATGGAGACTTACACTGTCCACCTTTTATATAGTTTACATTGAAGTGTGTGGTGCATTATGAATACACTGAAAAGCTAAATTCACAATTTGATTGCTTCTGATGAATCTGATGCCTGCGAACTCATGATATTATCAAGCTACAGCCAAATGTGTTGAGTTGACATTGAAGAAGTTCGGCCTATGATAGGGAAACATGTTTTGGGGAGTGTGAAGGTTGTTGGTCAAAAGAACTACTTGGCTGTTATGGATGTCTGGACTGGGCTCTGCTGAACCATGTATAACTGTCAAAGTGGGACCGTTATGACCATTTCCTGACGTCTTTGTTGCTCATTGATTGGTTATGGTCCTGAAATAGAGACATGTCTCCCGTGTTTATGGCCAGTGAATTTCTATCTCGTCATACCCCCAAGAAAAAGTTTCCCATTTCTGCATTTGATTGGGAGTTCTTTGGTGAAGAAGTTGGAGGTCTTTGAGGAGGCAAATTGAATTGGTATAAATTTAGGAGATTGTCAACCTTCTTACTGTCCGAGTTCCTCTTATCCTAGTATCCCAGTAGCATAAGTGATTCATTATTCAATTAATGGATCGATTGAATCTAAGATATTTCTGTTTAGAATAGAAAATGCAGATGTTGCTTTATGGTGATGCTTTGACTGACAAGTAAATATTATGTTTGCTTGAGCACTTGCAGGAACCGGAAAGAATAGTCTTCCATATAGTGACTGATTCTCTCAATCTCCCATCAATGACAATGTGGTTCTTATTAAATCGCCCTGGTCAAGCCACTATACAGATACAGAGCATAGACAATTTTGAATGGTTGTCCACCAAATATGATGCGACACTGCAGAAGCAAAACTCTCCTGATCCAAGATACACTTCTCAGCTGAATCACCTTCGGTTCTATCTGCCAGATGTTTTTCCCCTGCTTAATAAGATTGTGCTCCTCGACCATGATGTGGTAGTGCAAAGGGATCTAACTGGACTTTGGACTGTTGACATGAGGAATAAAGTGAATGCAGCAGTTCAGACTTGTCAGGAAGGTGAGCCTTCATTCCGTCGGATGGATATGTTCATCAACTTCTCAGAATCAGTGGTGGCAAGGAGGTTTGATGTGAAGGCATGTACATGGGCGTTTGGGATGAATGTGTTTGATCTGCAAGAATGGAGGCGGCTAGATTTAACTGGGGTCTATCACAAATACCTGAAGTTGGTATGGAATCCTTGCCCGATCTTTATCTGCCCTTTAAAATTAAGTTTCCACTTCACCAATTTGCAAAGTAGCTAAATCCCTGTTTCCATTTTTTCTCACATATCAAGCTGTGAACCCCCCCCCCCCCCCCCCCAAAAAAAAAAAAAAAAAAAAAAAAACGACTTTCTTGCACACATCTTTTCACCATAGTTATTTTACACCTATTTAATGGGCTTATTACAGTACATATTTTGCATGGTAAAAAGCTTTTTCCCTGGGAAAATAAATTTTTAGTAAATTGAGTGGAGTTCAGTGGTGGCACTTGCACCATATGATGCAAATATAACTTCTACATGTTGTCACCTGCTCCGCATGAGAGAGGGATTCTAATAAACTTCATTTAGTGATGATTTATCAGGGTTGTGCACGTGTTGCAGTAGTTTTGAGAGTTCAAGTCCACCATTTGATATTTGTTTCCTTCTTTTGGTTTTAAGAGAAAAGGAGAAGATGGAGTTATATGTCTAGGACATAAATATATTATGTATGTGGCATTGATTTCTATGTATTGCTCCAAAAAAGCAGAGTTTAACCTGTGCTGTAAGTTTATTGGCCTTGACTTAATTTTAAGCACTAATTCACAATATGGATGCTTGTTTTACTTGGGGCGATGCAGGGAAATAAGAGGCCCTTGTGGAAAGCTGGTAGTCTGGCCCTGGGTTGGGTCACCTTCTACAATCAGACAGTGGCTTTGGACCGGAGATGGCATCTCCTTGGGTTGGGATATGAGACTTCTGTTCGAAAGGGTAAGATCGAGCAGGCTGCAGTGATACACTACGATGGAATCATGAAGCCATGGTTGGATACTGGGGTTGAGAAGTTCAGGCATTACTGGAGGAAACATATCAATTACGACCACCCTGACTTGCAACAGTGCAACATCCGTCCTTAGATAGATCCCGCTACACAAGAAGGCTGAGTAGACTCATCTTACCACACATTACATTCTTCATGTGAGAGGAACTCCATGCGTTGGTTTGTTATTCTTTCTCATTCGTCCACAAATTTGTCATGTAAATCTCGACTCATAACATCTTCCAATTTTTTCGGCCATAGTCATCTAGGAGCTGAGTCAAGTTTAGCAATAATGGGGAACCAAATAAGGTTCCAATGCTCATACATCTTGTGTACATAACTCATTTTAGAGCTCTAGTAGTTTCAAATGCATGCCTCTCATTTTAGGCTGGCATTGATTTTTCAGGGTTTTTTCGTGGTTTACTAGTCCTGTTTATGCTGTCTACTTCCATCGGATAAAGGGTAGATGCTCAGAAATCTGATGTGGGTGCTTGGGAAGAAGTTTGATAAACAGGGCTAAAATGATGTTTGATTACTATTTTAAGGATAGATTTTCCATTGAGGTATGAAATGAGGTTAACAACTGTTCCGTCGAAGACCTGAATTTTCCCTTGAATAGTCTAGATACAGTTTTTTACCGGAAGTTGTAACAATTGATCAAAAGAGATCTCCCCATTTATATTTGTATATGTATATTAAAACAATAATATTATTTAGACTTAATTTTGCTCGCTTAATGCGCCATAATTATTGAATTGGTTGTGGGTTTTAATAAATACTGGGGTCCATTGTCAATTTAATGGTTATGAGTGATTAGGTCTGTAAATTATGTAAACTCAAAATAAACTGGTTATACACGCTCTTCAAACTCCCCAAATTCTTAAATCTCACAAACTTTAATTTGTAAGCTCTTCTCCCTCTGTTTTATGTAATTTAATTTGGAGATGTAATTCAATGGTTGTATTGAATTAAATTCCAACAGCATATTGAATTAAATTCCAACAACAATTTCATTTATGTTTATGGCAAAAAATTATGTTTGTTGTCATTTAATTCTGGGTTTATAGTACTTTTGGTTCTTAAAGTATGCACGTTTGTCAGGTTAGTCCTTAAAATATCAATTTGATCCCTAAAATATTCAATTTTGTATTTAAATGATACTTACACAGACGAACTATTAAGTTTTTAATAGAATGATCACGTGGTACCATCTGAAAAAATAACACGTAGTTATTTCAGTCAAGAAAAATTTAACGAATTATCTGATTAGGGATCAAAGTGATACAAATTGAAATTTTAGAGACTAAATTGATAAAATTAATACAATGAGGATCAAAATGACAAAACAAACATATTTTAGGAACAAAAAATGTTATTAACCCTTTAATGTTTAATGGTTAACTCCAAGGGGTAACAAGAACGAGTTGTAAATCCAGACGTCCTGAGTTCTAATCTTGACAACCTTTTGAGGCCAGACAATGAGAGATTTATCCCTTATGAATATCATAGTCCGTGCGTTGATGGTTAACTCCAAGCTATCAATGTCTGCCTTTGACTGAACCGAGAAAGGAATTAGTTGAAAAGCATGTAAACTGACCCGAACACCCTTGACTATTAAAAAATAATAATAGTAATGGTTTTTCTAAAAGAATAGTTTAGATACAATTTTGAACAATAATTTGAACACGTATGGCATATGTCACATACTCTAGTATTATGATAACCAGAAATGAATTGTATCTGTCAAAAAAAAAAATTCGGACTCAAGGAGCAATAGTAGCCACTAAGGGATGATATGACACGTGGAAGAAATTGGTTGGGTCTTAGAGATGAGGTGCAATCTCTGTGTCTATCCAGGTTGTGTGGTGCACTAGACACATAGTGAGCAAACAATGAAGATATTAATTTGTATATTCCTCAGAAACTATATCAAACACACTCACCCTCCTGTCTGCAACTTCTAGTTAACATTTTCCACTACATTTTATCATCTCTCTCTCTCTCTCTCTCTCTCTCTCTCTCTCTCTCTTCAATTTACAAATGGCCACCATTACTGCTTGCACTACAACCTCATCGGCCTCACGTCCTGCTCTCTTGCCCAAGGGATCTGCACTACGTCCTTCCCCGTCCGTTCTTGGTAAGGCTTTTCATGGCTGATGATAGTATTTACTTCTTGTAGTTTGAGTTGAAATATGCTGCTACCTTGTCTGATTACATTAAATTAATGAACTTTTTTTGTTAATTGGAAAAAAATGGTTTTATTAGTCAAAATTTTAGATACATAATATAATTCAACACGTCTTATGATTTTTTGAGGTATATACACGAATAAAAGAGATCGTCAAGAAAATAAACTATGGACATAGTCTTAAAGATGCATATAGCGTGAGAGACTAGATAACCCGATAAATCTATAGAATTTTTGACATTATCCCTTAAATACGTGATTTCTAATTTATTTTTCTTTCTTCAACTGCTTATATAATAGAGTGGATTTAATTCACTTTCAATAAACTTTTAAAATGAAAAGTGTAGGTTAAATTCACTTTTGTGAGTAAATTGATAATAAATTTAAGAATAAATTATACATTTATATCAATTAAGTCCCTAAACTTTTGTGTGTATGTCAATTAAGCGTTTGAACTCTCTAATTATGTCAATTGAACCCTTCTGTTTACTTCCATTAAAGTGTGCTATTCACGTGACTATATGACACGAAAGAGACGAAATGGTTCAATTGACACAATTAGAGAGTTTCGGGACTCAGTTGACACAAAAAAAAAGTTCAGGAGTTTAATTGATATAAGAGTCATAGTTTAAAGGTCATATGTGTAGTTTACTCTAATCATTTGTGTCCCGTGCGGGACATACTTCACAATTTTCTGTTAGAAAATCTAACGGAACTAGACAAAATGACTTAATTAGCACAATTAAAGAGTTTAAGGGCTCAATTGTCACAAAAAAAGTTTAGAGACTTAATTGACACAAGAATCATAATTTGAAGACCGTTTACTCTAAATTTAAAACCACTTTTTGATAGGAAGAAGGATTAAAGACAGTAATTTTGGCAAAAAAACCCATCTTCTTGTGTATAGTAAGTAGATCATGAATTCTTCTTCTATGGTTTCATCTAAAATTTATTTCCAGGGTTACCAGCAATGGAGAAGTTGGGAAAAGTGAGGTGTTCCATGAAGGAAAAGCCTGCAGTGGTAGAGAATGGCTCAAATATGGGCATGGGTGCTTCACTTGCGGCGGCGTGCGCTGCAACCATGTCTAGCCCAGCCATGGCTCTAGTGGATGAGAGAATGAGCACAGAAGGGACTGGACTTTCCCTTGGTTTGAGCAACAACACTCTTGGTTGGATCATTTTTGGTATATTTGGTTTGATATGGTGTCTCTACTTTATCTACACTTCTACACTTGAAGAGGATGAGGAGTCAGGATTGTCCCTTTGAGTTTGAAACTCTTTTTTATGTTTTATTGTAATGAGTAATGCTACTACGTTTTGTATTGATGTGTTTGTGTATGTCTACTCAATTGTATTTTCCCCACTCTCCATCTTCTTTTACTCCTTTTTCTTTGTTGTATTTCTTCACCCCATGCTCCCCTTAATCACCGTTAAAGCGGAGGCAATAGGAAGTATTTTTTACTTTGGTTGTTAGTTCACGCAACCCTTCTCTTTTATTCGGGCAAATTATATGTAAATGCTTATTATAAAATGAACTTCATTGCAAAGGGGATGGATTTGGATTTTGGGGCAGGTTTTAATTTGGAAGCAACTGTAAGTAGGGCTGATAATTGAACCGAACTATTCGAGTTGGACTCGGGTTCAGCTCGGATAGAACTTAACTTGAGCTCAGTTCGTGTTCTAAACGAGTAGAATTTGAACACTTTTTTAGACACATTTAGAAAACGAGCTTCAAACATTCGGCTCGACCTCACAAAACTCGGCTCGTTTATGTGCAAAATAATCGAGGTACTCTGGTTTGGCTCAGATTCAACTCGTTTTGGGCTCGACTCATTTTCTAAACGAGGTCGACAGACTCGATCCGATTATTCATTTAATTAGCCACTTGGCTGCTACCTAATGGCTTATTGAACGAGTGAATATGGTATCTTGACGCATGGATAGCCATTTTAGACCTCCCAAAGCATTGTTTTCAGATGTAATTGGTTGATGACCCCACCTTTCTATATGATTTAATACTTGTCAAGGGCATTAGAAATGTGAATCTATTTACGTTCGTTATTTGTGATTTCGTGGGTAATTCTTGAATATGGTGGTAGTTCTGGGGCTATGCCATTTGATTAGGAAGAAAGAATTTAATCCATTTGCAACTGCACTTGAAAATACCCTTAAAATGACATCAGTAAGAGAAAAGAGAGAGAGAGATTCCATTTTTTCTTCCAGACGCTTAGGCCAAAAAGGGATTCCTTTTAATGGTTTCTCAAGACCCATAGGCAGAATATCAAATAGTTGTTGCATGATATACAGAACATCTATGAGTTCAAAAACTTCTTCCTCTCCTACTCCTGCCACCCATATGGGACAGTTTCAATTTTTAATGATTTGGTTATTCTCTTTCTCGCCACTATCTTCTGAGTTTTGTTCCATATTGTTATGAAAAATGATATGCAATTCAAATTTCGATCCCAAATGAACGGGAAATTATTTGATGAGTGAGTTTCATCAACTTTTTAAAATAGGACTCATTGATTCAATGATTCTTATTGATTTGAGATGCTATTTGATGATTCAAACGAGAATAGAGATATGAAAAGAAGGATGAAAGTTTGGGTGGTGGCGAGATGGTTACAACAATGGGGAAGAGAGGGACGGTGAGGGTGGAAGTGAGGATAGTTTTGTCATTTTAAAATTTATTTTCACACCAACTCTCATTTGTTTGTATGATTAGTTAATTTGGATGAAAAATATAACTTTGCAATTTAGTCCCGCATAAATGTGAGAGTTATGTGGATATTTTTAAATTTAAGGGAATTTTTTTTTGAATAGTAATATAAGGGAGTTAAAGTTCATTTAGAGTATATCACAGGAAGTTAAAATGAAGTTTACCTATTTTTCAAATATGAAACCAATCCATGAAGTTGAATGAATAATGTAAGAAATCCACTAGTTCTAGTGAGCAACTTGTGTACTAATTGTGTATGCTACTATTCAAAAAAATTGAACGCTCATGTATATCATATCGGTTGTATAACTTGTCTCTATCTTTTCAAAAACTAAGCCTTTTTGGAGTGGATCGAGGGCTATGAATTTATAATGCGTGTGACTATCTTGTTGTGTGTATTTCGTGCTGGATAAGTGAATAATTTATGTGTTAATTGTCCATGTTTGTGTTTAAGAAAACTGAGCTGCTCATATGTCCTAAATCGATTGCACAACTTGCGTCTCTAAGGTTAATAAACTTGCCTTTATCCCTTCATAAGCTAGACCCTTTTGGAGTGGATCGTGGAATGCACAAGATTCACTACTCTTTTTTTTTTTCATATCTCCTTCCTAATCCTTCACTCTGTTTTTTATATTTACCTTTATTAATTAATAGAAAAGTTTAAAATTCGTGCAAAGTTATACAGGATAAAAACTAAATTTTTTTAAAAAAAAAAGCAAATAAAAGATGATTAGTTGGTGAGAGAGTGAAAGATTGGTTATAGGTGTCAAGTGTTGAATAGTGATTGAAAAAAACATTGGTTTAGTAATTAAAAACAGTTAAAACTCTAGGAAATTAAGACATGTGGAGGGAAAACTTTCCATACTTTCTTCCCTCTGATTTGTTTGTTTTATATATATAGATAGATAGATTCTTTTAGCCAGACACTAGTACAAACACAATGAGATCTGAACTCACAACCTTAAAATTCAACAGCAACGACAGTGGTCATTAAACCTACCACTAACCTCTTGTGGCACTTATATTGTAAAAGGCATACTAACTAACTAACGTTGAGCAATGTATTGCCGGTGCAATTTTTTGGTCATAATTTTCTTTACAAAGATTAGATTTATGTTACATAGGTGATAAAGTAATTTCTATTCATTATTAGGATGTATGCAATTGTTCTATAGCGTTTCGTACGTATAAAAGATGCTAAGTAAAAAAAAAATCAATTCATCCAACAATTTTCGTCTTAATGAATATGGATTTACATCATAAGGCCTAATTGAAAAGTGCATCGATATTATACTACGTCCAACCCTTCTTGACTTACTTGTAACCCGCCTAACTTTCCCATTTGTCACTGCTAATTTAAGAAATAATCCCAAATAGAAATATCAAAATTATTACAAATTTGGAGTTTTTTTTTTCCAACTAAAATAATGCATTCCTTACAATAAAGTCACAAACTATGAACGTGTTTGAATTGCATCTCAAAAAATAGTATCCGGAAATATTTTTTGAGAAAAATTTTAAGAAAGTGTTTTTGAAAATTTTTAGATTTCAAAACTTATTTGATTATATATTTTTGAAAATAATTTTAATAACAAAAAATTGTAAAACCTGTTTAGACAATAATTCATAAAATCCTTAATTTTAATCTCAATTCCCATGTCTCTCTTTTTTTCCCCTCTCTCTCTCTCCACAAAACACACACACACACACAACCCATATATATATATTTGCTGAGTGAGAAGAGACGAGAGAGAGAGACAGAGAAGACAAGAGAGGCAGACGAAAGAAAAAAAATTGGGGCCTTTGTTGTTCTCAATTCTTACTTTTTTTGAAAAATTATTTTTGAAAATTCTAACCAAACAACATCCCTAACCAAAAATTATTTTTAAGAAAAAAAACTGTTTTTGAAACATAATCTAAACAGCACTAACACTCTCTAAAATCTAATTTCTTTTTGGTGTTTTTAATATCAGCTGCACAGTTTGTGTGGACATGTGGTTGCCATGTTGGATTTTTCATTTATGAATTTTCACCTTAATAATAAAAAAAATTATGTAAAATACAAATTATGAACCCCCTCCTTCTTCTTTTTTTTTTTTTTTCTTTTTTTTATCTTCGTTGCTTGAATTGCAGGCATTTCCTGTTAGAGGGAGTATGTGACAAATGGAAGGATTTTTGAAAGTCATTACCAACCACTGAAGTACAGATTGCCTGATCCATAATAAAATCCCCCTGTTTGCTTCTATAATTGTCTTGTCTGAACTAAAGTACAAAATTTAAGAATCCCATTCATATTGGCACCTTAGTGTAATTTCATGTAGGTGGCCAATGCTTCGACATATTTTGAGACAAAATTTAATATTTAGTCCCGATGGTAGTTCAAATGGTAACATGAACAAGTTTTAAATTTAAAGGTCCTGAATTCGACAATTCTTTGTGGGTAGGCCATGAAAGATTTGTCTTCATGAATACTTTAGTCCCAGTGTGGATGACTTGTCTTTGACCGTACTTGAGAGAGAATTAGTTAAAGTGTGCGTAAACTGATTCAGACACTCCTAACCGTTGAAATATATATATTTATGAGTATTGTTCCAAGGGCGGAGTTAATGAAAAATTTAAGAGTATGAATTTGAGAATCAAGTTCTTTAAATGAGTTTAAAATTGCCTCCACTAGTAATATTTATTTATTATTGATACTATCTTTAATAATATAAAACCACTATTATTATAGTCTTATTAGCAATAATCTCGTGCTTAAAGATACTCTATGTAATACTAAAAATTGAGTATTAATTGTGTAATATTTATATATTAAATATCATTTTTATTAAATCTCGTGCCTCTGACTATCCTATTAGGTGTTGGGTAAATGAATAACTTGTGTTAAAAAAAAGAGGGTGAAAATAGAATCGAGGCCATAATTGGAGGGTTAAAGTGTAATTTCACCTCAGTTCCATAAATAAACCCCCAAATGCTAGTACGGAACCCAAAAAAAAAAAAGAAGCAGAGAGAATGGCAACATCCCTGAGCACACCGAAGCTAAGCACCACCTTCACCTTCACCTTCGCTTCCCCAACGCTCCAAACCCTCTGCAAACGATTCCCTATCTTTCTCTCTCCTCACTCTTCTGGCCCTCTGTCAGACTCCAAAGCCCTAGACTCTCTCTCACATCGCCGCCAATCTTCCTCTCGCTACCGTCGATTCAGCACTCGAGCCGAGTCCACTAATGGAGCGGAGCCACCGAGCCACTACGATTTCGACCTCTTCACCATCGGCGCCGGCAGCGGTGGAGTTAGGGCTTCGCGTTACGCCGCCAATTTCGGCGCTTCCGTTGCCGTTTGCGAGCTTCCTTTCGCCACTATATCTTCCGACAACACTGGAGGTGTTGGTGGAACGTAAGTTTCGAATTATTTTTCGCTTCGTAGTGATGGTGTAATTGTTTTCTTTTATTTATTTTTTTGTTGAGGGATATACTAGGCATAATTCAAAACACTCCACTATTATTTTGCAAGTAAGAAAAACAATCAATTTGGGCAAAACAAATGAGGCTACTTTGGGAATGACGCGTAATTTCTCATGGTTGTGGGAATTGGTGGGCAGTAATGTTTTGTTTATCAATTATCTTACCAAGTTTTTCATCCAAGTGTGACACAAGGACTCACTTATTTAATGATAAAAACTGTCACTTCAGTTGGGATAGAAAACTTGGTAAGAAATCTTGGACAACTGTTGATTAGTGAGTAGGCGGAATAAAAACTATCTGTTTGTTTTTGATGAGATGATTTGATGAACTCAAGAAAATAAAAAGGGTCTTTAAAGAGATTTTTACTTATTTTGAAGTGGTTTAAGGACCAATGCCTACTTTTTCCATAAAAGCAAAAAAAAAAAAACTTGCTTTGGGTTTAAGGTTTCGAGATTTTTAGGGAATTTGTACGCTAGATGGATTATATTGAATGAAACTAGGGAAAATGCATAACTTATGAAATTGTTTTGGGGAGAGCAAAATAGATATATGTGTATATTTTTGACTGGGAAATTGTTCCATTGAATAGTTCTCTTCCCATTTTAATTGTCATATTATTGTGCTCTAAAGACCTCTGGTGACTTTCTGATGATGTTAGATGAATTTCCAATGAAGGTGTGTACTTCGCGGATGTGTACCTAAGAAACTACTTGTGTATGCCTCCAAATATTCTCATGAATTTGAAGAGAGCAACGGTTTTGGATGGACTTATGAAACTGAACCCAAGCATGATTGGAGCACCCTGATGGCTAATAAGAATGCTGAGTTGCAACGGCTTACTGGCATCTACAAGAACATTCTGAAAAATGCTGGTGTCACACTAATTGAAGGGCGTGGAAAGGTTAGATCATGGATGATGTCATGTTGCCATATAAAGAGTTCAACAAAGTTGTTTATCCCTCTCAAAACACCCTGAATGTGCATTCATATTTTAAATATTTTTCATAATCATCGCATGCTTGGTGATATACACAGATTGTGGATCCACACACTGTGGATGTTGATGGAAAACTCTACTCAGCAAAGAACATCCTAATTTCTGTTGGGGGACGCCCCTTCATTCCCAAAATTCCTGGAAGTGAATATGCTATCGATTCAGATGCTGCCCTTGATTTGCCATCAAAACCTAAAAAAATTGCTATAGTTGGGGGAGGGTACATTGCAGTTGAGTTTGCAGGCATCTTCAATGGTTTGACAAGTCAGGTCCATGTATTCATACGACAAAAGCAGGTTTTGAGAGGCTTTGATGAGGAGGTATATCAATTGCATCAATTCTTGTGTTGTTTGGGTAATTCATATTTGTTACAGGAGTTTCCTTCATGCCACGAAACTTGCATGTTTTGAACTGTGCAGATTAGGGATTTTGTTGGAGAACAGATGGCTTTAAGAGGAATTGAGTTCCATACAGAGGAGTCACCTCAAGCTATTGTCAAATCAGCAGACGGTTCGCTGGCCTTGAAGACTAACAAAGGAACAGTTGAAGGTTTCTCGCATATCATGTTTGCGACAGGACGCAGGCCTAACACAAAGGTTTGAATTCTTTTTGTGTGTTTGGCTCATTCCCTGTATCAGCTCTTCAATTCTTTGACGTATGAATTTAAAAGTTGCAGAAGGCATGGCTGTCATTCCCTATATTTTATTGGGAGAAAGAAGCTAGTTTTTTTTTACTTTCTTTGTCTTCAGTGATGGACAGGACTCCGTAAATGTTTCTGGTCAACGTACTTGAAGATTCTTGTGTGTGGAGTTATATTTTTCAGTCTTTGTCTTTGGTTTCTTTGATAATTGCGCTTTTAATGCATGGCAGAATCTAGGATTGGAGGCCGCAGGGGTAAAAATGAAAGAGAATGGAGCAATAGAGGTAGTGCCTTTGATTATCTAGAGTATTTTTTGTATACTCTCTCTCTCTCTCTCCACATATATATGTAAATATATACACACAACCACAACCACACCCACACCCACACCCACACCCACATATGTATATGCCTATTATTTGCTCAGAAAATTGTTTCCGCTTCATTGTTTCTTCAGGTTGATGAATATTCCCGTACATCAGTTCTATCAATTTGGGCGGTTGGAGATGTGACCGATAGAGTGAATTTGACACCAGTAGCTTTGATGGAGGGAGCGGCATTGGCAAAAACTCTGTTTGCAAATGAACCAACGAAACCAGACTATAGGTGCTCTTCCTATCTTGTGATAAAATATATGATAGCTTTAAGAATGACGATAGATCTTATGGGCTGCTGGTGTGGAGATCAACTTATTTTCCTGATAAATGTGCTCGCAATTCATGAGGACTTTAATTAATCACTAGAGTATTCATTTTACTAGCTGATGACAAAAGTTTAGGTGGGATTGCAGTTCAGTGATATGAAGTTAATTTGACAATTAGTAGCTTCTTGACCACATAATTTTCTGCATGTGAGTATAGGGCCATACCATCTGCCGTGTTTTCCCAGCCACCTATTGGACAAGTTGGTCTTACTGAAGAACAGGTAACACAAATTGCTAGTCGTAAATGCATTAGCTAATTAACTTGCGTTTAATGTACCATGCGTTTACAGGCTATCAAAGAATATGGTGATGTTGATATTTACACAGCAAACTTCACGCCCTTAAAGGCTACTCTTTCTGGCCTCCCTGACCGGATTTTTATGAAACTAATAGTATGTGCAAAGTCAAACAAAGTTCTGGGGTTGCACATGTGCGGAGATGATTCAGCAGAAATTGTGCAGGTAGCTGCGCTCAAATTTTAATTGTAAAAGATCTGCAGTTCATATAGTTAACTTTGTCAAATCCTCAGGGATTTGCAGTTGCTGTGAAAGCTGGCTTGACAAAGGCAGACTTCGATGTCACTGTGGGTATCCACCCTACATCAGCAGAGGAGCTCGTCACGATGAGGACTCCTACCCGGAAGGTTAGGAGCAGTTCTTCTGAGGTTTGTCTTTGACTCTAAGCCATCTCTATTTTTTGAATTGTTCGTTAGTTGTTCCAAAGATATTTCTTATTTTCTTTCTGCTAGTTGGTTATTTTCATCGGTTGGCACCCCTCACTTTCTATAACCTGCAAAGACGTTCATGTCTAATTCTTTCATGTTCTTGAGTTTATTTTCTTTTAGTTGTGGATGGTGTAGGTAATTAGCTTTGTTGATTGATAACCTTTCTTGTCAATCGCTTTCAGGGGAAGTCATATTCCGAAGTTAAATCTGCTGCAGGAGTTTAAAATGAGTTATGTCAGAACAACCTGCCATTTTAGGTGAGAACTGCTGCACAAGGTATTCTGACGCCCTTTAAGGAATGATAATTTAGGGCAAATTCTATATAGTGGTTGGGACATTAGTACTGCACCCCCTTATGGTTTATGTATATAGCCATATAATTTTCATGTAGTGTTGGCATAAAGTGTTACCTTGGAAATTCTGTCCTAACTTACGGAAACTATGACATGCGCCCTTAATTCAAGGGTTGGCATGTGAAAATTTTCAGTCAACCAAATTTCAATACAACAGGGCAAATATTTCCTTGGAATCTCCTTTCCTTCCTCCTACCCAAAACAAGCCTTACTCAGAAACCCCAATTCGTGAAATAACATCAATATGGCAAAACTTTAAATCAAACTCTCCAAAACTCCCCATTGGAATTTGAAACCAATCGAGCCTCACAGTGCAACAACATTCATTGCAGAAGGGTAGAACTAGAAACTGTAACAAAATTTTCAACTCTGCAACAAACTAAATTCAATCCTCTCTGTCTTTCTCTAGTTCTCTGAAGATTTCAACAAGCAAGGGGTTGCCCAGAGGGTCAGGTGGAATGCACCGGTTTTTTTTCTTCTTTTGTGTGTGTGGTGGGGGTGGGGGGAGCAAGTTGCAGTGGTGAGAGGTTGTGGGCCTTTGCCGTCTATTGGGTTTGGGTGGTTGGAGGGTGGAGAAGGCAGTGGAGGATGGGTGGTGACTTTGGCTCTCTCTCTCTCTCTGATGTTCACAGCAAGTGTGGAGGAGGTGGAGGCCTGCTGAGTTGGTGATGTGATGCCATGCCATGCAGGGGGCAGTGGGCAGTTGTCGCGGTGGGTTGTATTGTTGGCCATTGTTTGGCAGCTTGATGCGAAAGAGAGAAATAATGACGGTGTCCAGGTCATTTTGCTACCACCATTAATGGTATTAGTTGTTCATGTCGGTCTGAAACTACATGACAGTCATGTGATAACCGTAAATGTATATGTGAACCATAAGGGGGTGCAGTGCTATTGAACTAGACCACAAAGCGATGTTTGTCCTTTATTTTATTTTGGTTCATACAGACTTTTTCATTTATTTGTTTCTTTATGTTGTTTGATATGCATTTTCATTGTAAGCTCTAAATAATAATTTTCCATGTGATGGGAAAGAATTGTGGTTATCAGTATTCTTTATAAATTCATCAACTTCACCTTCTGCTGTCCTTAAACTTCTGTAGTTTTGGCAGGCTCACCAGGTGGAGAATTGGAAGTCAATTCCTGTGAATCAAATACTTTATGGAAACTCATTCTCAGAGACAACAGCAATGGAGCATTCTCAAGCGAGCGCAGGAAAGGTTTCAAGTTGGGACCAGTGACGAGATGTTGTAAAGAGAAAAAGTCTTGAGAATTATTTGTTCTGAAATCTTCAGTAATTCTGCAGTTACCAAGATGAGTGATTGTTGCTTTCAAAACTGTCATATAGTACGTTATTATTATTATTTTTTTCCTTTTAAGAGGGGTGTTTTGATGAACATACTTTGTACAGAAGGATTAGAAACAGCACATTTTAGCCACATATACCCAATGTTTATTGTGATAGTTCCTATATAAGACTGTCGAAAAGATGATTTTACCGTTAAATCTGTCATTTTCCAGCGAAAACTGTTTCCGATCCTCAAGCTAACTACTTTGTCACCTATATTAGAGGTATTGAGTTTACGTTTTTTGCGGATCTCATTGCTACCACACTTAGCTTACCCAGGTAGATCTATTGCCTCTTCTCAATGTATTGGCGACTGATCTGTATGGTATAAATCCTGAACACTCGAGTCTCTTTGCTCCAACATAAAGTTGAGATTAAGTTTAAACTTACTATCTTATCTTCCTGCCATTCATATTGGAGATGAGACCATGAACCTAATTTGTTGAATGATATTGTATGGGTGACCAAATTTTGATATGTTATTTGAACATAGTCAATATCGTTCAACTAGTATTTGTGCAGAAATCAACGATTTATTTTCATTATCCCATTTCGTTTCTTATACCCTTCTTTCTACGTGTTTCTTTACATCACCTAATCATTCATAATTATTGAATTCACAGTGGGTTTCAATATTTATTTATTCAGACCCACAATCAATTTAATGATTGTGATGAATTAAGTCAACAAATTAGGTGAATATTTAATCAAAAAAAACCTAAAACAGGGAATCCCATTGTAGAAAAAGAATAAATAATTGTAATATAAAGACAGGCATAGATACAATACAAAACAAGTGCATTAATTATTGCATTTAATACACAAACCATTGATATATTAAACAAGCAAAACAAACCAAGTCTTAGGGGGGCAAGTTTATTTTTTGTAATAATTCTATTTGGACTTAATTATCTAATTTAATTTGCTGATTATTATTGTTGAATTGATAGTAAATTTCATCTATCATTGCAACCTAACCTACTATCAATTCAATGATAGCAAGGAATTAAATTGGCAAACTAACTCAAATAATTAGGTCCAATTAAGCAGTATTATTTTTTTGTCTCTGTCCATAATAAATACTTAAATATCTCACTCACATAAATATATCAAACCATCATAATACAAACACGACCAACCATCCTTCTCAATCCATCTCATGTAGCTGTTTTACTTTTGTTTCAGTGACTACAAAGATTAAAAGAGCAGGCTGTGGTGGAATAGATGAACTCCTTTGATCAGGTTCGGTTCTTGCATTTCTCCATAGCTCTTGGTGCTGAATTCAAATGAGAGATTCATTAATATTAATATAGATCAAAAATATAATTTCACGAAATCGTACTTGACTAACTCTATAAAAAGTCGTATCTAGTGCATAAAGTTTCTATGAAAACAGGTCTGATAAAAATAAGTTGAACAGTCTTATCTTCATTCTAAAAAGACAATTCTTAGACTCAAATTCGTAAAATATCACTTATTCACTTAGATGGATAAGTCTGACTTTTAGTGAAGTAGGGGTATGTTTGTTTGGGGGTTTGGTATTCATGGGATTGATTAATGTATTCTACATACTTCCAATACGGAGGGAAGTTAGTACTGGGCATAAAAATTAAGGCAATCCCATCCCATGTTTGTTTGAGCAATATGTTTTATTGTGGAATCCATCAGAAAACATCTATTATGTCACATCTCATATTATAAATTGACTTAGTTACTCCTAATACCATCCATTCCATAGATGAGAAGAGGTATTATAGTCATTTAGGGGTTTTCTACCATTGGTGGCCCTTAAGTCCTTAACCCGCTTAGATATAGCCACGTACATGGTTTACTGTCACTATAGCAGCCGGGTCAAGAATAAAATCCAAAAATTTATACAAATATTAAATTGCTAAACAAACAAGGTATAAATGGGTCCCATGTACTAATATACTATACCCCACCTCCTAATACCCCATTTATCCCCAAGCAAACACGCCTAGTAGAATAACTTTAATGAAGTAATGGTGGAAAATATATACCATTGGTGGCCCTTAAGTCCTTAACCCGCTTAGATATAGCCACGTACATGGTTTACTGTCACTATAGCAGCCAGGTCAAGAATAAAATCCAAAAATTTATACAAATATTAAATTGCTAAACAAACAAGGTATAAATGGGTCCCATGTACTAATATACTATACCCCACCTCCTAATACCCCATTTATCCCCAAGCAAACACGCCTAGTAGAATAACTTTAATGAAGTAATGGTGGAAAATATATACCATTGGTGGCCCTTAAGTCCTTAACCCGCTTAGATATAGACATCTACATAGTTTACCTACCACCACTGTAATAGCCGGATCAGGAATAAGATCCGAAAATTTATATAAATGTTAAATTGCTAAACAAACGAGGTATAAGTGGACCCCATGTACTAATGTACTATATTCCACCTCCTAATACCCCACTTATCCCCCCAAACAAAAACACCCTAATAGAATAACTTTAATGAAGTAATGGTGGAAAATATATATATACTAACCGAGCCCTATTGCATCCGCTCCTTTCATTATGCGCAAACGCTTGCAGGAATCAACAAACATGCTGGTTGAAATGTATATATCAAAGAAAAGTTAGCATGTTTTTGTACAATATGAAAAGATTTTCATTCAACAAGAGAGACGAGGAAGCTCTTACTCCCATGGCACATCCCCAACAAGCATCCAATCACCATCCCTGTCTTCATAAGTTTGAACATAATCAGAACCATTCAAAAGATCCATCAGCTTGCTCTCGTTCATGAAATCTTTCATTCCTTGGCTTCCGCAATTACCTGCAGTATGAAGAACCATGGCAATAAGAAACAGAAAACTAAAAAAGAATAACTATTATTTTGTAAATAAAAGAGAAGAAAATATTTTAAAGGTTTTTGAATTCTATAGATATAAGCTTTTATAGGTTGAACTACGTAGAAAGATTGTATTATATTAAGTTTGTTTCGTGTCTAAATCATCTCGTATCAATATTTTAATTAAGTAATAATTGTGTATCACAGGAATCGTATTATGTTAGTTGAATTCGTGTCAACCAACAGGTTCATTCGTGTACCACTTAAACGGCTAAGGCCAAATTGAATCTGCTAATTTTTGTGTTAATTTCGTTTCAGATTGATGATTGTCTCTTAAATTCTCAGACATACATTTTATAATTGTTGAAATTTGACTCAAACTCTCTAATTGTTATAAAATAGAGTTTGTTGGGTAATTAATATAAGAATCATGAATGGAATATGAAACATATTGGAAGAGTCTTAATAAACAATTGATAGAAAATATAGAGATTTAGCAGTATCCAATTTGTATTGGGTTATAGTATTTTGTTTTTATAAATAGAGTTGAGTACCAGATAACCAATTTTTTAAGTGAATAATACATCGATGTAAGTTTTTGGTCTGTAAATATAGATACGATATGCGGGGAAAGTATACTGTATCGAACCACGTTATATCTTTATATTTTGTTTATTGTTTTTTCTGTGCAAAACCAACAATATCTCCGATCTCTTACTATCCAACAATATTTATCAGAAAAATAAAGAAAATTATGAATGAAGTTGGTGATCATAATACTTACCAATGGTGAAGGAACTGAACATGTTGGC
Source organism: Ilex aquifolium (assembly GCA_951799425.1). Classification (NCBI taxonomy): domain Eukaryota; kingdom Viridiplantae; phylum Streptophyta; class Magnoliopsida; order Aquifoliales; family Aquifoliaceae; genus Ilex; species Ilex aquifolium. The sequence goes on along the minus strand of OX637409.1, from coordinate 4,058,168 downwards.
CAAGGCATCAGAGAGGTCTTGATAACTCCTGTACATCTTTAGATCAACTTTCCGAAGGTATGGTGCTCCGTCCATGCTAACTTTCACAAAGGCAGCACTGCCGCTAACCTTCTCTCTCTCCTCGTTGCTGTTCTTTTGGACTGCTACCATATTCTTTCTGTATGATCGGACCGGTGGCCAACCCACAAATTGTGCCCTAAATTCCCAGTAAAATACTATTCATTTCCATTCTATGGTTTCGTGTCCGCAATCCGCCTCTTAATAACGGGACTAAGGTTGTCTATCACTTAATTCTTTCAAATTTTGTGATAGGCGAGAATTACGACTTTTAATTTATTTATTTGATGGCTTTGCACAAGCAAGATATATTTTTTATTCCCTTGGGACTTCAAAATGTAATGGAATTAAGCAAGTCTACAGCTTGAACATTATCTTTACATATACAAAAAGTATGATTAATTAATGCCTGAATTGGTAAATAGGAAAAAGAATGGTTTGTCTTTCTCTAGTAAATTGAAAGTCTTTCAACCCTTTTAGATTAGGCCATGAATACCTTATTCTTGGCGTAAATGGCATGTCTTTAGCCGGACCGGAGAAAGGTAAGGAAATATATGTACTTATTCGTGTAAAGGGATAATTATGTGCATAAGTTGATCTAAACACCTCTGACTGTTAAACTAAAAAAAAAAGTCTTGCATTGATTGTTCTGAGCTTAAAAATTTATCATGTTTTTTTGTTATTGCTAACCAACATGAGGAATCCTTGCATTAAAATGAAGAAGCATTAATTTTTAACAAATATAATTATAATTAGCTTAATTTGCACATCTCAATTCATGTAGCTATTTTATGCCAAGAAAAGATTCATGTATATATACTAACTACTAAGCACACTTTCTAGATGATAATGTGAGAGAAAAATGAAAATTTTAATTAAGTGTATGATTTGTATTATGACTTTGGGGTCGCAAAATAGATTATATTTTTCATTTTGAGAAATTAATGTGAGAAAAAATCGATTTTTTCCTCCCTGGCACAACAAAGTTTGAGTTTTCTGCTTTAAAATTTTAATTTCACCTAAAAAGCGTATTCAGTATACGAAGTTTTCATCACTGTAGGGTTTGTGAAGGGTCAGATATATACAATCTTATCCTTGCAAACAGAAAAACTATTTGACACTCAAACCTATTACTTTCAGATCACAATAGAACAATCTTACCGTTGTCCCAAGTCCCTTCAATTTTATTTCCAAATGCAAAGAACATTTGTAGTTTCCCACTCCAAAGATGATGATTGGCACTGCAATCACTCTGTCTGCCTCTCCCTGTCTCTCTATGTTTCTCTCTCTTCTTTTTTTTTTCTCTCTCTCTCTCCTTAATTACTACGTAAGCAAGCACTAAAGTGAGGCATAAGAAAAGGAGAAGTAGGGAAACAAAAACAAAGTTAATTAACTTACTTGGCCGGAGGCTTCACTGGATCATTAGAGCAAACAACATTTTTCTCCTTTCCCAAATTCTTCCCTTTCTCCTCTGGAACCATGTCCGGTTCCTTGGATGAAAGGTTGAGCTTCAAATCCACAGTTTCCGCGAACACTCTCTTCCCATTACCATTACTATTATACTTAGTCATTTCTCCTTCACTTCCTCCTCCGCCTGGCAACCCTAGCCGGAGCTCCGTCGCCTCGAAATTCAGCTTTCCTTTCTCGCTTCCTTCGCCGACCATGTTCACCATTTTCCGGCCAACTTCCATGGATTTTCACAGCAACAAATAATACCTCTCTCTCTCTCTCTCTCTCTCTCTCTCTCTCTCTCCTTCTTGTAATTCTTAGACTGGTTGAGAGGAAAAGTGAAAGTAAGTTTAAGGATATAGATGAAGTGAGGACGTAGAAAGAGAAAAGGGTGTGTGTTTGGGCTAAGGTGGTATTGATTTAGTGACGGGTCGCATTATTTGTCTCTTACTAAATAATCGATTGTGGCGGTGTTGACATGTGGCTAAATTCAGATAAGTAATGTTCTTGTGATCTAATTTATTGACTTAATTCACTGTGACATTTAGATTTACTGTAGACCCCATCAAATATTAGAACTTGATGTTGATCCAATAATTCTTATGAAATCACATCATTATGTCAGTAAATTAGATCAAATTTTTAAGTTCAAATAGTATTACTTAATTCAGAGTTGGAGTTTACAACATTTGCCTGTTAGGTGATGTCATTGTGACGACAGCGTAGAGCGTGTTGATCAAAGATCTAGTATGCATATCTGAAACACATATTCACCATTTCTATTGGATCTATTACTCTCTATAAGCATCGGATCCAACTACTCTCTACAAAAGTCTGCTCTTCCAAGAATTAAGTTTTTTATTGCTCTTTATAAGTCATTGTATTATCACTTTGTCGAGAGTCCTTAAGCCTAGACCTGCACTTTGTACTTTTTTTTCCCCAGAGTTTCTTTTTCATTGTTTCAAATATCAAAAGTCCGTCACTTCGTAGCACTCTACACCATTTCTTCGAGAGTTAACTTAAAATCGTTAGTTATCAGCTTTGATATCATTTGTTGTAAAAAAAAGTAGACCAGTGATTCAAAGTCGGCCTAATGTACATTTCTGAACTCATGTTCACCTAAAAACTTAAGCGTATAAATAATGAGCGCAATCATTATATATTATAACACTTTTATTTTTTTTTTGTCCATTATAAAATTATCATACATATGATATCCGACAAATAAGTTTATCCAAACATCGGCCTATATGATTACGATTGGTATTTTTAAGTACTTTTGTCATTAAGTTAGTTGTTATAATTTAATTCAATAAATTATAAATGAATTTATCCCTCATATCCGTTTAACAAGAATTTGATATAGATCGCAACACATAGTAGACTTGTAACTATAAAATAGGGGTGTTCCAAATTTCGATTCTACCTTACCCTACTCGACTCTATTGATTGGCTACTCGAAAGAATCGAGTAGGCTAACGAAATATTTTTTAGTATTCCACAAAACATCAAGTAGGAATGCGAAATACCTACAAAATTTTCGTATTCTAAAAATTAATCTCTAAAAATCTAAAAAAACTTAATATTTTATTGATGTTTATGACTTTCTTATATACGATGTATTGATGTTTATGACTTTTTTGTTGTATTTTATTGTAATTATTTATGTATTATCAAATTTATTGTGTTTTTTTTAGTGTTATTGGTTTATTGTGTTAGTTAATTGGTGCAGGTTACTTAATTAAATTGTTAAAATGATTCAAAAATTAATAACTAAAAAATATGTGTTCACCCGATTTCTTACTCGACTTCCTACCCGATTGTTTTGGAAGGAATTCGGGTAGGAATAGTGCACTTGATCGGATAGGATAGACAAAAAAAAAAAACCTTTCGTAAAGTATCGAGTAGGAAGATGAAATACAATAATTTTTACCCGTAGGGTAGAATGAACACCCCTACTACAAAAGAAGCCATCAAACTAAGTTATGATTAAGTGATATTAAAATTTTGTAATAGACTTGTAACTTAAAATGATTTGATTGCAACTTTCGATATAATTCCGTTAAAAAAAACCCATTCTTTTATACACAATTAATCACAACTTGAAAGTATGATTGTGAATTCAATTCCTTGCAAGTAAGGGGTGGTTCAGTGGTTGAGATTGATCTTTGATAATTAAGAGGTTTTAGGTTTAATTTCTTCCCGTACCTCCAAATGGCTAGCCAACTTTATCCCTTTAAGAGCATACTCTAATTCAGCTAAAGTTATGATGGTCAGTTACTGAACTCAAGGGAATAGTCAACATAAGCTTAAACACCCCATAGCAAAAAAAAAAAAAATTCCTTGCAGGTCTATAAATGTAGATTGCTCAAATATAATTATTAGGAAAAATTACATCCAAACTCCTTGAAGTTTGTTACTTAATCATTTAAATTCCTTGATATTTAAAATATTACACGTAGACCCCCTAAGATTTTTACGCACATAACATATAGGTCATTGTCGTTAATATCCGTTAGTATATCTGTTAATAAACTACATCTAGACCCCTAAAATTTGAAACGTGCAATATTTAGACTCCTAAGGTTTAAAATATTACACTTAGACAAAAAATACTCCAATTAAAGATAGAATATCAAATATTTAAATTTTATAATCAAAATTCATGTTCTATTATGTCATTTATTAAAATAAGATCAAAAATAAAAATATATTTTTTTCTTAAAAAATCATAATTAGTATTGTTGATGTTAATATTTGGATGACCTCCACGTCAATTTGTTGGACTGTGATTACCTAAAAAATAAGCTGGAGACCGGAGGGGTGTTTCGAAGGTCGACTATTCGATGCCTAAGTCAATAAGTGACTCAAAGGTATGGATTGCGTTTATAAGTCAGGAGTGACATACCTGGAGTATTTTGGACTAAATAGACTTTTCACATTGATTCAATTTTTCTATCATCAAGTATGAACATATGAAATAAACCTAATCAACACATTTGCATGTTTCATTATATCATTTGTTGACATAAAATCCAAATAAAATCTCAATTTTTTAAGAAAAAAATAGTAATCAGTATGAATATATCAAAAAATTCAGTTCAACACTCATTTGCATACAATTATATTATCTATTAGAATAAAACTAAAAAAACTAAATAAGAGATCAAACTATAATAGACACAATATCTTCTATTTTTAATTGTGATAATTTGACCGTTTAATAGATTCTGTTAGTTTTATAACTAATAAGAGATCTAAGTTTAACATTTTAAGCTTGAGAGATTTAAGTGTTACACACCAATAAATTTTAACGGACTTAGGTGTAATTTATTAACAGATATACTAACGAACATTGACGGAGTCTAAGTGTTATGTGCGTATAAATTTCAGAGAATTTATATGTAATATTTCAAATGTTGGGGATCTAAATGATAAAGTAACAAATCTCACAAATTTTAAATGTAATTTTCCCTAGTTATTAAGATATCTAATCTAATTACCGAACACATACATATCTGTATGGATGTATATGGTTTAAAAGGAGGGAGAAAGTGGGACCCAAATAGTAGAGGTAAAGCATGTGATTTGATTCATTGGGGGTGGTAGTGGGACCCGCGAAGTGGGCATGTGAACCTGTTGGAGGATGTCACCCCGGGGTCAAACCCTATTCCATGTGCGCCGCTGCAGGGCAACCCACTGACCCTTCTTTATTAGCTTGCAGTATATGTCACAATGCACCAGCAAGCACAACCCCCTTAAGTCCCAGTATGTACACATAATTACACTCACACCCATGTGAGTATATGATAATTGTCACGAATGCCCTTTATCTCTTTGAATTTCAATTCCATCCCATGTTAATTAGTGGGTACTTATGGTTGGGAATTCTAATTTGTTAAAGTCTGAATACTTTCTTAAAAAATTCAGTTTTTGAATACTTAGGGTCTAATGATTAGTTTTAAAATAGTCTTTTTTTCATTAAATTCTAACAATCTTTAGTTGATTAAATATTAAAGTAATTACGAAATATCAACAATCATATTTTTTTCTGTATATATATTTAGATATTTCAAAATAGATATATGCACTTCTATATCTTTTATATTATTCACTACCCTTTTATTTTTCTAAACAATATAGGAAGGTGTCATGTAAAGTTTATACATCATTCGATTGTGCAGATCTGAGTCAATTAAGTTGGGTTGTTATATAATAGGGACTACGTATTTCTACCTTTTACATTGTGTTTCTTCCATAAAAGGGCACAAATCCTCTTAAATGAGCGACATAATTCGCATCTCACCCTTCCGTTCAATTTATCTTTCGAATTTATATTTCCAACATAATCCACAATAATAAGAATATTTCATTTCCAGGGATTGGTAAAGTGGATTGAGCTTAATTTACTGAGTGATGTGCGTATTGAGTTCAATAACACGAGCAAATTTGGTGGTGGCAAAAGCCGGGGCCGCGGGGGCAATATTGCCATCATGTGAGGGTACATTCTTTGAAATGCAACCATAAATTAAAAGGGGTGTTGTATAATTTCAAGAAAAAAAAAGTATCCGGTAGAATTATTTCCAATTATGAGGGGTCTCACTATAATTATCCCATATCTAATGAAAATCCTTGGAAGCTTCCCACACCATTTGGTCCTCATTGTTACTCAGTTGAAGATCTCCCCTTCATTGTACGATCTGTCAAAGACTATTACATAGAACGGACAACGAGATTCGAATTTACGATTTGAAGATCTACTAGCAGAATAGTGACTATTAGAGTAATCGTTGATGTTCTCACCTCGTGTTATTTCTCCTCTTAAGGGATTAGAGATCATGATAGGCCAACGATCAATGTTCGAAATTATTATTGATTTTTAATTTATTGGACGGTGGTTTAAATAATTGGTCTAAAATGGAAAAAATAAAATGTGGGTCAAATAGCTAAAAATTGTTTGAAGCGTGACGCTTAGGGGGGCGCATCGAATCGCTGAAAGGCATTGGTGATTGAAACTTCTAAGTTTAAATTGATTGTTCATGAATTTCTTTGTGGTGCTTATTGTAATAATAAATTTTTGCCTTCCTCACTGTTGAAATATTATATTTTATTTAGAAGAAAATAAAATAATTGTGGTCAACTAGTATATGGCATCGGTTACATTCGAGTCTCAATCCCAAATAATAAATCTGTGTTCAATTCCAACCGGCTATAGTTGATGTTCTCTTAAATGATCTGTGGGCGGCTTGCAAAAGGTTTGGGCTCAGCTTGATTTTAGTTCAATTTGAACTCGTTTATATTATAGAATGAGTCGAATTTGAATAAATTTTTAAACTCGTTTAATATTCGAGCTAAATTCGAACTATTCGTGAGTTAACTCGTTTTTTCTACTTACATTCTTCTTAAAGAAATCTCCCCTTTAAAAGAATTCCATTGAGAGGCAATTATCACTACTTTCTCTTGAGAGCATGGTCCCCGAGAAAGAATGTATTTTTGTCAATTTCATTGGTTGGCCAGACTTTTCTTCTATTGCTCCTTTTAACATTGGGAAAAAAAATAATAATTACATAATCTATAATATAAAATATAAAATATGACAGACTTCAATAAGTTCATTTGACGGTCTTAAATAGAGTCATCCAACGGTCACTAACATTCATTTCAAAACAATTCACACTGCATTGTGCCTTCAAGCACGAGTTACCCGTAATATACATGTAAATTATTACAGATTTTAAGATTATTTCAATAAAATTAGCAAAAAAATTTAAGTTTTTATATTATACATAATAAAGTTTTAAATTTATAATATATATAAATTTAAGTTTTATATGTTTTTGTTGTGATTTAGAGGTATTTTAGGCTCAAATTTGTCTTAAAATTTACATTTGTGTACATTTTTGTAAAATTTTGTGATTGTGTATTTGAAATTCGTGAATTTGAATTTATTTTTTGAATGACTTGTTTTTGGCACGAGTTTGGCTCGAATTCGTTTTGAGCCGAGCCTAAACAATATTTTGAGTTTGATAGGCGAGCCCAAGTCAAGCTTGAGCAATCTTTGAATAGCACGAGTCAAGTCTGAACATAGACAAACTTAGAAGACTCGACTCGATTAAAACATTTTGGTGTTTTTATACATTCTAAAGCATAATAATAAAAAAATTGAGGGCCAAATACATAATTTCTGATATTCAGTGAACCAGAATGTTGATTGCTTCCGCTCGAGTCATGACCCTAATCAATTTTTTTTATTTAAGTTCAACTGTCAGGAATGTCCAAACAAAATATCTTTTGAATCGAAGTCTTACAATCTTGACCTGATTTACTTGTAGTCGCTTAACATGAATATAATATATGAAAATAAAAAAAATAAACGTGTCATATTATGTAGTTAAATCAGGTTAAAAAATGGATAATATTGATATTAATAATTATTTATACATATTTTAAAAGTGGATATTTTAAATTTGAAAAAAAAAAAAAGAAGATTATTATTATAAATTATAAATATATTAGAAGTGGACATCATCAATCAAACCTGGTCCCTCCCTTGGTTTAATGCACGAGGGCAAAGAGACTGAAGAAACAATCAAAACAAAATGACAGTGGGGGATGGACATGGTATGGCCCAACCCAACAATCAAGTAGCTAGACAGCGAAAACAATGTGGTGTCTCGTACGGCAGTTATGGGCCCAATTTGTAAGCCCAAAGTCCAAGTTCAAACCTAATTCCACGTGTGGTAAGGCCCACATCTCACAATCAACCATTTAATACCCCATTCGTGTGTACCATCTATCTATCTATTCCTTGAACCTGAGGGTAGTCTAGCTTGCATTGTCTTGCTTTTATCATGCAAAGCTGCAATCCTTATCCTCTCAAAAAAAAAAAAACTGAATTTTTTAAAATATTGGAGAATTGTCTCAACTATATGCATACATATTTATTGAGTCAAGCTTGTCATCAGAATTTTTCGAGTCAGTTTACGCACTTCTCGGTTAATTCTCTGGTCAAATGTAGGTCATTTATGCCTCAAAGAGTTGTCAATATTCGAACTCATGCGTCTGAATTCACAGCTCGTTCTTATTATCACTTGAACTATCCCTTAAAATTTTAATTGAGATTTGTCAAGCTTAGATTCTTGCTCAAATTTAATTTGATACAAAATTTACAAGCATTTGAGCTAGACTCGAAAAGTAAAATTCATAACTTAATATTCATCATCAGTTAATCAAATTTTCAACAAAAAATATCTCACAATTCACAATCAATTACAAAATCAAACTATGAAAATTCAAATTTCCACAAAACAAGCTGACGAGCTAAGATTCAGATCAGGCCTATGCCTAGTCCATGGGTTGAGCCCAAATCATCAAAAAATAGACTAGATTTAGCTCATGACATCAGTCCAGTCCAATACTAAAGAGTTTAGGAAGAATCAACGCACGTGAAAAAGCAATCATTGGGATAGTCATAACTACAAGATAATGTATATTCCTAATTATAGCTATCCTCTCTGATAAACTAGTACATTGATCCTTACGTTACCGCCTCAACTATGACTCTGTGCCTATAAATTTTAAACCCCCTACACACGGGAGCAGATGATACACACCTCACCTTGAGCATACTTTTGCTCTCTCTCTCTTTCCAAATACTTTATACTCTCTCATTAATAGAGTTTTTCGGCCACCATTGTCACCTTCAGTGGTTAGGTCACCTAAACCTAACCACCCAATCTTTATTTCTTAATATTAACTGTTTTATTAATTATTTTACATCACACTCAATTAATTTAATTATGCATAAATCAATTTTTGTGCATCACCACAAACTATTGGAGAAAAGAATGTGAGAGGACCGTCTATGATGTAAAGCTACTTGGAAAAAGACTATGAGAATAGTCTATGAATAGGAGCCGTTTGACAATAAATTTAGAATCATTTATAGCCATTAATTTATTCAAGTCGAGTTTCACGTTATTCAGATTCAATTCATTTACAAAATGAATTTAGAGATCTAAAATAAATTAAAATCGAGCCAAGCTTAAAATAATTGAATTGTTTAACAATTTTACCCATACATCTTGAAATAACTCTAACGATATATTCGTAATTTCTTTTTAACGGTCAAAAATATTCTGATTAATTTATACGCATTTCGATTAATTCTCTTATTGGTTGAGTCAAAAACTCTTCATCAATACTGAAATTAAAATATTCATAAAAAATAAATTTTTTATAAATTATCTTTAAAGGGTTGTCAAGATGAATCACTCATGATTAACAAGGGAATGGACTACGGAGGATTACGACTCATGAGCTGGCTATGCCCACATGGTCATGTACCCCATTCACATTAGCCAATCAATCTCCTAACTGGGTCCCACTAATCACACGTCTCACATGGCCATGCCCCAACCTTCTTTAACCGACATATGTAGGGCCTTTTCACATGGGCCTGCTTCAATGTAAAAAGTCTCCGTGATCCAACGTTCCTGAATTCACTCCGTACGAAGCCCCCCCGTAGAATGCATCTCAGCCGTCCATCCCTGGACCACAGTCTTCAATACCGGTGGTTGTGCTTGTCCCACCTTTGTCCCCTCACTGAACAACAAAGATCCATCATCTCTTGCTGTTCATGTCCCCTGAGTGAACTTCATTCCATACGCGCGCTACATAAGCGTGTATTACTTCATTAATGTTCCGTTTGGTATAATAAAAAAATGGAAGGATAAAAAGTTAAAAGAATAAATAAAATATCATGTTTAACAAAGAAGAAAAATAATAAAGATGAAAAAATAGATTGATAATATCTGTTCATTATCATCGGCCACTAGCCATCCATATGCCCCGCCCACAACCATCCATACTATCATCTCATCTTATTATAATTAAAAAATTATTTATTAATGTGTTAAATTAACATTTTTAAAAATTATTAATAAAAAATAGTTGATAAAAATGATGAGAAATTTAAATATAAAGTAGTTATTAAAAATTTAAAAATAATTACAAATGTTACATGTTGGAATTCAATTAGAAAAGATAAATTAATGATATGTTTGGTATGATGGAAAAATAGAAGGATGAAAAGTTGGAGGGATAAATAAAATATAGTAAGGAAGGAAAATAAAAAAGATGGAAAAGTGGATGGATGAGTTTTCCTTCCATCTCACCAAAATCAATCCCTCCAAAATCGGAAAGAAAATAGATGAAAAGTTAATTATTTGTGTTGAAATATATATTATTTATCTATATATCATTTGATATATACATATATTATGTATACATTAATTTCATATATAAATAGGATGATAAAATAAGTATTTATATTTTTTAAAAAAATATTTTAAAATGAAAAATATATGTATTTTTTCCATCTTTGCTAGGGGTGAAAATTTTCGACTCAACACGATGACACGATTTGAATTTGATACGAATTTTATGACACGAACTGGATTATAACTCGACACGAACTTGAAAATGATCTGACACATGAACATGAAATATAAACGGTTCATATTCAGTTCAACTTGTCAAATCCAAAATTGACACCATCAATCCGTTTATTTAAGAATAAACACTTTCTTCATTTTTTTGTTTGTATGGTAACACGAAATTAACATGTTTAACTAGTATTATAGATATAAAATGTTAATTATTTATTAAGCACTAACATATTATTATATAAAAATGATATTTTTACTTATTATTATTATATTTATTTAAGTTAATTTTTAGTTTGTAGAAAACGAATGAGCATGTATTCAATTAAATGAAAATAGAATATTAGCGTTAATTTTTTTATTCAAAATTTATGTAGATCAACACGAATATGAACACGACATGAAAATAAATAGGTCAACTTGACACGATACGATTAGTTAAATGAGTTGAGTTAAGTTTGACTAATGTTCGACATGAACTCGCAATGACTTGACACGAACCTTACACAACATGACTCGATTGTCACCCTTAATCTTAACAAGGACAAAAAAAAAAAAAAAATTAATCATTTTTATTTTCCATCCATCCTACTAAACACAAAAGAAAAAAAAATATATTATTCTTATTTTTTTTTCTTAAATGATAGAAAGTGTATCCCTCCTATTTTTTATCTCTCACGTTTTTTATCCTTCCTACTAAACGGAGTATAAATAATTTTAAATTAAAAAATATATAGAATATCGAAAGAACAAACTTTTCGATCACTTTTTTAAAAATTGATTGTTTTGGTATATAGTATAAATAATATAGAAATATTGATAGATCTATTCGTGAATGTTGATCGACGGAGGCGCGTGGGAGTGCAAGTTTTATGTTATGAAATTCATGCACAAAGAGAATAGGTCACCTAGGTATTGTCTCACCATAACCATCCTATAAAACTCTCCCATACCACATAACTTTCAACTCAGCAAGAGAGACGGAAATATATACAAGAACTCACCGGAAACTCGCCGGAAACTTGCAACATACTAAGACTGTGGTAGAAGGAAAAGTTTTGTTGGTGAATTCAGAGTTTTCTTGAAGATCAATGGAAATGGAAAGGCCGGTGAACTTGGGAAATGATCTTAATCTCAAGGCAACCGAGCTAAGATTAGGTTTGCCTGGGAATGATGACCAGCCAGAGAAACAGTACTCTTCTCCTAGTATTAGGAGTATAAACAAAAGAGCTTCATCAGAGATGTTTACTGAATCAGATGCCCAAAAGGGTGACCACCAAGACCCTTCCCCTGCGACCAAGTAAGTAATCTTATGCCTTGACATCTCTCTCTTTCTCTCTCTCTACATATTTGTGTTTGTGTGTGTATAGATTTAATGCATGAACTTAATATAGAGGTTTATGAATGGCAGGGCACAAGTAGTAGGATGGCCACCAGTCCGATCTTACCGGAGAAATGTTCTCCAACCAAAGAAGGCCGAGGCTGATGGTGCCGGAATGTACGTGAAAGTGAGCATGGATGGAGCTCCTTATCTGAGAAAGATTGATCTGAAAGTTTATCAAAGCTACTCAGAGCTCCTCAACGCCTTGGAAGATATGTTCAAGTGCACCATAGGTAATTAAGAACCAAATCTCTCTACTATATATGGTGAATGATCATGAAGACGGACTTGAAGATATTTTTGGGTAAATTGATTTGATCTGATCTTTTTTGTTCATTGTTTTAGGTGTGTACTCCGAGAGAGAAGGTTATAATGGGTCTGATTATGCACCAACTTACGAAGACAAAGATGGTGATTGGATGCTGGTTGGAGATGTTCCATGGGAGATGTTTATGACATCTTGCAAAAGGCTGAGAATCATGAAAGGGTCTGAAGCTAAGGGCTTGGGATGTTTGTAGAAACTTTTTCACCCAAGATCGATCCTTATTCCTTACACTCTGAGTCCCCAAGATGCATGGTTAGGTGTCTTACAGGTTTATAGCACTAATACTCACAGATGAGTGATCAGATCATGCCATCAAAGTTAATATGGCTGGGTTTGCGCCTCTTTGATTTTGGTTTTCTAGCTACCAACCCCCAAGAACGGGATATATATATATATATCTTTGATTTGTGTCTGTACAGATGAAAATTACACTTCAAAGTGTGTTTTTTAGAAGATTTTGTTACATAATAATGAAGATATACACGGCAAAATGCATTATTTTGTGTCAATTATATGTGATTGGAACTTGTTTTAATGGTTTTGACAGTAAAGCATGATACTTTTGGAAGCTGTAGAAACGCTATGCACCGTGTCTCTATGCAAACAATCAGATCGTTGTTACCAGAAAAAAACATAAAGATCCTCACAAACAAACGCCATTTTAGCAGTTTTCCAGTCATAATTGAATAAAAAATAAGTAATAAGATTGTATTAGTGCCTGGAGGGTTCTTCCCCTCTCCCCAGGATTGCAAGTATGATTCAGCATTTTTGCAAAATCCTAATAAACAAGGGTATCATATGCACAGTTCAGGGATTGTGAGTAGGATTAGAAAAACTATTCCCAAGATATCGAATTAATTTAAACGCTTTCAGTCCCAAATTAATTATCACATATATTATCATTATTCAAGAAGTATATATTTGTTAGTTCAACGGTCAGCCAACTTACTCGTACCGCAACTAATCTTCTCTCCAGTCCGGTCAAAGATAAACCATCCACGTTTAGTTTTACAACTCGTCTCTGTTACCATTGGAATTACCCTTTCTATATTATCATCCTATCAATATAATGACCAAAATTGATACCCCGCAATCTACACCCAGCACGCGATGCAAATTCAGTAGTACAATCGATACAGTGCAAGTTGAAACAGTTCCAAAATTTAGAACAAATGATATACAAATCCAGTTGAATCCATTCCAAGGCTTATAGCAACCAAAGAAACCTAAAGCCATACAAAGAAATTTTCTGATTCAGACCCACAGCAATTTCTTGTCTTTTATCTGGGTTGAGACCATGTCTCACAACCACCATGCTGAACATCTAAAAACGAGTGAAATGATCACCAGTCATGAAATTCATTTGCATGCTAGCGTTTTGGTCTTGCAAAGATTCCATTCTTGAATCCAGTATAGCGAGTTGGGATTTCACCCATGATGGATTATATCTGCCTTCAACCCACAAAGCTTCCCCAGTATCTTTGTGCTTGAAATCTGGATAATTTGGGTTCCGCTGTAAATCGCATCAAGAGCAAGGAATTAAAATTTGGGCCACAAACCTAATACCTTATAATGACGAATAAAATATAACAGCAACTAAAATCCAATAAACAAAAAAGTTCACATCAATGATCTTCAGGGATGAAGCATTTAATCCAGCAAAACTCACATTAACAAATAAACATCCCTTTCGTATTTTTCTTATTTATCTAAGTCATTCACCACATTTTTATCTAATAACTGCATAATCTCTGGTTTAGTTGTGGTATCTGAACATCTCTGCACATGCAAAGAGCAGCCTACACAGTGCATATGGCTTCTTCACTTTATCCACTAAAGTAAGGTCTTTACAAATGGGGCTTGAATGCATGCACACGAGTGAACACACGAAGAAAGTGCAAACCCACGCCAGATTATGCTCCTGCTCAAGGCTTAGTACTGCGCTAAGATTGCATTAGAACAAACATTTAAGCATCTTTCAGACACATGAGTACAGTAGACTACCTTGTTCTTCCTATTATCCCACCAATCCACAGGATTAGCAAAGAAGGCTTGCCATAGTTCCTCTGTGTTTCCTGTGCTATTCCCAGTAAAATTGCTAGGTTTTCTACCTGCAAGGAAAGACAATACAAAATTGAAGATTCCAAGCCCCTGCTTTAATATAACTGTTAGAGAAAAAAATAGCTATTGCCTGGTGTCAACGAATTAGAGTCACCGTCACTCAAGGACACTGATGAGAAGCTCCTCTCAACAAAATTTAGTTCCTGAACAACTACCTGCCGAAGATTTTAAACAATTGCAATCTTTTTAGGCAATTGAAGTCCAGATAACACGGAAACACACAAAGGACTGATGCCATAGTAGAAAACAAAATGTAAGAACCTTATAGTAGGTCTGCTGCTTCCCATCATCATTTTCAACTGTATCTGAAACCACGCGACCAGAAACGTATATCTGGTTGCCTTTCTCTACATGCAGAGAAGCAACATGAGCCAACTCATCCCAGAATGTCAAATTTATCCTGAACATGTAGACCATCACTTTTGTAAATGTATAGACTTAATGCCAATTAATTGGAAATATCTTATATACTTGTGCAGTACAAATGATACTGTGCAAAACACTCGAGCAAACGGTAGAATTACACTTCCAATAACAAGGTAGCAGAAATTCAGTTGGAGGGGAACAGAAGAAACCGTTTTTAAGTGTGTGCTTGTGGTTGATTTCTCACAAGGTAACTCAATTTGCCAATTTATCTTGCAATCTTTGTCCATTGAATTTTAACCTGCAAAACTATCAACTATATGGTGGCACAGTTTGAATTTAAGCGTGCTTTTGAGATTACTAATGGATGAGATAAACAATGTGTATGGATTACATGGAAAATATGGGGTTGAAGAGGTAATGACAGGGATAATGCAATTCATGGTCTCAATGCACCGATATTAACACAAAGGTCATGTAGGGAAAACCAGTAAAAATAAACATAGGATAACAGCACTAAACTCTGTTAGGGCTTTGATTGAGATCTCATAAACAATTAAGTTCAATTGTCTACAAAGTTACCACATGACTTGACAAAAGATTTGGAAACCATCGAAAGATTATCAGCCACTTTTTATAGACAGAGAGGGAGAGATGCCCCTAAAATTTTGGCTTTTGATCGATTAGAGCCCTGTTCGTTTTAAGATTCCAATAAGAATAGTATTATATCAAAACAATTGTCTAAAGAATACAAGGACTTACCTCTGATATTTAATTGAGATCTCATAAATAGTTGAAGTTCAATTGCCCATAGAACGACCAAACAATTTTGGCAACATGACTCGAAGAAAGATCTGCGGATTACTAGCAACTTTTTTTTTGTATGAGAGAGAGATATAGACACCGCTGCAATAGAGGCCTTAATGGACCAAAGCCCTTTTTCTCTCAAGTTTGCTCTGTTTTACAGTTAATTGGTCAGATGATTGATAGATTCGTTGACCCCTATTTAAGCTTCTAGGGAGAGTCTTATCATGTGCTATCCACATATGTGCCATCAGATTTAAATTAAGCTTTTGTTGATGCAAACATCTATAATATAAAATAAGGCAGACTTCAATAAGTCCATCCGACGGTCTCAAATAGACTCATCCAACGGTTCCTTCTCAAAACCATTCACATTGAATTCTGCCCCTCCCCCCCAAAAAAAAATCCATCACTTCTCACTTACGTTGTACCATGCCTTCAGCCACAAGTTACTCCTAGTATATAGACGTTACCGAACAATGTTCCACATTTGGAACTAACATATTTCCATTCCAACCTTGTTATCAAAAAAGCCTTACACCATCACACTGCAATTAGGTAACGGCTGCTGCATTCTAACTAACACTGAGGAAAATGATGTGCCCCTAAGAATAACTCACGAAGGACTCGTACGATCATAATGCATCCCAATTATATTCTAGAATACATTCCGTCTATTACTCTATATTAATCTTCAAGTTTCTATAAATTATTAAAGATGTTATTCTAACTCAATCTTTCAAGTTTCTAGCTATACTTCACACTTGCAAGCAGATTACAAGCACCTAAGAGACATGTCATAAAAAATACAAAAACGGAATAATGATTTGAGTCCACCCCGAAGACATCAACTCATCAGATGAATAGATAAGCTTAAGTGATCTTAGGGCTTGCAAAACAAAACCAAACTTCTTCTCACAAGCATGCACCCGGTGTTGTGAAAAGCGAGCCTAGGCGAGTGCCTAGGAGAGAAGCGAAGCGAAGCGAGCCTTAGTCGCCTTGAACATCTCAGGCGAAGCGAAGTTAAATAAAGCGATAAAAAAACGAGCCTAGGCGACGAAGCGAGCCATACGAGAAAAACAAACAATTTTTTTATTTTCTCCTCCTCCCCCCCCCCCCCCATCTTTCTTCTTCTTCTTCTTCCTTAACATTAACCAAACCCTAGTTGAGATGATGTTATATGTGTATATATATAAAATAAATTGATTAATTCATCTATCAGTATCATATAACAATCTGTCTTATTATGATTAGATGATATTGAATGCTATGTTTTGATGTGAATGCTCAATCAATTTACTATATGCTTTATTTAATTAATCAATTTGTGAGTGTCCTATTTAGTGGTGATATTAATCAATCACGGTGGAAGTCGAACCCACATTTGCTAGCTTTACATTTAGATGGTGTGATTATGTCAATTGATTATTTTTAGAATGCAATAATGTTCAATATTTAATATCTTGTCTATTTAAAATATGTTGATATTTATTATTTTGGTTACATTTAAATATTTTGTATTTGTAAAATTAAAACTTGAGTATTTCGGAATAATCAAAGTATCAAATTAAAATATTTGCTTATTTTTTATATTGTTCGCTTTTCTTCGATGAAGCGCTCGTTTCTCGCTTCTCAACTTGGCTCTCAAGGGAACGGTTCGCTTCGATTCGTTTTATGTCTTAAATAACACTGCATGCACCCATATGCAAACAATACCGAAATATATTCCATGCTCTACAAATAGGCATAATCACAGAGAGTGATTAAGCCAACCACTTTTTCTTACGAGTGTGGTGGTACCAGACCTCTCGGACTATCCGGGTAATCCCGGAATGTATCTCGCAATAGCAATGCACAAAACAAACCCAAATCCTTTGTAAGTGACCCAACTCAGGACCTTCAGCTTTTTGAAGTAGGTTCGTGTTCATCTTATCTATATTTTGGGGTTATCTACAATGCCAATTGACTTCGAGATAAAAACCTTTTCCAACCAATTAACACCAAAGAACTAAGGGGACAAAATCAAACAATCACATGCGCTAAACCATCAGAAGTATATGAAAAAATTACCAGGTGGTTTCGGTTGAGGATTTCTTGACGGCGAGGCGAGACCAAGCCAGAACCTTGCCGGAGCTGAGGTACTTGATTTGTACCGGAGTTGCAACGGTGCCTATGAGCTGTAGAGAATTGCAGAGCTCCTTCTTCCACTGAATCTCCGATGGTCTTGGGTACTGTGGATCCACTACTCGCTCGTAGTGGTCATTATTGTTGTTATAATCCATCGAACATTTCAAACCGCCATGAAAAGCAAAACCTAATAGTCTGTTCCTCTTCGATTCAAATCGACGAAAAGATAAAGAACGAGCAATTGGGCACACAGACGGTATATGATAATTAGTCAGAGGAGCTTTGTGGTTACAAAAGAGTTGCTTTGTTAACAGTAGAGTTTGTTCTACCGCCATTGACCTCTCTCTCTCTCTCTCTCTCTCTCTCTCTCCTTGCGCGGGAAGCTGAGAAATGGATTGTGCGCAGGAAGAGAAGAAGAAGAAGGGCAGGGTGGGGGTGGGAGGGATCGGGTCGGGTCGGGTTCGGATTCGAGGGCTCATCCAACTCAGCACCTATATTTAGGGTTGTAATTTTCGACGCGACGCGAACCGAACACGAAATTAAACGAATTAATAAGGTAGTGTTTGGTAACTTGAAGTTTGTGTTTTTTTTTGTTTTTTTTTTCATTTTTTACTAAAAAAAAAAAACAATAACGCGTTTGGGATGTGTTTTTGTTTTTTTTTTTACTGTCCCGTTTTAAAAACAAGGCCAAAATATGAAAACATCAAAAATGATGCTTTTGAAAACATCAAAAAAAAAAAACACGCGTATGCCCAGCCTTACCCTTTAATGAGTTCTTGCCTTCGAATCTTGTTAACACCAAAATTTGGACTTTTGGTTGGAAGTATAAAAGGGCCTCTTCTACCTACTGCTCACATACCCAACTGATGTCTCTCTCGTCTTCTCGTCTTCTCTCTCTGCGAAGAACCGAAGAGCTCTGTCGTCTTCTTATCTCTCTCGTCATCTTCTCTCTCTCATCTTCTTTGGTGGTGGTTGAATGGCTGATGGTGGTGGGTTTTGCTTGGTTTGGTGTTGGATGGCTGGGTGGTGGGGTTTGCTTGGGTTTCGGTGGTGGTGGGTTTCGGGGATGAGGGTGGGTTTCAGTGGTGGTGGTGGGTTTCGGGGTTACTGGGAGTTGTGGCCTTGTGGTGGTGGGGTTGGGTGGTGTATTTTGGGGTAGGCGATGGGTTTCGGGGTTTCAGAGGATTACAAGGGGTTGTGGGTTTCGGGGTTATAGGGGTGGTGGGTTTCGGGGTTACAAGGGGTTGTGGGTTTCGGGGTTATAGGGGTGGTGGGTTTCGGGGTTACAGGGGGTGGGTTTCGATGGTGGTGGTGGGGTTGGGTGGTGGTGAATTTCAGGGGAATGGTGGTGAATTTTCAGGGGGTGGTGGTGGGGCTGGGCTTCGGTGGTGGTGATGGGAGTTTGGTGGTGGTAGGTGGTTGGGTGTTTGGAGGTGTTTGGTGGTTGGTGGTGGTGTTGGGTGGTGGTTAATTTTCAGGGGGTGGTGGTGGTGGTGAATTTCAGTGGTGGTGATGGGAGTTTGGTGGTGGTAGGTGGTTGGGTGTTTGGTGATTGGTGGTGGTGTTGGGTGGTGTTAGGTTGTTGGTGGTGGTGTTGGGTGGTGAATATTTGGTATAATACCAAATAAGTTTTTATTTTTTGTTTTCACAATTTTTTAAATATAAATGACTACCAAACATGTTCTATATTTTTAATTTTTATCACAAAAAAAATAAAACTTTGTTCTGTTTTTTTTATAAAAAAAAACATAAAAACGAAAACGTTACCAAACGCACCCTAAGTTAAAACATGTCAACACGTTTAAACACGAAAAAAATTATATCGTGTTCATGTCAAAATCAGGTCAACCTAATTTTGACCTGATTAACCCGTATATTTAAAACGGGTAGGCATGATTCGGACACGAACCCGACCTAACCCATTGTAGACCAGTTTAACCCGTTTATGACATTATAGTTTGCCTATTATGTATGACTGATGCGGTCTTAACATTATTATTTATTAGTTTTTGCTTCTACTATGATAATTGACAATATAATTCTTAACATTATTATGACAGTATACTAGCATAGTTCTTACTTTAATTTTTGGGTTAAAACTTGAATGCATTTTAGTTAATTTTATTAATGAGATGAGATATATTTTTTTGTAAAAAAATTATTTGAAATTTTGGATGAATGACTGAATGATGTATTTAATAGTAATAAACTGGTATGGAAACAAGTTATGTGTGTTAAATAGGTCTGTGTTATGTGTGTTAAACAAATTAAACAGATCATGTTATGTGTGTTAATCCGAAAATGACATATTTATTAAACGTGTCAAACAAGTCGGGTTCGGATAAACCGTTTAATGGGCATGTCAGGTTAGTGTTTACACATCTCGACACGATTATTAAACATGTTAAGTTTGGATTTTGAGATTTTTGACACAAACTCAAAATCAATCTTACACGAAATGACCCACACCCCCACCTATATTGATCCTTAGATTCGGCGTAAACTCGAACAGTGAAGCAAATGGCGTGGGCTTTGGGTCAGATTTTTGGTCTAAAAGCAAATTGGGCTTGGGTTGTAGAGATAGCAAACCTAGACGCCGAGATGTGGGAAGATTCGATTCAAACGGGTTTGCGTTGAATTTTAATGAGTTCTTGTTAAAAAATATTTTACCCATATCGAATTCGTTTATTAATTCATATCGTATCGGGTATAATCGATATATAAACGAGTCATGTCGTTTATTTCTTTTAGATTGATTTCACTCATACTCGATTCATTTATTAGTCGTGTCCACTCGTTTACGAAACAGATTGCTTAAAAAATACTCAAACCCTCTAACTTCATATTATGTTAACGTGTCGTGCCATATTTTGACACCCCTTATTATAAAACTAGCCCAATTTCATAATTGACACAATTCAACGATGATACTACTTCATCAAATGAACATTTTGTAAAACCAATAAATCACCACATTTGATATACTCAACTCAACAAAATCTTAATCTCGTCAATAGACAATGATAACACGTCATCACTGATACACAACATAATCATAAAATAATGAACATCATCTGGATAAATTAAATCTCGTATAATACAATAACTACCACATTCATTGTTATATGCATATGTTGGGTTTAGAAGTTCATGTGTTGTTTATTTGTTGGGTTGTGGGTTAATTGGGTCATAGACAACTAGTTCAGTTTAGGTGATTTCTTTGGGCCAAGGAAAATTGCAGAGCTTATTCATAAAGCCCGCAAACTATTATGGGCCGATCTTACTGACCCAGTGGAGGGCATACGTTCAATCCAATGCGCCATGTGCGTTCTACGCACCCCGTAGACGTTAGAATCTCTCACTTCAGCCACGAACAGAGAGAACTCTTCCCCCCCTGGGCCCTCGTCTCTGACCTCACATCTCTCCGTCCCCTTCTCTTCACTTTCTCAGCTGAGCTCACATAATAGTCGGAGATCGAAAATGCTGGCTCGCCTCGCCGCCCAACGCCTGTTCGAGATCCGTCAAGCATTCCGTCAATTTCCTCAGGTTTCTTGCCTATTTCCTTTAATTTTTTTTCGTGGATTTTCTCCCCTTATTTGATTTGTGAAATCGATGTCAACTCTTTAAACATTTCTTGTGTTTTTCCGTGTCCTTCAGAGGTCTCGATCATTCTCCACTGCTCTAAACTACGTAAGTTCGAACTAATCGCTCAATAAATACATTTGATTATCCAATGTGTGTAGATATATACGATATACACATACACACACTAATCAATGGCTATATATTTAGGGATTTTATTTATGTGTATGAGTGTTTGTGCAGCACCTTGATACACCAGATAACAACCCGGACCTTCCATGGGAATTCACCGATGGGAATAAGGAGAAGGTTAGCGACGCTAACGATTTGATACTATCGAACAGCTTGTTGGATTAGCCATATGAAATTGAACAAGAAATACTATTTTTTTTATAAGTATGTACAAATATGCATGAAGTCTTTCTATCGTAGTTTTCTGGGTTGGATCTTTGTTTATCTTTTGCCCGTCAATGCGGATTTCATGTTCATTGTATGCATCAACATCGAGCTCTGAATGCAGGCTATATGTTTCTGTTTTCGACAATTTGGTCCAAATCCAACTTATAGTTTCTTGCCAAGTATCTGTTAAACTCAATCTGAATGGTAGGTTCTCCTGACTTGGCTATGCATAGAGTTCTTCAAATGAGTTTCAGATTGTCAGTTTTCATAGCT
This sequence comes from Ilex aquifolium, assembly GCA_951799425.1. Classification (NCBI taxonomy): domain Eukaryota; kingdom Viridiplantae; phylum Streptophyta; class Magnoliopsida; order Aquifoliales; family Aquifoliaceae; genus Ilex; species Ilex aquifolium. The sequence continues at coordinate 4,035,841 of OX637409.1, read as the reverse complement.
TTTCATCATATCAACTACAAGCTCAGTCCCAGCTTCCTAAATTTATTAGCACCACTCTTCACCCAGTTAGCAAAAACATTTATACCATGTGAAATTGCTATTATTGATAATACTAATCATAGTGTCCTCCATTGATTCAAGGGTGCTAGGCAGTTCTTAAGCTTGCCCTGCCCAAATTTTGAGTCCTCCTTGTAAATGAAGGGGGACCACATCTTGAAGGCTCTGAAAAAATTGCAACTGGCATGAAGACTTCTTTTTGGAGTCTGTTTCCGAGATTTAACTCTTTATGTTGCCGTAAGTGTGTTGTGGCTTTGCAAGTCACTATTGCTTTGAAGGTTATAATGAATTCACTACTGTAGAATGTGTTGATTTAGCTTGAATCATTTTCTGATAGCAATGTATCTGGACGGCTGTTGTCAGAAGGCATTGGTTTCCCAATTCCCTCTTCATGTTGTAGAGATGATTTTCTGCCATCTTGAAAAGCAAGTTGACATGCTGCTAATTGGAGCCGCAACTAATTCAACCAGAAGCATATTTTCTTACATGTCATGAGTAGGATTGACTGATTAATCTACTATCCTACAAATTCTAAGTGCATCATGAGTTGATTCTATGTAGGCGAAGGAAATATTATCACATTATCCATCAAATTACAAGCAATCTGCAGTCATTCCTTTGCTGGATCTTGCGCAACAGCAACATGGAGGGTGGCTTCCTGTTTCAGCCATGAATGCAGTATGTAACATAAACTCTTGTAATTCCTCAAAGCGTTTATTTCTTGATACATGAGTGGGTGAAAAGGTTCACACATGTGGTGAGAATCTGTCATTCATGTGGTTTCATGAATGAGATAGGTGTGCTTCATATTTGACATTCAACAATCATCGGAGTATCAAAAGGTTATCAATTTGCTTTGTGACGAGCTACTTCAATAATTTAGGTATAAATATGATGTTTACTATTTTGTTGGTTGCTTGTACTTGCACATCAAAATGCTTTAAAAAATCCAGGTTGTAGTCTTTAATAATATTAGCATGTTAGTTGACCTGCTGTTCAATTTTAGGAAAAACTATATGTGATTCATGGTGGTTTAGGCCAAATTGAAAGACTCAAAAGTTTTCTCTTGATATGTTGAGCTACACTCAGAATCCAGTCAATTTTAGTGCTCTGTCTTACCCTCCCCAGACCCTGTAATGGTGGAGCCTCGGCCGCCCCTTTTTTAATCTTGCAGCCAACTAGCATTTCACCAACTAGAATTGACTTTCAATAGTTTTTATGAAGGTTTGACAAGAGTTACTTATATTGCTCATCATGAAATATTTTGCCATATCTATTAACATAAGTTTTATTCTTGTCGCAATGGTGGATATTTTATTAAACCCTTGTGTTGCTGAAGAGAATATATACATCCTTAATGAGTAGTCAAGGATTTGGGCGAGACCTTGTAATCCTGGAGCCATTTGAAGGAAACACTATTATTACTTCACTAAACATGCGTGGTGTCTTCTTGAGGAAATGCGCAAGTGTTGCTCTCTTCAAGTAAACCTTTTATATCTTCAAAGAATCACTGATGATCTTTTTTTCGAGGAATGATGACGAAGATTCATCGGGAAATTGTGCTGTTACCAATCTTTCCATTGGGTTGGGACTTTTTTTTTGGGGGGGGGGGGGGGTGGGGAGAGAAACTGCAATATATTCAATTGTTTCCGTAGGCAATTTGTGATCAATGTGATAGTCAAGATTTAGTTGCAACCCATTTGTTTACTTGTTTATTTACTCATCTTTTGCTGTTGAGCTGAAGGTAGGAGAATATGATGAAAAAACTCAACTATTATGCCCCTTGGTAAGTTGTACTCACCTACTATACTTTGTTTGAATGTCTTCAGGTGGCTAAGATTATTGAAGTTGCTCCTATTCGTGTATATGAGGTTGCGACATTCTATTCAATGTTCAACAGATTGAAGGTAAGGGACTGTCTTTTGTGTAGACTTAGGCAATGTATGACCAATAAATTTGTTATGCAAACTTGTGCTTACCCTACTAAACCTCTCTTATGAGTTTGTAGGTTGGCAAATACCACCTTTTGGTTTGTGGCACAACACCATGTATGATACGTGGTTCAAGAGAAATTGAAGATGCACTGCTAAAGCACTTAGGAGTGAAGCGCGGTGGTAGGTCTTGCCACCACATTTGCTTGTTTTTTCTCTGATTTTGAATTTAAATTTCAGTCTGAATTGAGGTCTATTTTCTGTAATGTACAGAAGTAACAAAGGATGGCTTGTTTTCTGTTGGAGAAATGGAATGTATGGTGAGTCTTTTGAACCTCTTCTTTTGCGGCCACTTTAATACTTGTTGGCTTGACTGGTGTTGGGAATTGGGATGACAAAAATTCAAAAGAAAATCATTTAGACTGGCAGTCCCTATGATTTTTCTGAGAAAGTGGTTGTACTAACTACTCAGAAGGTAATACGCAGAATATGCTGATTGCAATGAGTGGAAAGTTGCTATGGGGAGGTTTTAAGGACAGTGGGAGAGAGTCTAGGGTAAGGGAGTGTGAATTCCAAGTTAAAGGTCATCAGAGTTGGGATCTCAGATTCCAGCTTGGATCTCAGGTTCCTCCTTTCCTCTGGATAATGAGCTTGGTATAGTTTGTCGCTGGTAGGCTTACAACCCATACTTCTTCTAGCCTTGGACCTAATCACATAGCCATAAATCCAAGGGACCCTCGCTAGCTTCACGGCCACAACTAGATTGGAGGCATTACGTTGTGATACCATTGTTGGTATTCTCTCCCTAAAATTTCTGATGAGGGTGAGTCGTTGGTGGTATGTGGATGCACAATATATAAAGAAAACAATTTGGGCCTTCCCGTGGCACAGGCAAGCATTAATTCATCAAAATGGTAAGTGGGAGTTGAGGTATAGCATAAGCTGCGCAAGGAGTTTTATGTGGCTTAGTTAAAGACAACCTTGAGGCTGTTTGCAATGTCTGTCCAACACCAGTGTGTTGAAACTGTAGCTCACCTCATTGCTTATTGGAAAGTTTAACATGCCATAGGAGAATTTCACTTGTCAAGGTCTATGAAGTCAAAGGAGCATATGGGGGTTTACTTTTTGGGTATGGTTTCTTTTATTTATTTATTTACATAATCAATCTGAAAGTCATAACAAAAACAATGCACTATGTCATTGAAAAGTGCATCTGGTGTCTGTGGAGACCAGGTGCCAACAAAAGGTTGAGTGATGACATCTGCAGTGAGTGTCCTTGAAAACCTGTGAAATTTTAGTTTATCATAGTTCACTTTAATTGATGTGAAATTTAGATGAGGCAAATATGAAGCCAAGAAGGCAAATTCGTTTCATACCCCCTCTATGTAATGCTATTTTGTATAAGCATTAAGAGGGGTGTATTGAGAAGCTTTTTACCATTTTGATCTGGTTGACTGGTTTGGGGCGAAATTATTCTTGATGAACAATGCCAACTGCAACATATCTTAATTGGTTCTTTCAGGGATGTTGTGTAAATGCTCCTATGATTACAGTAGCTGATTATTCCAATGGGTCAGAAGGATACACCTACAACTATTATGTGAGTACATCAATATCCCTTCTAATTTGCACTGTTTATTTTTTGTAACATTAAGCAGTAAAAAGCTTATTGGAACCTCACATGAGTCTTGTGTGGTAATGCAGGAAGATGTCACTCCAAAGCGAGTTGTAGAAATAGTGGATGCTTTAAAAAGAGGGGAAAAGCCACCGGTAAGCCAAATGGATTGGGTATATAAGCTTATTTGTTCTCCCAAAGGAAAATCGATAGAATGTGGGATGTATTTTCGCCTCCTTAGATATATTGTTTGATTTACCCTTTACATTTGCAGCGTGGCACCCAGAACCCAAAGCGCTTCAATTCTGGGCCAGAAGGAGGGAATACTACATTGTTAGGCGAGCCAAAGCCTCCTCCATGCCGGGATCTGGATGCCTGCTGAATTTAAATTTCACTAGTGTTGTTTCTAATAATGCGAAGCTCGGAAGTTCACGGGCATCTATGGGTTGTTAGCTCTAGTTAACCCTATCCATTACTGAATGTCTTTGTTCTTCTTTTTTTGGGATGCAATTTTCTGCTGCCAGCGTGGATTCTGGTGGATTCAATTTTCATATCTGATGCTAGCCGTTGGCATCTTAAAAACTCTGAATATGGTGAGAGCTTGAAAACACTCTGTTGTCTCTGATCCGTATGGTAAAATGGAGTTCCAACTTGGTAAGCCGGGATAGTTTCTGTACCTATAAATATGAGATCAATCAACGGTAAGAAGTGTCTGGACTAGCAGGTCATTCACACCGGGATTAGAGAATTCATGAGAGATAAATTCCTTATAACTTGATCACAAAGAATTGTCAAGATTTGAATTTAGGACGTTTGAGTTTATAGTTCATCTCTGTCATTATTTGAGCTACTTTTAAGTTAAATCGAACATGTTCATTAATCTCATGTTTGATCCACACACAAGCCGTGAAAGAATGAGAAACTAACACTAATTCTGACAGTAAAAGTATTCGAACAGTAGTATAATTAGTTCATGTTTCTCTTTCTGTTGCTGCTTAAAAGTGGTTAATGTTTCACAAAAAAGTTCCATTGTAGCCGCCTCCTTTTCTACAGCTCTGTAGTGGCGGGGCATCCTTAACTGTACATAGTCATACGACGCCGCATTAGCTTCTTGTTTCCTTTTCTTTCTCTTTTTTATGAAAATTTAAATAACCAATAAATTCTATTTTTTCCTGAAATGAAAAAACCTTCCAATCTTATCAAATTTTTATTAAGATCTCAAAATCCTATTTTTGGTATTTTAATTTCAAATTGTTTCAAAAATTCGTTGATCATATCTTTATTCTAGTCCTCACAAAATACTCAACATAATCGACTTCGTTGGTTTTAATAAAACTCATCCCACAGGCACCAATATTCATCTCAAAAATTTAGGTTTACGTTGCATCGTACCTTCAAGTACGGGTTACCCTTAGTCTAATATAATAAAAAAAGTTAATCGCAAATTGTACTTCGAAAAATCTCTCGAATCTCAATTTATACCTTCAAAGTTCAAAAATATCAATTTATACCCTCAAATATATAAATCTGTATCAATGTGCACTTGAAGATAATAGCAGTCAGTTTACCGTCTAAAATTAAATAGCTAAATTACACGTAGACCCTTTCAGGTTTATCACTTAATCACTGAACCCTCATATTTAGAATATTACACCTACACCCCATGACATTTGTGCGTGTGTAACACATAACCCTTTCTCGTTAATATCCGTCCTATTTAGTTTTAGACTGCAGTTAGCTTTAGGTGCACATTGATACATATTTTATATCTTTGAGGGTGTAAATTGAGATTTTTAATCTTTGAGGGTACAAATTAAAATTCAAGAGATTTTTTCGGGGGTGTAATTTGTAATTAACCCTAATAAAAATACCGTCTATATAGCCAAGGTCAATTTTACTTGTATAGGGTAGTCGAGTTGATAATTGAATTGTATTGTATTCTGTTTGTATTTGTTTTGAGTTTGTGTCAATTATTAATTACTTCTAATCGACGATATAATTTGACACTAATTTCATCTAGTAATTAGTTGTGTCAATGGGCCTTTAGTCCAATGGTACTCCTTGTTTTGTAAAAGTTTTGTCTTCTTGAAGTCAAGAGTTCAAGTTCTCTTCCCCCTTCCCCTCCCCCTCCCCCCTCCCCCCTCCCCCCCAAAAAAAATAGTTGTGCTAGTTGTTCAACTCAATCGTGTTATATTCTGTTTTGGGTTTGTATCGAGTATTAATTACTTCTAATCGATCATATAGTTTGACACTAATTTCATCTAATAATTAGTTGTGTCAATTGTTTGTATTTTCAACCGAATCGTGTTATATTCTATTCACATTATTTTGAGTTTATGTTGAGTATTAATTACTTCTAATCGATAATATAATTTTACGCTAATTTTATTTAGTAATTAGTTGAGTCAATTGTTTGTATTTTGGTAAGTGGAACTTTTTGGGTAACACACCTAATTTCTGAACTATATACTAGAAATAATTATGTACCCAAATACACTCTATGATACCAAAAATGAGATATTGATCCTACAATATATATATTTTAAATAATAATTTATTTTTCATTTTTATTTTTTAATTACACAATTTAGAATTAAAAGTGAAGGAAGTGAAAATAAAAGAGGTAAAGAGAGAAAAGAGAAAGGTAAGTGTGGATTAATGAGATTGATTAGAATTGGAGAGTGTGTTGATTGAATTATCTAACATTGTAGACCATGAAATTTGTAAGTTTAAAATTTAACTTCCTTACTATAATATTAGATAGATAATAAAAATTATTTTTTTTCTCTCAATTAAACTCTATATTGATAGGCTTTCATGAGGATAAGAATCACACTTTGACCAAATATTTGTAAAATTAGACAAAAAATTTATTAATTCTATAAGCATTCATAAAATACTAGATTATTAAATACAAAATATCAAAAAATTATATCAACTAAACGTGCTTGTTGTATAACAATTGAATTATTTATAAAAAATTATAATGAAATTGAACTTTTGTCTGGGTCATCTAGCACTGTGGTTAATAAAAACGTATTTTTAAAATATATTTTTACACTGAAAAGCGTGTTTCATAAACATGCTTTCAAGTTAGTGGATGATAAGGGATGGACACCAAAAAGGGTCTTTATTTTATGGATAAAACAGTGCTGCCCAAATTTATTTACCAAATCTTATATTTTAAGTGATATATTAAAATTTTATGCATTGAATATTTGGTAGAGTTAACAGACCTCACTAATCCAACCACTCACATTGATTTGAGATATAAAATTTAGTAAATGATTTGGCCAACATAACATTGCTCCACAAAAAAACAAGATCTAACCATATATTATAGACTAGTTGATGCACATGTGCGTTGCACGTGAATTATTGTGAGTTGCAATTTTGGTTTTTATTTTTTATTTTTTTATTTTTGTATATAAGGCTACAAAACGAAGACTTGAAGATAATACAAGCAAAATTTTTTTTTTTTAAAAAACCACCACTATAAAAAAAAATAGAGAACACCCCCAAAAATAAAGGGTAAAGGTAGACATGATGGAGAAGCATCAATCACAACTATTACAACCTAAATAAACAAAATTTGATGCCTACACACAATTCGATTACTCTTCAAACCCTATAAAATTTTTCACAAACCTCAACTATTCCGTTAACAATTCATAGCAAGAAGGATAATAAAAATATTATAGGTTATGCAAAACTTAAGTTTAACTAGTCATGTTACACGTTTATTAAATAGTTCGTGTTCATGTTGAGGTTTTTTACCTGTTTATTAAACGTGTCGTGTATGAATTTACATGTTTTTTACCTGTCACCCGTTTAACCCGACACGATTAACACACCTAATCGTGTGGTCTTTCATTGCTACGGGTCCTCACAATTTTTGAGTTCCCTCATCCGTTTTGCCTTGCCTTGCCCGTAAAAAGTACCTTGTTGCATGCCTTGTCCAATGGTGCCAAGACTTAGGGCATAATGCCTAAAACTTATGTCAAATACCTTAGTTGCATCACCTTGCTATAAGTTATAGATCATCTTGGTGCAAGATATCACCAAAATAGGTCCATTCTGCACCCAAGTCAATTAGCGTCCATCACAAGGCTATTACCAACAGTTCTTGCCGCGAAGACCGCAACTATCGGTCAAGACTCGGACATGCTTTGTGTAGACCAGACATTTCCACCTAAGACTCTTTCAACTGTGTCAATTGCTCAACATATTTATGTGCTTATGCAAATCGCTGTGTGTAAATATTACAGTTAGTTCTAAAATTTTGTCTTTTATTTTAAAATAGTCCTTGAATTTTCAATGTATTAATTTAGTCTCCAAACGATTAATTTGTTTTGTTTGATGTATCGCACCGAAATTCCCTCCAACAGCAGGATTTTCTCTATTCGACGTTCCAAGAAATGAAGTCTTCCTTGAATCACTCCATTTGAAAATGCAAGTTGCCTCCAATTAAGAGTAAGACAAAACCTCCATACAAAAAAGTCTCCCAAGCCATTATTTCCTTATGTTTTTCTTAGTTGTCAAAAGTTCCAAGAGTAATTGCCCTGAAAAGGCACTTGACTCCCTTCCAAACACGCAATCACCATATTATGTGGAATTATTAGGATAACCCGTTCCTTAAACTAACCGATTAATTTGAAGAAGTGAGAAGTGAAGATCATTGAGAGCAGTAGTGAAGCCAAAAATATGATCTAGGGTGAACATACTTTAAGTATAATAGATAAAAAAAATGTGATATATTTACATTTTTTATATCGGATTTGATATTTATATATTCATTAAATATAAACAGGGTCTATTTGAAAAAAAAAAATAATAAGAAAACATCTATATATCAAAGATCAATTATATAATTTATTTGACACAAATAAAAATAATATTCTATAATTTTTAATCTTCTTACAAATTCCATATTTTATTCATTTTTGACTATATATTTCATAATTTTTGAACCAAATGAGGATTCAACAAATCATACCAACACTCTAAGTAATCAATTTTAGTTTGTTAATTTTTAGAGATTTGGTATGAACTTTTTATTTTTGTTTTTTTGATCTAATACCCAACTTATTTGACCTAATTAATTTTGTTTTTCATAAATCATTATAGTGGGCCCAATTAATCCAAAAAAATATATAGAACATATATAACTAAAAAAAATATTTTTTTTTTTCAGGGTGGCCCTAGACGGCTAGACCCATCTTGCCCTTCCTCTCTACGCCACTACCAGAGAGAGAGTGAAAAGTGATAAGAAGAAGGTAAAATTTAATATGAATGGTTTTAAGAGAGATGTTGGTGGCTGTTGGATGAGTTTATTTGAGACCGTCAGATGGACTTGTTGAAACTGCCTTACTATTATATATATTATAGATAAATCTATGAAATATGATAGAATTTGACTTAAAAAAATATTAATTTATATACATGTAATCAAAATCTAGTCAAATCTAATACAAACTAAAAATCTAATTTATCAAAAAACATATCGCCAAAATATTTTCTATCAAAAAAAGATCTACAAATATTTTTTATAACAAAATTATTAATTTATAAAAATATATTAGCGTTGAGTTTTCTTAAGAGATAAAAAAAATTAGTCTTGAACTTTTGATTTAAAATATGTGTATAACATGTTAGTTTGAGATATTTAATTAATTAAATAAAATTAATTATATTCAATATAAATGTGTTAAGCAGCGCCCTTGTTTTTTTTAATCAAAATGTTATCATTGTGTCTTAATACAAATTCATGGCAAATTTGATATTAATGACAAATTTGACCCATTTAATTATTATGTCAGAGAAAATCATGTATTCCAAGATCAGCCGTAATCGTTGACTGGTTGGAAAAAAAAAATATTAAGGTTAAAAATGTTAATTTCTTGACCGTTTGATGAATAAATTTGAGACCATAAGATATATTCTGAGATCAGTCGTAATCGTGGACCGGTTGGGGGAAAAATATTAGAGAAACAAATGGTAATTTCTTGACCGTTGGATGAATAAATTTAAGACCGTAGGATTGGCTTGTTGAAGCCGCCCTGTTTTATTATAGATATAAAATTGACTTAAAAAAAATATTAATTTATATACATTTAATCAAAATCGAGTTAAATCTAATACAAACTAAAAATTTAATTTATCAAAAAGCATATCGCCAAAATATTTTCTATCAAAAAATTATCTACAAATATCATTTATAAAATATTATTTTTTTAATTAGTACAAGCTATTACAAAATTATTAATTTATAAGAATATATTAACGTTGAGTTTTCTTAAGAGATAAAAAAAATTAATCTTGAACTTTTGATTCAAGATATGTGTAATACATGTTCGTTTCAGATAATTAATTAAATAAATAAAATTAAAATTAATTATATTCAATATAAATGTGTTAAGCAGTGCCCTTATTTTTTTTATCTTAAATTGATGAGCTTTTTTTAATCAAAATGTTATCATCGTGTATTATACAAATTCAAAATATTATATTACACAGATGATATTAATGGCAAATTTGACCAATTTAATTATTATGTCAAAGAAAATCCTGTATTTCAAGATCAGTCATAATCGTTGACTGGTTGGGAGAGAAAATATTAAGAAAAAAAATGTTAATTTTTTGACCGTTTGATGAATGAATTTGAGACCGTAAGATCAGCCGTAATCGTTGACTTTTGGGGGAAGGGAATATTAAGGAAAAAAAATTATAATTTCTTGACCATTGGATAAATGAATTTGAGACTGTCGGATCAACTTGTTGAAGCTGCCCTGTTTTATATTATAGATTATAGATGGTCAAAGAAAACATAATGAAGCCCCAAACAAAATCTGATCTTAAGCAATATCTGCAACAAACAAGATGTTCAACCATAAAAAAAAGTAAATAACTTTGACTTGGTCCATCACGGGAATAACACATGGTTTGCTTTATGATAGTGAAGAACACATTGCACCACACTTTCAATATTATGGGGGTAAGCTATTAACAACGGTAGCAAGTTATTGGAGAATAGTGTTGGAGTTATACGATTGATAATAAAGTAATATACAAAAGTTCCATCGCAGAGAACCTTAAAGGGCTCACGGAAGTCAAATGAATCCGACTAAGATTTCATTGTGTTTCAATGATGCTAGCTTTTCCAACATTGTCTATTAATCAAGTCAAATCACTTATTAATATGTGATACTTTATTCGGGGTTATCCACTTTCAGTGTCGTCACCACTGCTACCAAAAAAAAAAAAAAAGGACAACTCAGAAAAGATAGTAACCAAGAAAAAAGAATTTTAATTGGAATAGATGAACTGAATCAAGTTCTACTTCATAACATACATTGAAAATTTATTAATAGAATCAGTAGGGTCTAATGCTTGAATCGGCATAGAATTCGTAAGGTCTAAGCATGAATGAGTATGAGTCTTTTCTTCTTCGTAACTAATACAATAAAATATTTCTTATTTTTTATAATAGGCCCAAGAATATGAAAGATTCTACCATTAAATGAAATATTTACTATGGATGAATGGCATTAGCTTTAGCTTTAAGATTGATATTAAACTTTCAATCAAAGATCCATAGGATATGCAAGGGCTTTTGCTTTGTAAGTAACCCAACAATCAACAATTCCATAGTCTATATGACAACCACAATTACAAATGCCATGAATGTTGTTATTATAGCTTAAAAAGGATAATATCTATATTAATTATTTGGAAAACAAGTAAATGAACCGGGGTTTTTTTCCCATAGTGGGGGCAACCCAAAATTCAATGATAACTCAAAACTATACTCCAAAGATTTTTTGTTCCAATTTTAATTTTCTTTTAAGAAATTTATAAGTAACCGAATTCAATAACCAATTTATTTACTCAGACTCAAACTCAGCACTCAGCACTCATCATTAAGTCATTAACATACGAGTTATAAGGAACATACGAGTCAAACTCAGCACTCATCATTAAGTCAATATAAATAGAACAAATTTAAAAAATTCAAATTATCACAAGTCTATCGAACCAAACTTCGATATATGAACAATTTAACCCATCACATGGTCCTATCCACTGAAATACTATAATCCAAATGTCATACATAATCGACAAATTCCAAATGTATAAATCAAATTGAATAGAACAACATTTAATTGACATAATCGGGTAAAACTTCAACCTATCATAAAACAAGCAAACTTAAAATATTGACTGACAACCCCCATAGTTTCTCAATTTTTCAATGAAGCCCTTGTTGTTGTAAAATTACAGATGCTCTTCAGGTGTGATAGTTCAAAACAAATTCGCCCTTTAGTTACTTACCAGGAAAAAAAAAGAAAATCAAAAATCAAAATTGCCATTCAGTTAATAGGGGGCATATAGATTTTCACCAGATTTTGTCAATCAATCATCAACCAAAAACAAATAGAAAAATAGAAATACTATAAGAAAAGATAAATGAAGTACTTGTTGAAGAAGCAACGAAGCTCCACGAGTTCCACAATAGTGTGTCTGCATTTGAGAGAGCAAGGGAGCATAAGGAAGATGTAGAAATTGGTGGAAAACAACACTATTGGCTCGCAATTTGTGAGATACATTCATAACTGAAGTGGCCATTGCTGTTACCATTAATGTTTGTAATCTGAACAGCTGAAAGATGAAAGATGGAGGCTTAGAAAATCAGCCGAGAAAAAGAAGGAGATGAAGGGGGTGACGTTAATTCTAGCTACTGGTGTGAGAGTTTAAGGCAAGTATATAACGGTAGGTGTAATGCCCTAATTAACACAATTAAGTTTATCAGAGATGGGTGGTGTGAGAGTTTAAGGCAAGTATATAACGATAGGTGTAATGCCCTAATTAACACAATTAAGTTTATGAGAGATGGGTGAGAGTTGTTAAGGAGAGAGAGAGAGAGAGAGACGGGTGGGAGTCATTGAGAGTGAGTGAAAGAGATGGAGAAAGAGAGAGAGACAAAGGGCTGGAGAATGAAAGGTTGGGAGAAAGGCGACGGGGGATTAGAGAGTAAGTGGAATTAGGGTTTGGTGGACATTAAATGTGAAGGATATGAGTGAAATAATTATATTTTTGAAAGGTAAAATTGAAAAAAAAATATTTTTCAAATATTCAGATATTTTAAAATAGTATAGAGATGTCAAAATTTTATACATTGAATATTTGGTAGAGTTAATAAACCCCATTAATTCAACCACCCACATTGATTTGAGATATAAAATTTAGTAAATGATTTGATTAGCATAACATTGCTCCACAGAAAACAAGATCTAACCATATATTATAGATAAACCAACATTTGTCCACTAGACCTCGGTCCGTATGTATATGTCTAACCTGTAAAGGAAAATTTTTATTTTCTCCAGTAAAGCATACAAAATTTTTCAATTTGTTTTTTAAAGAAATAATTTTTTTATATTGTTCTTCAAAGAAATAAAAATATTGTAACGTGGTCTACCGTTTTATTTTATGTTTAGTCGTCCATCTGTTTTGTGTCAAATCAACCAATCAAGAATCATAAAATAGAAGAAAGACCAAACAAAAATAAGACAATAGACTATAATACAACGTTTTTATTGTTTTAAAGATCAATATAAAAAAATTAATCTTTTCAGGGACAAACTGAAAAAATTTTATTTATCGGGGGACAAAATGAGATTTACCCTTGTCTAAAACCATAACATATGATTTGTTCACTTAAAACAAGCAGAGACTACGTATGACCTACTTTTCCTTCCCTTCTCTTTCCTTTCCAAAAACTCGCAAACAACGATACATCTCTTTTCTGACCAAAACAGTGAAACCGCCGATTACTGTCGTCCAGCGTAAGAACTACCGCTTCACCGGCTCAAAAGATAAGAAGAAGGGGAAGAAGAAGCTTCTCAGCGCTGCTCAGTCCCAGGTAAGAATCTTTCTCTCCCCGAATGAAATCGATAATCAAATCAAAAATGTTTGCAGTACATTGCATGCAGGGCGGATTTATTGTTTAAGATTTTAGAGAATTTACAATGATTTATTTGTTTGACCCCACCGATAAACTCTTGCTACCCTTTGAACTTGTTTTAAAGATGATTTACAGAAGCTTGTGTTCTCATTCATGGAGGTTTATGGGTTTTTTTCTTCAAAACGAAGAAGAGGTCTATGGGTGTGAACCAGCTGTGCTGGTGGAGCTCCTCTGCTGTTAGAGGTCTAACAGCAAAGTGTGCTGTTAAGTGGAACGGTGCCGTTCCAAGCCAAGAAAGAAACTAAGAACCCAGGAGATTACAAGAACGACGTCGTCCCTCACTAAGCCAAAACACAGTTCAAAAAAAATCGATTGAGCCGATTTTGTGCCATCTCTTCTTCTTCTCTACCAGAAATTCTGTGCAATCTCTTCTTCTCTTCTTTACCTTCTTCTGTTACGTTACATATCTGTTGATTTCTATATTCACGTGTCTTCTCTACCCGAAATTCAAGTTCGAGTTAAAGAGACGATGAAATCTATGAGTTAATCTAGGGTTTCTTGGTTCTGGGTCTCCTCAGATTTTAATTTTAGGTAAGCCGAACAATAATCTTTTTTCACTTTGAAATGATTGTTTAGACGTTATACACACCCGTCCCCCCACTTCCCCAATATTCTTACCTCCTCTGCATGTACCTTTGAATGAATTCAAATTGGTAAGACAACGTGTTTTTGCTTTTTGTGCGGTATATGATTGCGGGTTAGGTTTTACTTTGGATTTTTGTTGATAATCTGCTAGTTTCTGAGATACTGTTTTTTGTTTTGTGTTGTATGTTTGTGGGTTGTGTTTTCATTTGAATTTTTGTTTATAATTTGTTAGTTTGTTGGAGGAGATGATGTCGAAATTCGAGGCTAGGATGCTGTGATGCTATGATTTGAGTTGTTTTGTTGTGGAATGCTGTTGTGGCTGTTCTTTGCTGTGCTGTGACTGATTTTCATAGGGAGAAGAGGCTACTGCCATGAAAGTAATAAAGGTGCTCTTGGAGCATTTTGAAGGAGTTAAGCCTTTATAGGTATATAAAGAATGTATTGCTGTGTTTTGGCTTGGTGAGGGACGACGTCGTTCCTGTAATCTCCTGGGTTCTTAGATTTTTGGCTTGGAACGGCACCGTTCCATTTAACAGCACACTTTGCTGTTAGACCTCTAACAGCAGAGGAGCTCCACCCGTGCTATACTAACTAATTGCTTGGTGTTCTGAGTTAGCCAAACTACTTGTTGCCTGTTGCGCTGAACGAACAATGTTATTGTAGTTAATTTATTAATTTAATTTGTTTGACTTAATTTATTATGATATTTAGATTGACTATAAATCTCCTTAAATATTAAAATTTTAATTGATTTATTGTTTTTATTGAAATCACGTCATTAAGTCATTAAATTAAATCAAAATTTTAAATCTAAATAATATTATTCCTGAATATATTAACAAGTGATATGGATTACAAAACGTAAATTTAGATGGTTCATATCTATGGGCTAGCACTCATCTTATTTGGACCCACTTGGTGTCTTGGCCGATGTCTATGGTGGTTGGATGGTGGAATAGAAGTGGTTCGAACCAGTTTGGTTAGGGGTATTATAGACTAGGTGTTTCTATAAGTTGAGAAATCTATTTTCTAAAATTGTGTTTTTTATCAGAGATCTATTCATCCTAAAACAACGACAATAACTCAAACCTACAATTCAATAGAAGATTAGAAGCACTCCAATCATCTCTCACTTGTTGCGAGTCAGTAGACCATTAGAGTGTTAATTTCTTATTGGCACTTTTCTTACATTGCTTGTGTATGCGGGATAGGTCACCAATTATTGTCCTTTTAATGAAATTGTAGTTATTAAAAGGTAGAAAAAACTAATAATTTTTAAAATTATATTAGTGTTACAATTTTTAATTTTTTATTGTGGCATAAGTTGCCCCCGCTGAAAAAAGTTTCTAGCTCCGCCCCTGATTGCATGTAATTGATTTTGGGGGCTTAGCCGTTTTTGGCAGCCTTTGTGCTTCTGGGTTTCTGGTTCTCTCAGGGATGCATACTTTTACTAGTTTGATTGTTTTTAATGTTACTCTATTCTACTTGTGAACGTGATAATCCACCCCATTTCATCTCATCTAGTTTTATTTGTATCAATGTGGGTTTGGTTCAATGACAACTTGACAAGTTATATTGGGATTTCTTTTTTGTATGACTTCCTCCTTCTTGCTTGTTTCTACAACTTCAGAATTTGAGTCGAGAAAAAAGGAGATTGCATTGTTTTACATCACTGTTTGGCACATTCAAACCCTTCTTGTAGCCGTTGAGAGGCAAAATGCTGTGTATAGTCACTGAGGTTTCTAAGGGTGATTCCTGTAGTTAATTTCACAACATAATCCTGTCTTTGTTGCTCCAAAAATTGTCATCTCCTTTCGTCATTGTTACATACAACCAATGATTGTTTGTGGACTCTCTATCTAGTGGGTCTAAATCTCATTCCTCATATTCTTTTTTGTCAGTGCAAGTGTAATTAATGGCCATTGCCCTAAAAGCAACTTTCTCCGTCCAACTGCAAAAGAAACCTGAAGACCATTTATTTATTCGCCTGAATTCTCAAAGAGTCGTTGTTTCGAGGAAAACATTGAAGAGTCCAATGGCCACTCTCAGCACTGTCTGCACTGTGGGTCTCGCCGAAACTTTTACAAGATTGAGACAACAAGGCAAAGTAAGCACTTCATTTCCTCTCTCTAATTTATGTTTAATTCTGTCACTTTTTCTTGGGGAAATTTTGTATTTCTATATGATTGATTTTTAGTTCAATTTGAATTTCAACATGGCTTCGGTTTATTTAGCTTGGTGATATGTTTGATGCCTAGATGATTTGGGATTATGGACACACTATTTCCTTGTAGAGTTTTAGGGGTTTTGCCAGAAATGTTTAAATACATCATATAGTACTTGGTATCGTCATGCAGTTTATATGAAGCTGTCCAGATTACACAAATAATCTAATGTATTCCTCCCTTGCCTTAAAGGAAGAACCCAATGGATGCCCCCAAACAGGTGGAAAGAATGCGACCCCTCGTGGCCAAGTTTAGCTGCCAGGGCACCAATCCATTTACCTTCTCCCACAAGTATCAACTCAATCTTGATACATCAATCTTCAAAGCCCGACACCACCTGAAATAAAAACCAACCGTCCTACAAGATCTCAATGTCTCATTTTCCCCAAAATTTAGTGAAAGACAACCACCTCTTCACTCCCTGACACTGTAGCTGCAAATTCCTTAACATACCCACCTCCAACCTCTCTACTTAACAGCTTGCTTTGTGGTTCCATAAACTACATTAACAAAAATTGGGACATAAGAAATCCTTGTCTCAATCCATCTGAACTTGGAAAAAAGCCCACTGGAGAGTGGCGGGCCAGTCACTAGCTCAGAAAATTTAAGTCTTAATTTATATGATACCATACAGCATTCTATGACTTGAGTGTGTGTTATGTATGTACAATTGTGCATAGACATTTCACCAAGATTTTGTTTCCTATTTAGCCAGCATTGGAAAATAATGGAGCAGGATTTGGTGCTGACTGAATCAAAAGAGAGCCTTTTGTTTCACCATTTCTAATGTATGGTGACCAATTTTGATAAAATTATCTGAGTTGTTAAAAAGTTAGGAGCATGACAACACATGAATGCTAATTAGATTAGAGCTATTTCGTATTGATGAGCATGCTTTGGTACAAAGGTGGCGTTTATCCCATACATTACTGCTGGTGATCCTGACCTTTCAACCACAGCGGAAGCACTAAAGGTGCTTGACTTGTGTGGCTCGGATATAATAGAATTGGGTGTACCATATTCTGATCCTTTGGCTGATGGTCCAGTAATCCAGGTTTGACAGTATGGTTGTTTGCTTACCCTTTGATGATTTATATCCCTTTACCTAATACATATTTACTTTCCTTTTTTCCTCTTTTGCAGGCTGCTGCTACTCGTTCGTTGGCTAGAGGGACCAATTTTGATAAAATTCTCTTAATGTTGAGAGAGGTTGGAGTATTGTATTTCTTATTTGCTTTCTGTATCCACAGTACTACACTTGGACTCGTATACAATGGCACTTTTATAATCCTCCCTAATTAGTTCTATCGATATGGACGGATAATTTTGTAGAGAAACTTTGTAGAAAAGATGAACAAAATCCGGGAGGTAGCTCAAATGGAAAGACATCATGGATTACTACCTTGAAGTTTTAAGTTTCATTTATCACAAAAAAGATAGGGCTTACCTGATAAGCATGGTTTATGGGTTTGTGCTTGCATCCAAAGTTTGTGTTGTAGACACGAGTCCAAAATGGGGGTGATGGTGGGGCGGTTCTCCGTTATTATTAGAAGAAAAAAGAGAAAAAGATGAACAAGAAAACAATTAAAATATTAAGATGCTTTGAAAGCATAACGTTTTGACTAAGTTTAGTCTGCAGTTGGCTTTAGAGAAACGCAGATTGTTGTGCTGGTTTTAGAAAACTCATCTCACTGTTATTTCTATTTTATATTTTTTCAGTTCTTTAAACATCAACACCCAGTCATTGTATAACTTCTTCAAATGAAGAGAAGTAACATTCTTTTTTCTTATATACTTTCTTCTATCTATTCTTCATTTGCGATGTTGTTTATGGCAAAGATGTTGGTTAGGCAGCATGTATATTATCCTTATTAAAGATTCAAGTAACACCATTTCAATCCTAATGGGATGAATTCTTATATTAATAATATTTTCCTCTAGAGAAAAAATCTTAAATTTTACATACTTGCTTGAGATTGTCAACATCTTATTGCTAGTTTAATTTAAAAATAAAAAATCTTATTGCTAGTTCTGTAATTGTTTGTTATCTTTTTTGCTATAAATTATTTGTTCACTACTGTATATTGAGCTTAATTGTTCTCTTTGAAATTCCAATATCACATTTTTGTCATTAACTGTGCAGGTTATACCTCAATTATCTTGTCCAATTGCATTATTTTCATATTATAACCCAATACTCAAGCGCGGGATTGAAAAGTTTATGACTACTGTGAAGGATGTTGGTATAACTGGTAATGTGTAATGCTATACTGAATTTCAATTTTATATTTTTTCTAAACGATGGCATTATTTTATTTTGGCGAAGAATACGTTTGAGCCATGATGTGAGGCATTTTGAGCCTGAACCTACACAGTGAGCAGACCTTTTATGGATTAATAAACACTAGTTGTAATATTAGATAGATGTGACATGAGACATTTATGTGAACCGAAAGGCTAAGATCAAAGTCATAAATCCTTATACCAGCAGCACAAGTTCTCTGAATGGCCTTTCAGCATTATGCTCATATTAGATCAAATCCATATGTGTTTTCTAGTTATTGGGACTTTTTAGAATCCATAGTCACAAAGATTTTATTCTTGTCACTATCGGAGTTGGTGGAGATGGTGTTTGAGTAGTTGACAGAAGGGTTTCTCTCCCTACCATAGATCACAACCCTCCTTTATTTTGAGCAGAGTAACCCTGTTTACAGGAAAGAGTTGAACATGATACAGATGGAACAGTTACAAGAAATTCACACAATAATTTCAGTAGTACGGTTATATGCGATCACATTTGATTGCTAATAACAAAGAAATATATAGCAATAATGAATAGTATGTGTCATATTTATGGAATCAGTAATGAATCCATGAAGGTTCTTGATCTCTCTCTGTCAAAAATATTCCATTAATAGTCCGCATACTCTGCAAATGATGGATGGAGTTTGCCACTTATCGTAGTTCTTTAGCTTTAAGTTTATGCCTTGAATTTCTTGGAGAAACCTAATGTCAAATAGCTCTATTAGGTTCTTGAATGTCATTCTTTTGATGGTTGCTAATTGCAGGGCACAAGGCTCCATGAAACGCAGAAAGTGTATATTAAATTGGAAATATTTGATTGCAAGTTTGTTTCGTCACGAGGCCAAGTAAAGATATGCATGGTGCACGACTACCAGCTCTTACAAGAGCTGTGAGGCTCATTCTTAATAGAATAAAAACCCATTAAAAATACAAAGCCTATTCAAAATGTTTTATTTTTCGGGCTTTTGGTTAAGGATGTTTTGTGGGCTAGTTCTAATTTGCAGCGAATGCAAACCTCTCCTGGATAATAAGTTCGCTTGAGATGACTTCTTTTGAACCAATACTTGCTTATGGTTTCATATGCCAATACCAACATGGAAAAAGATATCAACTGTTGGAATCAGAATGGCATCTGCACTCCGTATGCTATAGAAATTTTAGCTGCACCCCTCATTAACTCCCAAACAATGAAGAATCTATTAAATGAAGCACTTATTATCCTGTGGTGATTTTTTCTTTTTTAAAAATTCATACATCTTAAACTTTTTACTCATTCGTTCGTTTAGTTGGAATTATCTCACTATGGACATACTTCTTGCAGGACTAGTGGTCCCCGATGTCCCTCTGGAGGAGACTGAGATTCTAAGAAAGGAAGCTGTTAAGAACAAGATTGAACTGGTTTGGTTTTCCTGTTTAATTGTTCATATCCTTCCCTTCAGATACCTGAATGGCTTAGGATTGGCACTTCAATTAGTTAGGTTCATGTTTACTAGTGATGAATTACCAGCCTTCCCAAAAGCAAATTTGGATGATTCTCCATTAGCTGTGGTAGAATAGCGGTAGTTGAACAATGAAACTTTTAGCTTATTTCACAAATTTTCACTTTGTATATATATATATGTATGTATGTATTAGAGAGCAGCTACTTATCACCGGTTAGATCTTTATTTAGTCATTTTCTCCCCCACACTCTCAGGAAAAGGGAACCAAAATGGGAGTGATCTTTCTTGTGGTAATATTGATGATGCATGGAGTATGTCTGATGTTAGCTTTTAAAATATAAACTTCCATGAGAGCAAATATGGTCAAGGGAAACTTTCAGTAATTGAAATAACTGAAATTTTGGAACATCTTTTTTAGTACTTATGAGAGGCTACATAATCTTGAGTGTACTTTCATGTTTGTGATCCAAGACTGCATATTAGATCCCATTGCTACGGATTTTTCACTACTAGGTGATGTCATATATTGCTACTCAGTCAATTTATTTTTAATGTGCACTAAAGGTACTGCTGACAACACCAACTACTCCAATAGATAGAATGAAAGCCATTGTTGAAGCTTCAGAAGGATTTGTCTACCTTGTAAGATCCCATGTTTTTATTTTATGTTTTCTGGTTTTATTTTATATTCCAAGTTTTCGTTCACAGTATGACCATTTCAAGTATTACTACGGGCGACTCTGATGGCATTGTCTTAAATTTGGTTTATTAAGTATTTACATCTTTCTTTTGTAACTCAGGTTCTGCTGCTATTATTATTTGTTATATCCTATTGGTGATAATATCCACAATATGACACTCAAAGACCGTTATTCACCACTGCTGTGACATTCTAATAGGGTTTGTCTGCTAGATTCATATATTGTTCTGTAGTATCTAAACAGGGATATCAGGATCACAAGTACCACAAGCTTCCCACATTCTGGGTCGTGCAACCCCAAGCGGGGTGGGTTCTCGACCTATATCGCCCAAGTACCTAACCCACTATTTGAGTCCCTTAAAGAATCTGCCACAACCCAGTACTAATTCCTGAAACTTTCCATACTTAGGCAAAGATGCAATCAAGTTACTATTCTTAGCTTAGACAGGGTTGAACTGTGTAGCATGTATGCATAACGGACTCTCGTTTGGTTACTGAATTGTAAAAGAAAGTATTGCACTAGTTAATGTAGACTGATTGCGTATAAGCGAATGAAACACAAGATTGAATGGGGGACAAAAATACTACCATTGTAATCCCTTGTTTGGTAAGACATTAGATTAAGAGTGGAATAATAGTTATTAATTTACTTATCCCATAGTACTAACTACATTTTGACCAAAGAACCATCCATCAAGTTCCCATTGAAATAAGATCCACACAAGGATCTTCATTACTATGAGGCTGCCTCTGGTCAGTTAGTTAGTCAGGCTAAAAGCAGTTTCTATATCAGTTCGCGTGCCTTGCATTCTAGAGAGGTGATTGCACGATAGACCACTGGTTTTCAGAAGCGTGACCTTCCGTTTATTTATCTGGGGTGCCCTATCTACTTGGGTCATCTTCGGATCTTGTACTTTGATGAGATGATTCGGAAGGTGCGCGATCGGATTTCTGGATGGGCGAATCGCTTGTTCTCCTTTGGAGGTAAGCTCATTCTGATTCGTCATGTGCTCGCGTCGATGCCAATTCACTTGTTTCACGTGCTGAGGCCTCCTGCGGATGTTTTTCACCAGTTAGAGAGGTTGTTCACACGTTTCTTGTGGGGTGATACAGCTACTCATCGAAGGATTCACTGGTGCCACTGGGCTGAGGTTTGTTTCCCCGTAGAGGAGGGCGGCTTAGGGGTGCGTTCTTTTTCTGACGTAGCCGAGGCTTGTGAGGTGAAGCTATGGTGGAGTTTTCGGGCTCAACAGTCACTTTGGTCCACTTTTATGAGGGCCAAGTACTGTAGATCCACCCATCCTGGGATGATTGAATTTCGTTACCCAGCTTCACCTCTTTGGAGGCGGTTGTGTGGGATTCGATCCGTGGCTGAGCCGAGGATCAGATGGTTAGTAAGGTCTGGTGATGTCAGTTTCTGGTATGATTGTTGGTTGGGGGATTATCCTTTGGCTTTAGTGTATCCGGGGGTAGCTTCTGGGGATCCTGTTTCTGCTTACTGGACGGGTCGGCAGTAGAACAGAGGCCGATTGTTGGGGATTTTACCTTCTCCAGTTGTTGAGCAGATTGTGCAGATTCCGATTCCAGAGCAGAGGTTTTGATCAGATGAGGTGGAGGTTGTCTTTGGATGGAAATTTTTCATTGAGGACTACTTGGGCTGATATTCGGGGTGTGGCTCCAGTTCGTGCTGGTTTTTCTTGTGTCTGGCAGAGGCATATTCCGACTCAGATCTCCTTCTTTATGTGGCGGTTGTTTCATGGTTTCCAGGCCACAGATGATGGCTTAGAGAGACGGGGTTTCCATTTAGTATCCCGGTGTGTGTGTGGTGGGGCTGTTGAGACTCTTAGACATCTTTTTCTGGATTGTCCGCTTGCAGTTCAGGTGTGGGATCATTTTTATCAGATGTTTGGGATCAGATGTTGGCCGTTTCAGTCTCCTTATGCTTTGTTGCTTCATTGGCGGCGTTGTGCTCCTTCTGCAGGTCACGGCGGGTACTGCTACCGTGCTTCATTCTGTGGCACTTATGGAAGGCGCGTAATGCTTATAGGTTTGATGGTCAGGCCTTTCAGGTGACCGTTGTGATTCAAAGGGTTATGACCGATATGCAGTTGGTTGGGCTTACTTTTGGGTTTGCTCCAAGTCAGTTGCGTCGGGATGAGTCAGTTGAGCTTGTAGGTTCTCTTAGGGTTTTGGCTCATCGGCCTCGACCTCTTCGCTTGGTTGCTTGGACTCGTCCTGTAGCGGGTTGCCTGAAGATCAGCGTTGACGGCTGTTCTAAAGGTAATCCGGGGATGTCTGCGGCAGGGGGTATTATTCGGGACCACCAGGGTCGGGTACTTAGGACTTTTTGCTCGTTTTTGGGGCATCAGCTTATTCTGTATGCGGAGTTGCAGGCTGTTTGTGTTGGGTTGGAGTTGGCCGCAGATTTGGGAGCTTTTGAGTTGGTAGTGGAGTCAGATTCAGCTACAGTGGTTTCTTGGGTTTCTTCTCAGGGTACTGGGTGCTGGGTTTATGCTTACCTGCTTGCTCGGATTCGGGTTCTGTGTGCTTCTCTCTCGGCTCGCGTTTGCCACGTCCTACGGGAGGCGAATCAGGCTGCAGACTTCATGGCTAATTGGGCTTGCTCTCAGCAGCTCAATCAGCGATTCCCTGATTTGTCATTCCTTCCTTCTGGGATTGCTGGCATCCTCGCCTTGGACGCTCGACAGACCCCTCACGTTCGTCGTTGAGTTTTATTTTAATTAATGTTTTATATTATTTTGTTCTGTGGGGATTTCCCACTTTGCTTTTCTATTTATTTCTTTTCATGTTTTTGGTGGCGAGTCACCTCGCTTTTGCTTTGACTTTCTTCCACTTCTGGAGGCTTGACGTTATGACCTCCTCCCTTGTACATTTTTCCTTTTAGTTATATATACTGGTAGGGGTCCTGCCAAACCCCCCACCCACACTGGGTGGCTTTGAGAGAAAAAAAATAAATAAATAAGATCCACACAAGGAGAAACACTTGCTATTCTTTGGTTATTAGTGGCACCCCGAAAATGTCCCGGTGGAAATATGGCTTTCAAATTAGGTTCCAAATTAGTGGATGCTGCCAAAGGGAGTGGCGATGCACATTTCATATGTATATGAACTAAGCCTATACACAACAGTGTTTTTGACTACCAAATGTAACATAAGGTTAGATTAGAGAGTTTTAAGTTGTTATGAGTACTTAATCCACCCCTTCATTCTGCAACCCAACGACCTGAACAGGTATTATGGTGTTGCATATAGACAGAAAAATGAGAGCAGGTTTACATTAGTAGTCCTAGAAATTTCATCTATTTACATAGTTGCACCATGCATCTCTGCTTATCGGGGTCAATTTTAGTCCTGTTGGAATGAGCAAATCTTCTAATTGGAGTTGCTTCCCCTGTTTGTCTTTTTTGTGAAACAATGCTGTACTGGAGCTTTTCATCATAATGACTCGTCTATATATGTGCTTGTTTTACTTAATTATTTCCCTTAATAAGTTTTAGTGTACTTGTGCATTTTTGTATGTTAATTATGTACCACTGCTAGTGTGCACCAATGTAGATTGTTACTTTTTTTGGGTACTTCTGCAGGAACTAGCCTGTAGGTAATCTTCTTTTGTGATCACTTTGTTCAAGCATCCAATTCAAAATCAATTAGTAATTAGTGAAGAAGCCCAGAAGGTCAATGCTTTAACATCGTATTGTGACTGGGTCTTTGAGAGATTCTAAGCAAGACTCTTCATTTGTGTGTGCCATTACCCATTAGTGTATCCAGTTATCTATATTTGATCGCGTATTTTGGATTTTTTATGTACTTTTCCATGTGCGAGGGGTCACACGCATGGAGTGCGTTAGAGCTTGTTCCACATCTACTAATATCTGCCAAACTAGTACATGTTATGGCTAATCAGTTTTGAGTTGAATGCTTCAACACACAAGCTGATATTTGGATTCGGAAGCATTTTGTTAATTATATTGGTCACAAGACTTGATATTTAAGCTGACATGAATTCCGGAGGCACCATACCAGTCTGTAGATTGAATGAGTATGAGCTGTAATAATTGCATACTTCTCTATAAAATGGTAGCCCACCGGGATTTAGTGTATTTTTACTACGACATAGGGTTACATATTTTTATTTCAATTTACTTTTGATATTTATCGTGTCTATATTTCTGTAATGTTATTGTTACACTGTAACTCACATTTTCTTTTTGTATGAACATTCTATTAGTATCTTTTCTCTTAATAAGCTCTTATAAATTACAAATCTAAGAGACATTGAAAGATGCTCCATCTAGAATGGTACTGTTAATATCTATACAAGCACGCCAACATTGTCTTTTGGCTGAATGCTCCTTGTTTTGTTCTTTCCCTATTGGAGCAATTAATAATTCATATACCCCGGCTATTTAGGATGTTCTTCATTCTGTTAAACAATCTAAATGAATATAGTGTCCTCCTCCTATTGAATATTAAAATTTTCTGCATAGACTCAGGAGGTGGAACAGTGAGAAAAAAAATGGATTCTTTTGATTTTTTTTTATGGACATCGTTATCTCTGCTCATTAAAACTTACCATATGTTGTTGAATTATAGGTGAGCTCTGTTGGAGTTACTGGTGCTCGTGCATCTGTAAGTGCGAAGGTTCAAACTCTTTTACAAGAAATCAAAGAGGTTTGTAAACAATCCTATTTTCAAACTGATTGCTCATTGGAACAAGATTAACCATGTAGTCAAACACTCATCTTCTTCTTCCCACTGTCTCCTCTCTGTCTCTCACACCCTCACTCTTTTTGGGGCTGGGGAGGTCAAATTGCAAGTATTTCAGCATACAGTCTTCTACCATTTGACAAGATCCTGTGTTTTGGGTGGAGTGGATGGCCATCATTATTTCACATGACTTACTGGCTTAAGAGGCAGATTCCTTTTTGTGGCTCTAATTGATGACATTTTGAGGCTCGAATTGATGAAAAGATAAATATATTCCATGTGCCTTTACTAAACATTCTGTTCGCAGGCAACAAGCAAGCCAGTGGCTGTTGGCTTTGGCATATCAAAACCTGAGCATGTGAAGCTGGTTTGTCTTCTAACACAATCCTCCATTACCATGAAGCGCTAGACTTCTGGGGAAGCCATAAATGCTTGTTTTAGGTTATTAATCTTCTTCCCTGTCTTTTTGGTTGCAGGTTGCAGGATGGGGAGCTGATGGAGTGATTGTTGGTAGTGCCATAGTGAAATTACTGGCTGAAGCAAAATCCCCTGAAGAGGGGTTAAAAGAATTGGAATCCTTCACCAAGTCCTTAAAAGCTGCCCTGGATTGACCAACAATTTTGCCAGATTGAGTTAAGCTTGAAACTCTCGAGTTTGAAACTGTGATACACACTAGTCTTTCCCTTCCATTTCGAGAATAGTTCCTTTAAATTTCTCTTCCATATCGTTGTGTATGGTCTGGATAAAGATCAAGCAAGCAGCATTTGAGTGTAATCTCACCTAGTTTCACATTTTAATCGACTTGGCAGGCACAAAGTAGAACACTCTCTATGACATCGTTTTAGCTACCAGACAGTTCCGGTCTCATTTGTCCCAATTATTTTAGATGTATAACGTTTAGTTTTTGGGTATGAAAAAACCTGGGGTTTAGAGTTGGGTTTTTTAGGTGAAAAATTGTAATTTAAAAAATTTTGCAAAAAATTCAGAGTTAAAAAAATCAATCAAAATAATTTAGAAGGTTTTTAAAAAAATTATTTTTTAGGTTTTTTGGCTTTTTGTGCCAAAATAAAATAATTATATGTATGAAAAAATTATGTATAATAATTTTCAAAATATAAATTTTAAAATTTTTTATATCAATAATAATATTTTATGAATGCAATAAATTAAAAAATTATATGTAGCTCGGAATAAAATTCCAAAAAAATGAGAGAAAAATATATAAAATCAGTTTCTTGAATGCCTAAATGAATTCTTTTTGATCCAAAAAATTAGTAAATTAAGAATAATAACTATGAAGCACCCTCGAGCATAAGATATGAGCGCAAAATGTTCAAACTCTCATTTGGTTGTAATATTACTTATTCAAATTACAGTCAAAACTAGAATGAAGTTGCATTTTCAACATACAATCAAGCGAAGGATTAAACAGACATAAGCAACTTGAGTGGGGAGATACACAACGCTACTCAGAAAAATGAAATTGAACAAGACACAATGGTCGGTAGAAGTTATGCATAAATATGTTATTAACGCTTCCCCGATGCCACTGATTCAGAAGAGAAGAGGTTCTTCACTCGCGAAAGAACAGAATCATGCGCAGGATCATAAGGATGGTCCTTGGATGGAATCTCCAAAATTGCTGGAATTGGCTTGTTGTAACTGTCAACTAAAAACCTTATCATGTTTGCGACCTGAAATCAGTGGGGGTGGAAAATGTGTCACTCAGACAGAAAACCATCTATATAATGCTTCACGTAGAGACAGATCCAAGTTCTACAATCCCTCTACTACGAACAATCACAAAGTACAAATTTAGAGTGACCTTACATACCTAATCTGCTAACATAGCAAAACAATATGAGTATATGACAAGCAGCTAGGGGTGCTTATTAAACTTGAAAAAAAATCAAAAAATATTCTAAATTGATTAAAACACCAACTCATCTAAAAGTTTGAACCGTTAAAAAGAGGTGCAACTTAATCGTGTATATCTCCAACATGCCCCTCACGTGCAGGTGTAACTTGCCTATTTCAACATGCCACTCACATCCGTACTAAACATTTCAACATAATTGGGCCAAGAATGTGCAAACATCATGATTATGACAATGTCGATGAGATCTAAATCCCAAAGATCTCATCGCCACTTTAGTCAAAAGGCATTCAATATAAACTCTTATAGATATGTGACATGAATGTAAATATTAAGTCACTTTAGTCAACAGGTGCTTCTTCAAATGCAAAAAGAGTTTGGCCAACAAACTAGGTTTTCCAAACTCCATGTCTTATTCTGGTCATCCCACCTCCATATTTCAGATAAATTGGAAAATCCATGTCTAGGTTTTAGTATTTTCTCCCACTATATATACCAAACCCAAGCAAGTCTTTTGACCCAAACATTGGGGATCAGCTACATAAATCATTTTTCAGCATTTTGTTCTTTCAAGGACTATAGGTTCGATTAAATTGTCAACATCCAAATCCTCTTTCACCACATTGTTCCAGGTCAATTGTCTGATGCCAGGCTTATAATGTATGCTTAGTGTATGCACAAACAATTCTTTATCCAATAACCTTACCAATTAACTAAAAAATACGACCATAAAGGAGAAGCATGAAAAATCAAATTGCCCACAAAATGATACACAGTAAACATAATAACTTACATATTGGCTGATTAGGACTATTCCAATGTCCTCCCTTGTTGTGAACTCTTTGAATGCATCCTCAATTTGTTTAGCCGTGGTTTCTAAACCAGAATAAAGAATGCTCCGTGAGATATAAAATAAGAAGATCCAATTGTTTTAATCATTGCCATTGAAAAATTAGGCTCTCGACGAAAAGAAGTTAAACTCTAATTTCTAGAGAAAGATACCACCAATGCACGGGCAAATTTTTTTTTTTTTTTTGGGGGGGGGGGAATCTCTTTATATCATGAGGCGAACGAAGAACCAAAAATTGGAACCCCCATAAAATAAGCATCAATCTTTCGATCTGTGCAATCCTCTAAAGACCTCAACACAAGTCATGGTTTCCATCTGAGAAATTAGTAACCTGATCCTAATTGGAAAAGGGACGATTACTTTCGAAATTCTTCTCCACAATTGACTAGATCAATCCTTACTATTCTGTCCCCTTTACCTCTTCTCCTTTCCCACATGGCATCAAATTCATTTTCTAGGCTCTGTTAATTTCTCTTGTTCTTCAAGAACTTCAAAAGACATGAAGGCCATATACATAAAATTATAGAAGATCTACATATACATACTCAAAACATGTGAAATTTCAGAGAATTCAAGGCTCAAAATCATACTTGAGTCCACAATAAGGTAATTTGTCTTCCTCCTCAAGTCAACATTGCCCACTCCAGCCATTAAAAATCCTGTTACTGTGTCCTACATCAGATAAGTTATTTATTAGAAACTTCAATAGCATTGAGCATAGGGTGCTTAGTAAGTTTAAGTTAATTTTCAATAAACTGCATAGGAGGGTAAAAACCAA
The DNA here is from genome assembly GCA_951799425.1 of Ilex aquifolium. Lineage (NCBI taxonomy): Eukaryota > Viridiplantae > Streptophyta > Magnoliopsida > Aquifoliales > Aquifoliaceae > Ilex > Ilex aquifolium. The sequence goes on along the minus strand of OX637409.1, from coordinate 4,006,726 downwards.
TAATGACCAACTCAAATATATAGATGGCGACGCAAAAAAGAGCATGCAAAATATCTCACATCACTTCAGAGAATCTATCATGCCATATAATCAATATTAAATTGACATTCCATTCAGATCCATCACTAAACTCGAAATAGAGAAGACTAAACAAATTCATTACACATGCACCACCTGTGAGCAGAACTATATTGTCCATTGTCTCTATTTCTAATCGATGTTATATGGGCATTCCATTCAGATCCTAGTAAACTCGAAATTGAGAAGAATAAACAAATTCATTGCACATGAACCACCTGTGAGCAGAATTACTTTGCTTATGAACAAAGAAAAGAGACGATTGCATGTTCCTAACTACTGGAAGTGACATATTATTGCTCTACAACAATAGCTATACTTAGTATGGAACCACTTTGACTACTGTCATGGAGTTAGAAAGGGCTGGTTCCAGGAGTTAAGTTCAAGCAAAATCATGAAGTAGACTGGATGGTTGGCACCATTCAGATTGGTTAAGATGATTTCACCCATCAATGATACTGAACAATATATGATGCCAATTGTGTGTAGCTCGTGCAGCTCGTCAGGCTCGCTGCTCCATGACATATTTTAACAACAAAGGTGACGAGAGGATCCAACCTGTGCTCCCTCAACACTATTAAAGGTCATCTAGTGGCAGAAGTGGCCCCCAGAAGGGAAAAGGGCCATTAGTTTAAGAGCAAGGATGTTTAAAAGCAAAGATAACTCAAAGCAGTACTTTTGTGATTTATTATTCATTCAGGTCTGCGATTAAATACATAAACTCAACCACTTTTCTAACAACAAAGTCATGTCTTCCAAGTAATTTCAAAAGAGCTTGCACGGATAGGTACAGCTGCAGCATAAATTGTGGTCACTGCCATAGAGGTAATCCATAATAGCACATTCTAAGCAGTGACAGGCCACCGGAACCGTAGTGACAATGTAATAGCAGACATCACCGAGGGTCCAGAACCTATTATGCAGGGTCTTGCTCCTGCTCCTGCTCCAACACCCTAACCCGGTGCTTTAAAAGATGATCCTACTTTGAAACTCAATCTCATAGTTTACAACACAAGTCATTACTGAAGCATGTATGCTACCTATAGTATCCTTACCTCATCAGCAATCATAGCAATGAGTGCCGAGTTGCTTGTACGGACTTGAACTTTGTTGGCCATTCAAGATATATGAAACACCTACAGAGGGAAACATAACCTGTGTCAGTCATCAAATAGAACTTCAATCTTGATAGACACAGAGTTAGGCATTCCCAAGGGGATGCAGAGATACGCCATCCAGTAGAGACATCACTTAAGATGTAAAGAAAAGAAACGGCATCACTAAACTTGATTTTCAAGAGAATGGCCAGACAAGAGCAAGAGGTGCCACATTCATAAGTAGACGAAAACCTAGCATCAAGAATTTGGGCCTACTTGAATATTTAGTTGTAATCAATATGACAAAAATTCAAGAGGGATTAACCGTTTGGAAAGGTTTTTTAGGTACTTACATTTAAGCGAAAAAGCATATTGTAGAAAAGTAAGAGTGTTTAAAAAGAATCTATATGCATGTTAGTATAGATATAATTTCTGGGGCCAGAGCATCTTAGTATAGAAATAACATGCTAATGTGTGTATAGATTTGTACTATTATACATATAATTAAATTTGGAGCAAAAGAGCAAGCCCAGACAAGGTAAAGCAAGAAAAATACAAAATAAACTTTTTTCAGGAAAGTAAAGCGTGAAACAAGCGTTACTTACAAAAAAAAAAAAAAGCTAAAAAATTCTTTAAAAAAGTGTTATCAAATGCTATCTAAGGATCTTTTTTGAAAACTAGAAGGTTTCAAGTCTTGGGATGCATGTCAAATACTTTTTTCCTAATTTGTTGGCTTGACATACTCTTTTTTTCCATTCACAGCATGTGAGCTGTTATGACTCGATTCAACTTCGGCACTCCAGATGATTTTTATTCCTTACTCACATGTTGTTCGGAGACCTAGCATGTAGGAAACAAATATAGGCATATAGAACTACTGTTCCAAGCCCTAGTATTTCACTTTCAATGAATAAAAGACAAGACGATAAAGATACAGGTACTTCGATTGTATATGCATGTGTAGAGAGAGAGAGAGAGAGAGAGAGAGAGAGAGAGAGAGAGAGAGAGGTGGGGGTGATTACCTTATAGAGAGAAAAAGAGAAGAAGACACAGATCTATCTGTGAAAAGTTTGGAGAGTCCACTGATCTATGAGAACTGAAAAGGAATTGGAGAGAGGCAGAGGCCAATATTGTTTAAACCCCAAAGCCCAAATCTAAGGTGATGTTTGGAAACGTTTATGGTTCTTAGTTTTCTTTGAAAACTGAAAACATTAAAACAGAAATAATTTAGGTTTGTTTTTGGTAAAAAATGAAAACAAAAACTTGTTTGGTTGTTGTTCATGTTGTGAGAATCATACGAAAGCAGAAACCAAATACTAGTTTGGTAATCACTTCTAATGATGTTATGAACAATTTGTTTATACTATACACTTCCCTGCTAGTTTAATTGTAAAACGGAGAATTGAAGCATTATCCACAAAAAACATCCTATAGTTTATCAAACTACAATACTACAACTATATCCCATAGTTCATAAACATACAACATACTAATCCATTTGAACATCCCATAATCCATAGTCTAAGGAATATAAACACTGCACTAATTAAGCAACAAGTTTTCAACAAGTCTTTATGTGGATCACTCGTAGTCACCGAGTCACCATAAGTTGGGTGACTACCATAAGTTGACAACGCACCACCACTTGCCATTTTTTCTCATAGTATCCTTCCCTTACCTTACCGCCCATCAGATTTGGTGGACTCAACCCCCACAACATTGCCACTACAACATTGGTTACATTCACATTTGCCATCTACAACCATACAAGATCATCAAACAATGTGATTTTTTTGGGGGGTCTTATCATAAATACCTCCATCACTATGGCTTCCTTAGCTAAGTTCCTTAATACCACAAAAGCCATGAAATCTGAGTCCTCACTGCAAGCTCAAAGACCCAAACTCACACACACGAACAAGCCATTAAAAAAAAAAAATTAGAATCAGTCCAAAAAACAACTGAAGAAACAGAGATGTATGCGGAAAAAATTGGGTTTAATCAACACATCAACAGAGGTGTTTTTGTTTAATCAACACAACAAAGAAAAATCCAAAAAAATCCTACATATATGCGAAAACAATTAGGTGAAACCCTAGATCTGTGCGAAGTAGCTGAGGGTTTGGTGATGCAAGAGATGAATCGCAGAAATAGAAAGAGACATGATGCACAAAGAAATTGAACAAAACCCATGAACCATGCGATTGGAGCTAAGGACTTACCTCGGTGCAAACAGGTTGATGCGAGAGATGCAGACAGAGAGAGACGATCGGGGTGTTAACGTTTACAGGGTGTCGTGTTGGTCAGGGTCGCATTGGCATTTTACGTGTCCTTCCAAAATGTGGGTAAAGATCGATCAATCTCTAATGGCCGTTTGATATGAAAGATAAAAAATAAGGGGGATAAAAATTAGGATAGATAAATTTTTCATTCATTAAGAAAAGAAAAATCCTTTTTTTTTTTTTTATCTGATATAATGGATGAAAAATTTTAAAATTTAATTTTTCTTTATTTGATATTGGAATAAAAATAAAAAGAAAGAAAAAAAAAACAAATATGAGTTCATTTTACAATAAATGTGTCTTGAATGCTCTACACACCTTTTAAACATGGGTGACTTGACAATCGTGTCATGTCGGATTCGAATTGAAAACACATCAACCCAAACACGACTTGCGAGCTAAATGGGTTAGGTCATTTGGACACGAACATGACCTAACTTAAAACACGACTAACCCGACACGATCTATGACCCGAGATTTACACAGGTCGTGTTCGAGTAAACACGATCCGACCTGCATAACACGACCCAATCGACACAACCCAACCCGATATGACTAACAAAAAAGAAAAAATTTAGACCTGTTTTACATGGTGTATCCTCCATTTTCCTGACAAGATTATTTGACAATTAGAAACCTAATGAACATTAAAAAAATTCAAAAGTAACTTAAAGCTAATATTTCATTGCTCGGAAGAAATTTCAATTTCATTTTTGATAGTTTTTTTCCCTGAAAGAAAAATATGGAAGACATTTCCTCAAAGGAATGAATGATCAGTGAGTATATATATTCCCAGGAACAATAGGCCCCAAGAGAACTTACAGGCTTAGAATTTAGTACACTTTTGTTTCAGATTTAAGGACATTTCAAAATAGAACTCCCACCCAAAAGCCAGAACTCACCATCCCTCCCCTAGAACACAAAAAAAGCTAGAAAAATAAAAACCCCAAAAGTTTTTGTGTTTAGGACTTTGTTCCTAGGATTAAAAATCAACGATAAATGTCAGATTGAAGAATTGACTTATTTTTCTTTATGTCCCTCTTTAGCTTCGTCGGAATCAAATGGAGGGTCATACTGGGACAATCACGATCCATATAATTATAAAGTATAAACTAAATATACAACGCTCACACAGATTAAAAAACAAAAAAAATTACAAAAACAAGACATCACGAAAAGTAAAGTCGATAGATTAAGATCGAAGGAACTAACAAGCCTAGTACTTAGAGACTCCGACTCATCAACAAACGACTTCCAAATCTAAGCAGATCTGATCATAAGAAACAAACAGATCTTGGAAGGAGGGAGGCGTGAAGAGGGAGAGACAGAGAAAGAGCAAGAGAGAGAGCTAACCTGGACAGAGCCTGATGGAAGGAGGGAGGCGAGTGTGGTTACCCTGTCACAGAGGGAAGGAGGCAGGCGGGTTTGGAAAATTAGAATTAAGTTCATTATATAGTGGTGGGTCAATTCGGGTCAAAATAGGTCAGACGGGTTTGTGTAAACCCGATTAAAATACATGGGTCAATTTGGGGTAATTCGGGTTAAACGGGTTGAACCCGAACACGACCCATTAACACTTCGTGTTGACAGGTCGTGTCATACACGGATTTAAACCAAAAAATAGTCACAAATTCATTTATTCGTGTCATGTTCGTATCGAGTTATCGTGTAAAAAATTGTCACCCCTAATTTTAAAGGCATTGATGCAAGGAGAGTAAACTAATAAATTAGTTTTGGATAGATAAAAAATGGCGGGCGGGAGGAATTCATTTTCCACCGCCTTTTTCTTTGGAACGAAACAGGTGAAATATTTTCCTCTTTCCTATATTCCATTCTTCCTTTTTCATTCACCCATCTTTCCTTCATACCAACCATAAGACTTCATGGGCTTTATTATGAGCTCGACAATTTTAACCTGTCCAATTGAACGAAATTGTCTGGTCTAAGATATATCGGACTCGTTTGGTAGACGTATTATGAGGGAATTAAATATTATATTATACTATTTTTTATTTAATCGAGCCTAATATTTTGTTTAGTAAGTAAAATACCGTATTAATTTCAAAAACGTATACTAATTGTATATTTTTTATACGTTAAACCTGTACTATGAAAATATTTTAATACCACCAAAAGATGTGGTATTATAATCCAACTTAAACGTATTATTTTACACATTTACCATTATAACCCCCTTACTGATAAAATCAAACTGTCATCAATGTAACAAACACTAATTGAGGGTATTTTTGTTAATTCAATATTAATACGATAAAATAATTCATTAACCAAATAATCGATTGGATTAAATAATTATTATCCAACATTTATATTGTGTATTACCAAACACTAGATAAAATTACGTATTATTCTAATACCCTATTTAATCTTGTCTTTTATCATTCTGTATTATATTAGACCGAATTATTTTATTTAATCCATCCATTTCTAATACGGCAACCAAACGAGCCCATACAGTTAGGGGTTTTATGTCCGATTCGTACTACTTTACCCATAACATTTATTAGTTAAATGATATTAAAACACTGGATAAAACAGAATTTTCTATGCCCATTTTCAAGTGTATTTATCCTAAATTTGTAGTAGTGGCAAGAGTTCAAATACTATAGTTTTAATACACATTACACTTTCAAATATACAAATCCATCACTGCAGAATTTTGAGGGTAGATTGGAGACCCGACTGAACTTTGCTTGAGAAATGAGCTTCTAGCCTGCACAGTAAACAGTCAAAAGTTAGAACTATTGAAAATATACTTTACTGAAATTTAATTAGTCCCCGAGACCCAAAATAATAATAATAACTCCCCAGGGAATTAGACCAACATGCCTGCTTGCACACTTGTAATAAATGGTTTCAGGAGAGTTGTAAGTCCGTGCATTTAAAAACATCCTCCGGACGTCAGCAACAAACATCTCAAATGTCACATAATACAGCTCTGAATCTACCCGCTTCGACATTGTTTTCAAATCTGCAATGCAAAGAATATCCATTTAAGCGTAAAAATTTCAATTTAATGTCCTCGGGGTTAGAGATCTGAGCTTAAGTCCATGTTGGGTGTTCTGTGGAAGGAGGGCGTGTAAAACTTACTCTGTGAAGTCTCTCTCAATAATAGTAAGGAAAGCAGATCAAATCCTATGAAATAATAGTTTTATCTACACAAAATCTGAATATTTCACAAATAAATAAGGACTCAAAACTGATTGAACTCTCCAAAAAGGAACCCCCCCCCTCTCTTTCTATCACCAGATGACTGGAATAAAAGGATCTGTCAAAAATACCCCTCATACTTGATCAGATCATAGAGAAACCAGGATAACTTATCATTAGAAATAACATGATCAATCCCACTCCTCCCCTCGCTCCTTCATCCTTCTAGGCTGAGGTTAATAACAACAATTCTCAAACCTGCATTTCCAAAATAAGCACATAGCCCAGTACTCCACACTGCGCTTAAATTTTGTGACCTCTCTTATACGCTGAATGACGAGATAGATCTAAAATATGTACCTCGGAATCGGTCAGTATATAAATAGTTCACACATCCCAGTAATCTATCATCGAATTGAATTGCCAAAAATATAGGCATAAGTTGCAAGAATGAAAAACATTGCTCCAATTTCTTTTACCCATGGGATCTTTAATGATATCATAATAGTCAGGGACGTCACGTGCATCAACTGGATCCTTGAATGGCCACGCATCAGGATGGTCATGCATTGCCTGCTTGAAAAGAAGGCTATCAATGAGGACAGGGAACCACATTTCAACATGAAAGTAGGTAACTAGGAAATGCATGCATGTATGTGTGTGTGTGTGTGTGTGTGAGAGAGAGAGAGAGAGAGAGAGAGAGAGAGAGGGCAAGTCTTATTTCATGGAGTATGATATCACATAAACAGATGAACTATCACTAATACCACGTCCTTTAGCAAACTTCATATCACAAAGCTAAACAAGCAGGCAAGGTAGGAAAAAGAACTAATTTGCAGTCATTTGCTACAATGGGACTAAGCTAAAGTAACCCACTATTGCATAAAACACTGTTAGAATATGATTACAAATTGAAGGATCATGGCAACATTCCTCAAGTATGTATGGTATTCAACATTTAACGTTAGGGTGATTTCCAATGAAGCTGGGGGAGTGCAGCCTTAAGCATAATTTAAAAACTGGTGCTCTTGTACTTAAATTGCAAGAACAACCAAGCGTGATCTTTTCACAAACATTCTCTAAAATTATCTCACCATTTTCTTGAGAAAGACCATGCATCATTTATTAATCTTTGATACAGATTGCTTCAGCTAAAACTTAAAGCAAAGTTAAAGCAGGGGGAAAAAATCTTAAAATTCTTGCCTTTACTAGTGAACGCATGAATGCAGCCAGTGACTTTTGATTTGAGGTACTGTCTGCAGAAGTATTCACTGTTTTGAACCGAGAATGGCCATATTGATCAGAAGTCCACCCAGCCTCCCCTATTATCAGTTTCAACCATTTGAATTAGGATTCTAAAACTAAGTATTGAAGAAACAAACTCAAATTGCATCAAGATTACTATAGAGAAAACTGCACAATGCATGAAGCAAGAAAATTAGAGAATCAGATGACTTGTGACAGTGAAACTACACATAACATAAAAAAAGGCGGCACAACCAATAATGATCTCAAGATGGTAAAACTAGAGCTTTATTCTCCAACAAACAATTACAAGTATTATAAAATAGTGATCAAGGATGCTAGTCCTCCCTAATTCAGCAGGTGTACTTATGGAACTGGAAAGACATTCCACTGAATCACTCAATTTCAAAATATTTTAGTCACGTGTGAAGCATAAATCCATTCACTTCCCCATGGAGAGTAAAAAAAGGTTAGACAGTTGAGTATATAGAAAAGATCCAGCAAATATTTTCTCACACACACAGAGAGGAAACTTTTGCTTGATGAAGCTTGAAAAAGGTAAACAACGCATGTAATTAGGAAATGGGATCACAAAAATAAAATGAACCCTGAACAAACAATATGGATTTCTGATCAATAGAACTTCAAGAAAAGTAAATGAACGAAAAATGACAATGAAGGGACTGGAAGAACTTACTCAAACCAGGAATATCCTCAACTTTGATGGCTTTTTTAGGAATACCAGCTTCTTTCTGAACAAACGAGTTCTTCATAAGAACTAAATTCGGAAAATACATACATCTTGTATAAATTATGAACAACGATATCAATATTCAAACTCCGTAAATCATATACCATGTTTTCTATGATACTGCAAATATATCTGAGGCAGTTTCCCCCAAACAAAATAAAACAATTAGAGAATTACAGCAATCACTTGGGTGTAAAATAGATTGTGAAGGAATTGGCATTTGTATACTTCGCTAGCTATCAAGCCTAGACGCCACAAACTCTCAGAAGTGAGATATTAGAAGAAGTAATCAAAACTTCAGAAGATAAATGAATTCACAAAACAACTAACAAAAATTTAGAAGTTTGAAGACATATGACACTTTAAACTCAAGATTGGAGGACAAATATAGTCCCTAGCACCTCCACTATTTTAATGTCATGGAGAGCACTCACATTGGTTGCCCAAAAGCTTCGCATCACTAACTGTCCCCACCTTGCCCAGGTACATCACTGATGCACCCTCATTGATGCGGGACCCATGAGGGGATGATGTGACAATCAAGTTATCATCGTAGTTCATTTCTGGAGTTATTAATATCTTCCCTGTAATAGTTCAATTTTGCATAGATTTTAGTGGTTTTAGGAATGAATATAAACTCTTAGGCTCTGTGGCTGTCGGCTGATCCAATTATGAATAATTATTGAACTCTGAAAACAAGCTTCGTGCTCTCTGTGTGTGTGTGTTTTCTTCAGCCTTGCTCGTGAGAGAAGGCTGGGAAGTCTCAGATGAACCTTTCCTTACTTACTCCCCTCTCTATTCAAAAGTTTCATTATATGATCACCTATGATAGGGACACAAAACAGGACTTGCAACTCATTGGCTGAAGACGGTTCTGAACAAAGAAGAATTGCATAATAATTTATTTTGAGCAGCCTTATCCTTTTCGCACACTCTTTCAAGAAAGTAAGAAGAATAACACAAGATTACGCTTAAAATAAACAGGTCGAAGTTGTTCAAAAGCTCAGAAATGTGGAAAACCAATTTTATCTAAAGAACTAACAAAATGGGTGATTCAATCCTGTTTTCTCTGCGAACATTTAGGCCCCTTCACTTTATTTCCCATTCATCTTAGTAAATTCAACAATTTGCCGGAATAGAATTAATTTGGACATTGAACCAAGTCATATGTTAAAAATGACTTCAATGAAAGGCCACAGGACATCCAGATAGTAAGCCAATAATGAATGCATATACCTTCTGAAAATCAATTCCAGGGTAGACAATGTGACAGTTCGAGAGCTCTCTTATCTTTTCATCAATTGCCTACCAACACCAATATAATTATAAGCTCATTGCAGATTGTAGTACATATTTGCCAAGAAAAAATGATAAGTACAAATAGAATATAAAACCGAATTCATCTTCTTCAGCCAAAACCACTTTGCAGTTTGCACCTGGTACGGTAAACTGTTTCATAAGCAATTAAGCATGTATCCTGTCTGATATTTGACTTCTCTCATGACACTTCATCAGTTTCATATGAACTTATCCATTTTTATTCTAATTTATGAGTATTAAAGCATTCTTCAACCAACATCACAACGAACAATAAAATTATTATCTTACCTGCCTCTGACGGCGAATCATGGTCGATAAATCAGTGTATGGAAGCTTTGGATCTATTTTGCATTCCATAAGGATCCCTCCGTCATAATCCTTAATATACCTGAAATGCAAAGAAACCCTTTATAAAATTACCGTACAACACTAAATTTTGAATTAGCAAAGGAAAAAATTTAGAACAAGACAATACGAAAGCAGCACAATACAGCTAATTAAGGCATTTCTAAGTTTACATATACATACCCATGCCATCGTTCTTTCTCCAGAAAAATATCTTTCGTAAAGCCCTATAATTTCGTATAAGGAAAATGTTAAATATTTGATTTGGATGAATTTCTTGTGCAGCAGATAATCGTACCATTTTTGTCCTGGAAGGTTGCAGAGTGCAAACCATGTTTATTTATGCTCAATGGACAAGCAAACTGGCCACTTACGTGAAATAGATACCATAAAAGAAGAGAACAACTCTCACCTGTTTGACAAAATAACCAACGGCGTTATTGTCAGCATAAGTAAGAAAGTGAGTAAGCCCGTCAACATCACGTGCATGCTGCTTCAAATGATTCATTAGTCGGGTGCCGTATCCTTTTACTTGTTCATCTGCTGTGATAGCACAAAAAGCTATCTCACCAAACTTTTGGCTACATCATTTCCTGAACAGTGTCAGTGAGAGACAAGGTATCGCAGTAGGATACAAAAAAATATATTCACGGGAGTTCAAGTGATTTCCTGATGGAATGGTGTCATCCAAAACAATCAGCAACTACATTCCAAAATTCATTTTGCTAGAGCCCAAGTTCTCAAGAAGTAAAAATTTTATAGTGTCGTCAAAGAAGTAGAATTAATCGATAAACAAGCACATAAGTTTGTACCATAGGAAGCTACAGAAACCAACAACCAATAATTTTTTTAGTTTTGATTTAACAGTATAAGGCAGTAAATAAATAAATGGAACTTCAAGCAACGAGTTAACTAGTTGAACACAAAAAATATAGGTTCAACAGCTTTGATAAGTAGGAAGAGATTAATAAAAATGGCCATTTTATAAGATTTTAATATGTTTATGTTAGTATAAAACAATGAAACTCAAATTAAACATTGAAGTATCGTATTTGTAAAGCAAATGTAGTAAAGGAAAAATAACTTCATTAGATACTTAACCCTCACAACTAAATAGAAAACAAAAGCATTGCATGGCATGTCTGACATGTACAGCAGTGTTACCTGACATAAGGACGGTATGTTATGCCACCAACAACGTGATTGCGCCTGATAACCATCACAGATTTATGACTTCTGCAAAATGATATCCGTGAAAAGCATATGAGCGTATTTTCGTAGTAGCAAGCCCCTATAATGCATCCACCACTATGAAACCATATATGATATGTTATAAAATGCAGACACTTGAGAGTACAAATCATCAACTGGACCTGTGAAGGGTTATTTACCAAGATTCCCTTTTTTTTCGTGTGATACTTTATTCGCCACAAGAGCAAAAGTACATAAAACTCAATTTAGTCCCCATTAATGGGGGTTCGAGAGGGGTAGACTGGGTATAAACCTAATCTTTGACATAATTTACACAAAATGGATGTCTTCATGCTCAACCCACAACCTCAAGGTTATTAACCAAATTTTAACCATTGAACCAATGGCCCCTCAAGGTTGAGAGTATATCAAATTCTGACCACCTCAAAAGTAAGATGATGAACTTTTCTTTTGGTTCCGTCCTTTTTCATAACCGACGCAAAAGCCTACCCAAACGCATTTCATGACATCAATTCCTCTCTTTCTTTGCTTCTTGATTTAAGCCACATCCATGATAGAGAGTTCCAGGCATTGGGATTCCAACCAACAGTCTACAAAAACTAAACCCTATTTAAGGATTGGAGTGATCAAGTCAGCAGAATATGGGTAAGTCAAATGATTAACTGGATATACAAAGTTGAACCTATTTTCTAATCATACATCCAGAAGGGTATCTGCAACAGATAAATTATATGACTCAAGTTATAATCAAACGGGCATAACCACCTATGGAGATCCTTTGGCAGCCATAGCTGAAATTATGAATAACAATGTTAAAGGACATAAAGAAAGAAAATGATTGCAACTTTGAGACAGTCAATTGGGTTAGATCAACAGCAGTTGGCATTTCTATGACAAATTGATGACCTTGAAACTATCCATACTTGTTTACAAGAGCATCAACCCCGAGTTAGATAGTATTTCTGTATTCTTTTTTTTTTTTTTGTGTGTGTGTGTGTGTTGGTGGTGGGGGGACTAACAAGGAGGTATATAGGCCTCTTAGAGCTTCTGCCTGCCCCTCATCAACACATCCAATACCCAATCCCGTAGGATCATGATTTGAACCAAGGGGGTCCTATTTTAAATCCTAGAAAGTTGCAATTTGGAATAATCCAGTTTTCTATATGTAAGGGGAAAAACCCTTAGTCTAACATGGTTATTCAAAGGTGGCTCATAATAAATTTGATTTTATTATTCACATTTGTGAGGCATTGGCACTATTTTCTCACCTGGAATAATCTAATGATTGGATTCATGAACCCCTATGCTCTTCTGTTAAAGCTACAATGTTCGAAAAACATAGTAATAACAGAGTACTTTTAACCATGAACTATACCTGTCCATCACAAGACGGACTATGTACTCTTTAGGCATGTTAGGTAGCTGCCTGGCAAATATATTCTTCAATCCTATCAACCTGAGGAAACCAAGTTGAAGGAATTAATCGAAGTCCATGTATAACTCTAATATATTTGCCAACTCTTAATAGACCTTTTTGCATTTCTTTTGTAGGAAAAAAAATTTGGCTAATAAAAAACACAATTCAATGTCATCTCTCAAAGAAACGTAGATACAGTATTAATATTAAAGAGAAGAGAAATGGATACCAAACCATATGATCATCAATACCATCATTTGAAACACAGGCAAACTTGAGTTTTCCTGCTTCCTCCTGTAAATTTCCAAAAACAGCGACTTTGACCAACATATTACTCAATGAAGACAATTACATAGGATTTCAAGGCAAATTTTTGACAGAGAAAATAAAAAGGTAGGTCACTTGCCACAAATCAAATTCAATATGCATAACACTAAAAGATTTGTTTTACATGTTAAGACTTTGGCCCACCATATAGGAGACAAGAGTAAACGATTTTATTTGCATCAAAGTACAAATAAGAACTGATAAAATGAAGCACACACTCGTGCACAGTGCCACAGAGAAAAGTGACATTTAGCAGTACAAACCCAAATGCAGAATTGATTTGCATTTCACCACTGCACAATCTGACAAAAATCTAGGAATTTTTGGTCTTGCAACGCCAAAAAAACATGCACTCACTAGTCACAGGAACCCTATTAAGGATACTATACTTCAGAACACAACATTTAGTATCCACAGACTTTGCATGACTATCCTGAATATTACAAATGATAATTACACTCTTTGTCAAATTCCACATTTAAAAAAATATTTTTGTAAGTAAAAGGATGCAGTTCATTAAACAAATATAGACAAAAGACCCAAACATCCAAGTTTTTTTTGGAACTGCAAACATCCAAGTTGACATATTGACTTCAGATACTTATCAAATTCATACACCTACTTCTGTAATATAAACTTGTCTCCAGTCATTTGTAACATTTGTTGAGTGATTAGCGGAATTCCCCAACTATTGTATGTAATTATAATTCCCCGTAGTGTGGTATCCTAAGCGGCTCCAAGACGCACCATACCCTAGATTAACAGAGACCAACAGGAATACTAATGGCCCTATATATCCACAATGCTAAAATAAAACTCTAATAAATTCACCAAGTTGCTGATAGTCTACTCGCATATGCTCAGTGACACCACAAAGGAACTCAATGGTTTGTAAATTACAGATTTGATAAGTAATAAGTAATCACTACTTTCAAAAGTTAGATGTTAGATAGTATGTATCATGTATGTGACAACAAGTAGCTACATCACCTCAATTATCACTAAATAAACTACACAAAATGACCAAGGCGTTTCAACCCAGGGAAGCTCAGGGAGACTATCACTACAACTATTGCCAATTTTAGTATTGAAGCTCGGGGAGACTATCACTATAACTATTGCCAATTTTAGTATTACCAATAAAAAAAATTAGTTGCAAACTCAAAATATTTCAAAAAGAGTCAATCTGCATGACAAATAAAAGAACTAATATATGTCAATGCAACTAAACTAAAGTGTTCAAGCAATACACATATAATCTATAGTTTTGACATTTCAAAAGATGTTGCAGAAATTCAGTGACTAAACTCAAACCTTCTCGCATTAAGAATGAGTGACATTTCTTGAATCCCAAGGAAAGCCTATACACTAATCATATGACAGTCCACAAGGGCCAACTCCATATAAATCGAACTAGAAGATCAATCAAAGGTAAAGTTTTCACATATATTTTCTCCAAGTATTCATTTCCATGCAGTTTTAATGCACCGCATCAGCAATATTCATTCATTAATAGAAGACATATAAGTAAATAAATAGTGAAAGAATTTGACTTACCTCTCGTTTTAAAGTTTCTTCCCTTGAACAATACGCCCCACTAGTCTGTATATTCTCCGTAAAAATATTCTTGCATGTATCCTCCTTCACCACTATTCCTGAAACAGAATTACCGGTTGCCTGTGCCGATGCAATGCCTGAATTTGCTGTACCACCATCTTTCCCAACCTCCGAGGGCTCAATTTTCACAGAATTTTCGGTCTTCAGCTTCGTATTTCTTGACGTTGGCCCCACACTGTTCTCCAACCTCGATGCCGTGAATGTGCGCATTGACGAGTCATCGTACTCTTCCTCCTCCTCGTCGACTTCTTCTGACTCTTCGTCAGAGTCAGAATCGGCGCCCCGGGCGCTGATGCTCTCGAGGTCGTCATTGGATGTAAGTCCGTCGCGTGTGTCGGAAAACGAGGAGGGAAAGGGTGGCGCGTGGTTGTCAGACGCCAGCTTGCGCTTGTGGATGGATGAGGTCGCGGAGGCCGAGGCAGAGTGGGATGGGGACTGAGATTGTGAGCTTCGTGAACGGACTGGTGCTGTCAAGTGTGAAGAGTGAGTGTCCATTTGGTATGATTTTCTAGGGTTTTGAAGAAGAAACTGACAACTAGCGTACGTCCGATTTAAAAGAGGAAGAAAGAAGGGCCGTTATTCGGTTGATTTAGGGTTACAGAGAGTTCAGAAATTAGGGTTTAAGAATTAGGGCACGATTGGGGGATTCTGTCTTGGGTGAGGCGAGGATGACGACTCTATCCTTTTATTCTGTTTGCCCATGTTTTGCCACAAAATTACGCAATTAGTAAGGTATTTCTCGGAAAGGACGATGTCGTTTAGAGAATTCAGTTGTCGTTTCACGCTAATTTTGGACTCGAAAGCTGATAATTGAGGCGTGCTATTTAGGCCCAATTTGAATGAAACTCGTTTCGAGCTCAGCCCTGTTCTAAACAATTTGAGTTTGAATAATTTTTTAGACTCTCGATTAGAACTCGTAAATCTCGCCTCATTTATGTATAAAATAGTCAAATTACCCCGTTCAAGCATGTCTCATGTTTTAAACAAACTGAACAATTTTTAGACTCGTTTTAAAAAAACGAGTTCAAAGACTCAACTAAATTATCAGGCCTAAAAAAAACCCACAAAAATTTCCACATACTACTAGTCCCCATTAATGGAAATTAGAGAAAGAAAGATTGGATACAGACCTTCCTGTTATTTGCACAAAATGACCATATATACTCGACCTCTGATCATGACTCCATCAGTTTCAAGCTTCTAAAATGCTTGAGCTTTGCCTGCTAAGGTAGTAATCATCTTCTAACATACAGAAAACACCACCATATTGAGAAAACCAAACCCCTGGAACTCAATTCACAATCATCCTGGTTAAAAAGCTCACAGAAGACCAACCCATGAAATAAATAAGTTTAGTTTGAACTTCATTAGCAATGTTGTATTTCTCTCAAGTTTGAGCACCCCTACTATTCGGCTTGACTCAGTTCATTTACATCTGTATTGTGGAGTACCACGTCATACATATAAACTAACAGAAATGATACAGATAATCCATTTCTCTGCCTCGAAACGAAAAATGCTTTAAACTATAAACTTTACAACTAGAATTGGGATCTTCTTCAAATCAAAACTATCAAATTTTGTTTCAGACTTGTTGGCTGATGAAATCAACCTTCCAGATGCCATGGTTGGAAACAGATACTAAATGGGAGCAGCCAAATGGCGCCTGCATCGTTCCAACTGACATAACGTCCAGCAATATAAGCAAATTGGGACTCTACAACTACACACAGCTGAGGAGGTACCAATCCTTAGCTGATCCTTCATATCTCCACATTTTCAGAGGTTACATGAAGAAGCAAAAGTCCCAGTCTTCTAATCTGATCTTCGCCGATCTTTGGGACTGTTGTACAAAGGTAACAGCCAACGGGACCCAAGTTTCCTTCTCCCATAACATCTCCAGTAAAGCATCAGTATTGACGCTATCACACCGATAGGGATGGCCCATCTGCATGCAGAATACAATTAAGAGGACCGTTAAAGAAAGAAGAGCATTGCTCATTGGTACAAGCTGCAAGATTAGTATCACTCTAGTCTTTAGGCTCATCTAGAATCAATGCGTTTCATTGACAGGGAAACACGTGGCACACTCATGCAGTTTAATGCATGTAAACAAGTCAAAACACAATTCAAATAGGCTTAAAATTATATTTGGCCCCCAAACTTTCCACCGTTTTTCAATCAAGCCTTCAAATTTTATTGTGTGTCCATTGAGCCATTCAACTTTTTGAATTGTTCCAATGTAAACCTTTCATCCATCTACTTTAGAAATATGGACAGATATAATCAGATGACAAACATAAGACTTGGTACATTGATTAGTTGATAATTTTTCCCTCTCCTAGAACCCATCAAAATAAAATCTCTCTCTCCCTCTTTCGCAAGAACTTTAAAATACATTGAGAGAGAGAGAGAGAATCAAAAGTGGGATTTTATAGTGATATAGACATTCCGAGAGAGAAATGGTTTAAAGTTACGAAACAGAATTGATTTTTAAAAAAGACAATTCATTTTATTTTTAAAGAGAGAAGTGAGTTTTTAGAGCGGCAGAGAAAAATGATTTTTAGATGGAGAAAAAAGTTTTAGAGAGAGAGAGAGATAAGATGTGTTTTCTTAAGGATAATTTCTTTTATTGGATAAGTGGTTTTATTTAAAGAGATATGCACAAATTTACATAATTTGTGCAAAAAATTAAGGGCCAAATAAGGTTTTAATCCTGTAAAATATCATCTGAACACCACTTTCAGGCATATGATACTTCATTTAATGAATGAAGAATAAAGTTGTCACCTGTCTAAATCAAGGATGGGGCTGTAAACAAGTCTTTCCCAAGTCAATACAATAAAATGCCAAACCGGGTTGTAGTAAAGAGACTCTGCCGACCAAAACATCCTCGTGTACGTCTCCAAGAAGATAAAAAGTATCCATGCTCCGATTTCAAGCAAAATGAACTTAATGAGGAACCGTCCCACAACCACCATGACAAGGGAGAAGGCTACCAACCAATTAAAAAGCCTGTGGTTATAATCCTTGATAAATACAGATTTGGATTTCCCCAGCATCTGCAAAATCATACAGGGCATGAGACTAGAAAAGATGAATAAAGTAAAAACGGATGAAATTGGACACTAACTGAAATGAACAAACTCACTAGTTACAAAAAGATTATACAGAATCTTCTGCTTTTTCACCAATTAAAAACAACAGCATCTATACAATCAATTTAAATGGTATCAAAAAGTACCATTGTTTAGCATTCCCATTATCAGTTCTGAAGGAAAAGCATTTACGATGTCTCCTCGAAATCGGATTCATCTTGCAGGAATTCAAAAACAGATAAACCTCACAACCTGACTAGATTTCGTGTGGTGTCCAGGAATACCCACACTAGAGCACCAGAATCAGTGAGGGGTGCATTATATGTGACAAGACGGACAAAACAAATGGAAAAGAAGAATGTCAAAAACATGCCAACCTTCATCATTCGATGCTCATAGCTAGCTCTGGAAGGTCCCATGCACTCCCTTTCAAAACTTTGGTTGCATTGGAGGAACCCTGCATTAAATTTTGCCATGGAAGGAAGTCTGAGGACTTGAAGCTGGTCCATTTTGTCCTCGCATCTAATATACAGTGCCTCACACAATTTTGAAGATTGATACTCATTCGCTAAGATGAAATGTTTATACACCTGAATGGAATTTTCAATAAGCAAAGATATAATAATTCCTACAATTATATTGTTAGGACCAACTTATACCTTATTAATTTCTTCATCCAGTCTTTCAACTGATCTTTTTGCATGGTGCCGACCGAAATGTTGCTCATCAAAAACTTTCATCACTTCTTCTCTAGAACCTTTATGAACTTCTTGGAGAGACTGTTCAGATAGTGGTAAAACCAATTTAACCATCCTCTCACTGTATAATTTCAGACACCGCTCCAGAATACCTTTATTGAAAACCTCCACAAGAGAACCTGTTGAGGGAATCTCTCCTTTATTCAAGGCTTCAAGAATCTGAAATACCAACATTTTTCAGTAAGAGAAGAATGTCTAGGGTAAGGCATACTGCAGAAACTAAAAAATTAGTGACCCACTTTAACCTCTCCTTTCGCTTCTTTGGAAGAGAAATCCCAATCTAAAAAATAAGTTAACATTGAGAACTGTATATTTTGACCCTGCTGTTAAAATAGCCATGGCGGCATCAGGTACATGTATACGTATCTTGAGATTGTAACTTAAGCATGACAATCTACAACTTCAGTCAAAATAGATACATCAGTTTATCGGAACAATCCAAGTAAAAACTAAAATAGTTGATTGTCCCTCATGTAGCATAATCATCTAGTTACAAAAATTAGATTATTTTAACAATTCACTTTTTATCCTTTTAAAGAAATGGATGCACTATACTGTGAGTGCTCCCACTTGGACAATCACCAATTGAGATGAACAGCCTAAGAAGCTCATTGACCCCCAAAAGAATCCAGACTATTTGAAACCAGAATACTGGAGGTCCAAAGAACTGCACCTGCTCCAGAAAAGCTACAAATTCCTTTCCATTAAGAGTTTTGCCTTGTACAATCTTTGGACGGATAATAGAGGCAACAAGCTCTTTCAATTGCTCCCTCTTCTTAACATAAATTGGATCAAGCTCAACATCCTTCATATCACAAAGCTTTGTGCGCTGGAGATGAGGCTGTTTAAAAGTTCAGAAGCTATTAGATCATCTGCAGATAATGATTCAAGAGAATGCATTTGCCCAGCCATCGCATAAACCTTAGATAATTATCATGCAATGAAAGCGGGAGAAGAAAGAAGTAGAAATGAAGAAAATAAAGCAAACAATACTTGAGGTAAGCTAAAGGCTGTGCTGTTATCACCCATGATAGCCAAAGAATTGCGGATCTGATTAACCTGCTTACATCACACAGAAACATAAAAATGACTTTTAATCCCAAATTCTCATAAACTAAGAAACTACGGAGAGAACAATACCTGATCAATGTTTCTGTCACCTGTGATCAAGATAAATAACCATAATCAACTTTTGTGCTTACTGTAGTATTGTTATGTAGGCACAACTCATTTTGTACACAGATCACAGATGCAAGTTAAAAATAAAGACTAACCTTCGGAATTAGGGACACGTTGAAGAGCTTCATCTACCATTTCTTGCACAGATTTCCCTTCTGTAAAATGCCAACAACAATGATATATAAAACACGATAAAGAAGGCATGGATGCAGTGTAATATGTGATGAGATGAGTATACGATAAAAAAACATGGTTCATTTTCTGGCAGCGTAGTATTAGTTCAGAGCTATCCTCTTAAGCTAACATTCTTTATAACATGACAATTATGCAAGTGTAACAGTACAAGGTGGCCAATTTGAATTCTTAAATAAATATCTTACGCAGAAAATCACGCTGGATAAGCCATAGGAGCTTAGATGGCTCGAAGGCAACATCTTGACCCTGCAAAAACATATACACGATAATTGCATGGAGCTCAACTTTCATAAGAAACACTTCAACTAAAATTTTGCACCAGGAATGTCAAGGTGGACTCAACATTACCTTTACCCTGATCACCACACAGATCAAATAAAACCATGAAACAAGTCAGTGAGATGTAAGAACATGGGGCTAAACATAAAAATTGAGGAATGTCATAGAAAAATCTACACCACGTAATAAATACGCTGATCAATCAACAAGTCAGATACAGACCTTCCATAGAATTCTTCAGCAAGCTCAACTGCAAATGACAATCGAGATATGTCTGCTTCACGGATCTAAACATGTATCAAAACCAATACATTACTGATGCCAAAAAAATCATCTGAGATAATGCAAATTCCAATTATAGATTTTGATGATAATTGGTATACATCCAGGCTTCCCAGCAAATAAAATACTGGCCCACGACTCTGAATGTATGAATGTCCAATCAACATATGGGTAAAATGAGAAGCACAAGATCTAAATTTCGTTCCGAAATGGTCAAAATATTTCGTTTCCATGAAAACCAAAACGAATCAATGATCGAAAATCGAAATTTCTATGTTTCAAGTTGTTTCGGAATGTTTCAACTAATGTTTCAAAATCAAATTTTCATATTTTTTCTCTGTTCCCATTATGTATACAAAAATGTTCTCGAAATATTCCCGAAATGTTTGCATTTCCTAGACCGAAACAATGCACCAAAATAAAATTTTGAACCTTGAAGAAGCAATAAAACATCTTCAAGCAATTGCCCTAAGTTAGTCTAGAGTAATTAATGATCTCCTGATTACAACTCTAATTAGGATGTTGTCTAAATTGATATATCAAAGATATATAACAACAGATACATGATGTGATTCATGCAAAGGGCATGCATTTGTGGGCAGTGTTTATTGTCAACAAGTTTGTTGCTAAACTTGGTCCGAGCCAGCATTTACATGCAAGCTTGATATTGAGATTGCCTATAAACATGCCCACTAGGGATTCCTGCTTTACCATTTGCATGGGATGGGCCTAAAGGAATTTGGGCCTAGTGGAGGCAATGGATGGAGATGTGCATATCTAAGTCCAGTTTTCCATCCTAATTGCTCGGCTACAAAATGGATTTTTTGGAAGTTCCCAAGGCTTAAAGCAAAGGAGAGAGAGAGAGAATTCTTTCATTTACTAGATTTTAAGTTTGCCCAAAATCCATAATTTGCCACTTAACATATGCTCTTATGGTTTCTCCAGTTTCAGAGATTTGTTAAGTATGTTAAATCCCAATTTGTTATTGCTGCTTCAAATCATGACACCACAAAGTAACCATATAATCAACAAATAGAAGGGTGGAGAGAGAGAGTAACAAACCGTCTCAGGCAGGTTATAGATGAGCACAGAACTCAAAACTGTTGCCAGAGCAAAAATCCTGCAATAACAGGGTCGGAAAGGAGGATTCATGAGAATTTATACATTTACAACACGTTAAATCCAATTAAATCCATTTCGTGACTTCAAGATTACCTATCATCATATACATTTGACTTTCCAATGCTTTCAAATCCCTCCGTATCAAGATAAAGTACAGATGTTTTCACTCCACTAATATCCAATTCTAGTGGAGTTCCCCATATCCATATTCCTACAAAAAGATGAAAAAGAAAGTCTTTAGAAATATTTGACTAGACCCCGGAAATCTTTGGCATATCCCTCGAAAATCCTTCATCTACCTTTTGTTTTAGTGTCACGCATATGCCCAACACCAAAACCTGCAATAAGTTAAACTTTCAAAGCTTAAAAATAGTCGAAACAAGTTAAACTACACAATAATGATAACGCGTCCAATTCAATGTAAAACTAACAGTGGTGGATGTTACACCTTCATTACAAGAAAGGGAGAGAAGTTGATTAAGTAGAAAAGATTTTCCCGAGCGATATGGACCAATTACCTGCCAATATACCATAAAAACAGAGTAAAAAAAGGAAGGCCACTGAAGAGGTTAGTTGAGGTTAACAAAATCAAACTTCTTCGATGAAAGCAGAAGCTCTCCTCCAAGTACTTGACATGCAAAAACAGTTACATTCTTATATAAATAAACTAAAGGATCAATTTTGTTATCCAATACCAGTCAAACTTTGAGTACATACTAAAAATCTTCAAGTGGCAAAGAAATTGAAAGTAGTAAAGGCTAAGGGATGTAAATTCAAGCTTACAGCAACAGGTGCAATAGGTGTCTTTATTCTCTCAATTGCCTCCAATCCTGCCCTTGCAAGGCGAAGTTTTGTGTGACCATGATCAGGTTCTACAATAGGAAACCTGTACAAGGAAAAGGAATGGTAAACAAGAAAATAAATGATGGCAAAGCTATAAATCTCCAAGGTGAGAGTTGGGGCGCATTAAAGCATAATATGGTTCCAGTACCACAAGGAAATAGGCTCCAGCAAACAACAGCTAATACAACATGTGAACATTGAGTAGAAAGAAAATAATTAACGTATAACTAATATGCACATCATATGAAGTGATAATTAATAAGATACCAATAGCAGAAAGTACAAAATAATGATAGGTGATACAGCCATGGTTAGAAGCCATTTCTGTAGGCCTAGAAGCCACCCACCCTCCATCCCCAGCCCGCCCAACTAGTAGAAAAATGAAGACAATTGGCATAGAAACATAGCCTTTTGGCAGGTGAATGCAAGCTGAATCACTACGTGTGGAAGATATCAAATCCTTTGATAATATAAATATTTAATTCATTTAAACTATATATCTTGGTTTTTTTTCCTTACCCTAGGGTCAAGCGAAGGACGTATAGATTAAATACAATGGAAATTAGGCAAAAAAGGAAGAAAGATAAATTATTTCATTGCAGATAGGATTAACCCAATGTAGGTCAAGTTTTTCGGAAAAGAACAATCGATGCCAGATACAAGATCATGACTATTGATCACTTGTCAAGTTAAGACTCAACATCCAATCAATGGACTTAGGAAGAACATCCTGAATGGTCAACAGACTTTTCTAAGCATATAGCTATGTAGTGGAGAATAGGAAAAGTATTTCTAAAACAGCCTATAGTGAGGGCCCTATAGTTGTAACTTCTCTGGATCAGTCAAGAGTTGGGGCAAAAAGGATGTGTCAATTTCGCAAAATGGTATCACGATGGGTTTTCACCGGGCGTTTCAGATCGAGAGTTGGAATCAGCTTCTTCGGTATATTCTACAGGTCGTTGACTGACAGTGTGTGGGACTAAGTACTCTAGTCTACCTACCCTGATGGTTCTCCCACTCTCAAATCGCCAATTAGCACTTATGTACTGATAGTCAGCCAAATTTGCAAATCCTTTACGGGACATATTTCTTACCGTAGATTATCAAAACTGATAGCATCATTTGTACATATGATGGTGTTGTATATATCAAAAACAAGTGTCATGACTCATCTTTCTTTGAGATGCTGCAAGGCTTTCTAAATGTACTCGTCACTAGGATAATAAGTCTGGAGTCTTGCACTTGATCTTTCAAATCTTTTTATTATAATCCTTTGTCTAGGTGCAAACCATAAAAAACCATTCAAATTGCAGAAGTTAAACAACAACAAAAAAGCGTGATTGATCTTTTCCTCTGTGTTATTTATCACATCAATATGTCATCAAACTTCAGACAAACACAATTTCAAAACGTTCCTCCAATCTTTAAAAGAAAAAAAACTTAAACGCAACTCATTAGAGCATCCTATAACCAATATGCAAAACACAGCAAATCACAAGCTTCAAAAAGAAACCCCAAAAGACTATCAAAATAATTCTACATTCCAAGATAATAAAAAATAACAAATAAATAATTCAGAATGCATCACCAAGACGACCTCAAATACAATGAGGCCATTGCAAAAATATCATTCAACGGAACAACTCAAGAGACTTTAGGCATGAAAAACTACATAACAAAAGTCTTACGCTTGATGAAAATCATCGAAGGAGAAACACCCAGATGCCAATAAGCAAAGAAAGATCGAAAAGACTGCGAACCAACATGAAATCTTCATCATTGATCTATGGACAAGAAGTTATCTTGCAAATGCAATATAGTTATAGGCAGGCATGAGAAAGGGTACGGACAGAGAGGCCATGAGAGGGCAATAAAGAAGAGAAGTTTAAAGACATTGGAGAAAAAAAGAAAAAAGAAAGAAGAGCAGAAAAGAGTGGGATCTCAAGAAGACATGGCCTAAGGTGCAGATTAAGAATCGTAAAACCCACTTTTTGGGGGTAATGAGTTTTCTTGACTTTGAGATTTGAGAAAAAGAAAACCCAGTGGATGGTTTTTGCGGTGGGAAGTATGGGATTCGTGCCCTCTGAGGAAAGAATGTGAAATTGTTAATCAATCTGGCGGTTTATTGGGAGAGACAGAGAGAGTGATCAGATGCTGGACCCGCATGCGGGGGTAAAGGGTATTATGATCTTGTGGCCGAGACTACATCAAGAAATGGGCCATTTATAAGGCCCAACTGGTCCAGTAGTTGGGTTGGTTGTGAAGCATTTTGTGGTCCAGCCTACAAGAAATAAATGGCCTTCTGGTACAACCTTACTGGGCCGATGTTTGGCTCGGCTCCTGTGGGCCACCCATTGTGATGCTCGGACGCTCGTCATGCTTATCACCCTATAGCCACTGAGAAGGCATGCTGTTTAGGAGTCTAAACTAGGACTAATAATCGAGCCGAGCTATTTAGGCTCAGCTCAAATTTAACTTGTATAGAACTCGATTCGAGTTCAGCTCGTGTTTTAAACGAATCGAGTTTAAACAATTTTTTAAACTCATTTAGAAAAATGAACCTAAAATGTTCGATTCATTTATATGTAAAATAATCGAGCTACTCAAGCTCGGCTCATTTTGGGTTTAGTTTAGGCTCAGCTCATTTTCTAAAAGAGCTGAGTTTGAACAACTTTTTAGGCTCATTTAGAAAAATGAGCTCGACAAGCTCGACTCGATTATCACCCATAATCTCAACATGATTCGAATGGTTTATTTTGAACGCGTGTATTTGATCATTATCAAAAAAGTTATGTATAGCCGAATTATTTCCTCCTCCTAAACAAGGAATTTTTTTTTAATGATAACTTTTTTATTGGGACCTACTCATCTCACACTCATAATTTAATTACTAAAGAAGTCGTGGTATATTTTTCTGCCCCGGTCATGATATTTTTATAATTTCATCCTACTTTAAACTAACTTTTCTTCGCCATGTTGAAGAGTTTCAGACATTTTGAAGTTTGTACTTGAGCCCATAGAATTTAGAATCCGGCCAAATAACAATTTATACCTCACCAAACGAACTTGGATTCAAATCAAATTCCGATCTACTAAAATACTTACTCGAGCAATGTTTGAGTTATTTCCAACAACCTCTAACAAATTCGAATTGAATAGTCACTTTCATTTTTCCTTTTTTGACCGTTTCACAGAAAATTAAACAGCACCACGTGAAAACCTACTGCAATGTCGAGTTGAATGAATGCATTTCCAGCTGCCACTACTCAGTAATCATCTTCCTTTTGCATTTTTTCGACCAATTCATAATAAAACGGACCCCATGAGAAAAGGTGCACTCGCGAGGGCAAGATCACCCAAGTGTGTGAATTGTGATGGAATCTTTGCAACTTTTTTAGGTCCTCCAAAAAATTGTAGCTGAACCTTTAATGCATTCAGTTATTACACATGTACAAGTCTTATAAACGGATTTAGATTCTCTACATTATATTTGTACTCAATGGTAGTTCACGGGTCTGAAGTAAACAAAAGAGTTCTCAGATCACCTCCAGAATAAGATGGTCTAAGACAAATTTTATTAATCTTTTCTATAATTAAACGACCACGATCACGACCACTACTACTAATACTATTATTGTATCTCTAATTTTATGTAACAAAAAAAAAAAAATCTAGCGTTTATGGGACCCATTAATAAATTGTGGGTCCCATATGTACTAATGGTAGATAATTTACTGTTGAATAAAAGTGTGGTGGAAAAGATCTGAATCCCTTGTAAGTCATTTTCACAAACCTAACTGCTTACCAATCAAGTGCAAGGTCCTTATAAGAATTCAATGCCATGAACATGAAGTAGTTGAAATGTAGTCCCACTATGTTAGAGATTTAATCTGATTATTACTAATTAAACTTCCAAGCTGAGTATAGATTTTTATTCAAGTTCGGCTCGATGGAAACTTATAAGCATCCTAGTTAATATCTTAACAAAGATGTCTTAAGAACTAAACCATAAAACTTTTGACGAAAAAAAAAACATAAACCCTAAAAATCAATCTCAAAATGAGCAATATCTTAACAAAAGTTTGCATATATGAAAAACATCTTTACTTGATAAGGTTTGCACATCTTTATATTTTTGTAGGGTCTTATTTTTAGAGAGAATTTAGCCATAATTGTTTGGAAGAATAGAAAAAAATATTATATTTAGAGGTACAAGCATTCTCTAAACTATCAACATCCTATGAGGACAAAAAGTGTAATTTAACCCGATAGAGTGTTAAAAATTTAGTTTTAATTGATTGCCATTGATTATTTGCTAACTACTCATTAATTACACCTATTCATATACTTGACTGTTGATCTTGCCAAAGACAATTTTGTGCATCATCAAAACTGAAAAGTCAATCTCAAAATGAGCAATATCTTAACAAAAGTATCTCAATTTTTGTATAATTAACCATAAAATAAAATAAAAATAAGTTCATATTCCTCTGGGGACATGTCCTTAAACTAGTTCAAGTTACGATGCGCGGGTCAGAGTTCGAGAGAGTAGTCGGTGCAAGTCTGAATACCCTGTAATAAAAAAAAAGTTTAAAATTTCTCAAAATTTATTAGAGGAGAGAATAGAATGAGAAAAAAATATATATATATATATTTAATCTGAAGTTACTTGGAGATAAGTTTGGGTGTTCATCTTTCAAATATGACTTACTTAACAATGAAAAAAATTCCGTTTGTTAAAATATACAGTGTCCACTCTAAAACAATTTTCTGACTCCGCCCCCGACAACATACGTGTGCATTCAAGCCGAGTCACCGGCCAAAGCAATTGGGATTAATTAAAAGCTCTAGCAGAAAGCAATGGGAAACATGAGTCTATCATGTGTACAGTGAACGTGGAGTGTTTGAGAGTTACATGTATACGTTTTTTCCTTATATATTTAATCAGTTTATTCTAAGCAGTAGGAAAGTTTCTCCATCATTGACAAAAAAAAAAAAGGGGAAAGTCCCTACAACCACGTAACCATATACAAAGATGATGCCATGTTTGATCAAAATTAATGAAAAGAGCAATGAATCTCACTATTGATTGAGATTTGTTATTAATTTATTGACTATAATACATTAAATTAATAAATTATATCTAATTAACGTTTTCCAATCAAAAACTAGGCTGTCATTGAGTGATGCTAGAGTCCCCAAGGAGAGGACCTTTTTTTTTTTTGGTTCATCGGTTATGGGTGTCTGATCAATTTACGCACACCTCGACTAATTCCTTCCTCGGTTCGGTCAAAGGTAGGTCATCCACATCGGGACGAAGGTATTCATGTGGAAAAAAAATTTTATGGCCTAACCACAAAGGGTTGCCAAAATTCAAATTCATGACGTTTAGATTTACAGCTCAACTCTGTTATCACTTGAACTATCAATTGGGGTTCTATATAGAAGACTTCACATATTACTATTGCAACATTCAATGTCCGATTAATTAAATATGGGCTAATGTTTTTTTTATCTACAATATGGAGTAAATATACTTTATTTCATGGACTTGAATTTTGATACATTGACATTCAATTTAATAGTGATCCGACCCAAATTTTATTCAAATGCATATAATGTAAATCATGATGTTATTTCATCATTGACACGTGGTATCATCATTCAATAAAAACATAACAAATAAACAGGTGGATCGCAAATATTATTCATTTAATAATCACCCAAGTAAAATTCACCTTATTCATAGATAAATTTATTATTGGACGATGACACCACGCATGTCATGATGTCACCGTTACACTCAATATTCTATGAACCTTATAAAAGTCACTAGCTTATCGACACAAATGCATATATCACTATGTAACCAGTGTCTTTAGGAAAGAAACAGCAGAGAAACTTAAGTACTATACTACTGACCTCAAATTCTGAAAAGTCCCATGAATGATGAAACCTGATGGTGTTTTCTACTGAAACTGAGCTATGGATATAGATATGCAAACTGATGGTGTTTTTCAATGTGGTATCTGAGCTACAAGGCTCGTGCCAAATAATGCTGGTGGATGTTTAAAGTAATTGAGGAAAAGGAGATAACACAAAGGAGCTACAGTGGTTTACCGGCTTGAGAGCTCGGCTAGTCCACTCTGCAATGGAGTCTCTTGCTCCTATTTTCTTATTGATTGTATTCAGCGTGTTACAGCGTAGTGAGGAGTGAATTAGGGTTCTTCGTGGCTCTATCGCCTCTCTCCCCCTCAATGGAGGCTTATCTCCCTTTTATAGCCTCTTGCTTACCTCTAATCCGATTTTACTTCCTATAATGAAGGGATCTCCCCTCCTTTCTCTCTCCAGTCCCGGAGTTTTTGCCTTCTACCATGGGATCCTCCTTAATATCTGGAGGGGATCTTGGTTGGTTGAGGGTTTTATGCCTTGGTTTCAGCTTGGCTTCTACTTCGGAGGCGTCCTCAATCATCTTGCTGTCTCCTCGCCTTTTCCCCGATTATCTTGCTTGGAGGAGCTCCAACGCTGGCTGGACGAGCTCTGATTATGGCTTGGATGAGCTCTGCTTTTCTTTTCTGATCTCCCGAGTTGAGCTCGTTTCCTGAGCTCAGGTTTGAGGTTTATTTTAGGTATCATCAGTTGCCCCCCAGCCATTGTCTAGAGCTTGCTTGGGCAGGGGCTGAGCTATTTTTCACACCGAGCTGGATATGCGCGTGGCTGATCTTGACTTGCACGTGACTGAAGCCCTTTGACAGTTTGTATTAATCATGGCTCTCCTCGATTCTCGCGCACGCTCCAGCCCATGTCTTTTAGGCTTTAAATGCCCAAACGGCTGTCTAAATCGCCCTTTTTCCACTGTTCACCTTCTTCCCTGCTCTTCGAACTCCTTGCCTCTGCGAATTCTTGACCTTCTGACTCCAAGCTTTCTTGATTCTCGCTTAAAATCGATTTTCCTATGTTCGATTCGAGGACTCTCAGTGCCCCCCCTTTTGATTTGGCTCCAGATCGTTGTTCGTCGCTCTCTCCCAACTAGGTACGCTCCTTCTGCCCCCTTTTCGCATCTTTCTTCGTTCTGGACCCCTCGAGTTCGAGGTGGTTGTTACGTTTTTAGTCTTTTAGGTTCTTTTATTGCTGGAATCGTGACTGTTGTTTATCCCCTCTTTCTTCGCTTTGTGGATTGGAGCTCTATTGTGCACATACTTGCTGTTGGGAGCTATTGTGCTGACCCTAGGGTTATTAGAGAGAGTTTGATAAGTGTTCCCTCCCTTTATCGCTCTTTTAATCTTCTCTTTTCTTGCCCAAACATGTCTGCCTCTTCTGGTACTACCCGTTCTTCTGTTTCCCTACTAGGTGATAGGTTTGAGGACACCGATTTAAGGGATGTAGGTGATGAGATTGATAATTTTCTTGGTGTGGAGGCTGTGGAAGTCGAGGCCAACACTGAGGAGCCTCCTTCTACGTCTTCTCCCGTGCCCCACAAGTCTGACAAAGGTAAGGGCAAAGTGAGTGGAGTTGGGGTCGTTGATAGAGCTTCATACCTGGGGGTTGCCTTTAGGTGTGCCGAGCAGGTGGGCTATAGTAAAGAGGCCCCTGCATTGATGAGAGCTTATAAGACTCGATATGGTTTTCCTCATGGGGTCGAACCCTGGTGCCCAGATAAATCCATCTATTACGTAGAACAAGTGCGTAAGAGGGTCTGCTTCTTCCTTGCTGCTTTTGAGAATGGCCTTCGCTTTCCCCTGCACCCCTTTATCAAGGCTGTTTTGCAGCACTTCAATGTATGCCCTTCCCAGCTCTCCCCCAATTTCTATGGCGTTATGGTAGGCCTTTTAGCCATCTTTAAGAAACATAAACTTAGAGTTCCTAGCATTTCTCTGCTTATGGAACTTTTCAATGTCAAGCTAACCTCTTCTGAGGGCTTTCTGTACATTTCTAAGCGAAACGCTGTTAGGAAGATTATTACCGACCTCCCATCTTCTCACAAAGGGTGGAAAAATCACTTCTTTTTTGTTGAGGGTACCAACTGGGAGTATAATCCTGCTGATAAAACAGATACTCTTGGTATCCCTACGGCCTGGTCTAGACCAGAAAACTTGGGTGAGTCTTTTCTCAAGCTGGCTGAGCTTTAATCTGGAACTCATGAGCCTCTTGCTTTGCTCTTACTTGCATTTTTCTTGTTTAGGTGGTCGGCCTGAGCTCAGCCCTGAAGATAACAGAGCGCTATTGAAATTGGGAAAAATCAAGCCAGAGAGGTACGCTGACCTCATAGAGCCTCGATATCTGGTGAAGTTAGGTCTTAGCCTCCCACCGGCGACCTTAGCTATCCCAATATCTGCTGTAGGCGCTGAGGAAGGTAATACCATTAACATTTTCTCTTTTTTTTTTTAATTTTTTTTTTATATCTCCTGATTCTACTCAGACCTTCCAGGTCCCTCCACCATGAAGTCTACTCCCGAAGAGCTCAAGGCTAAGGTTGAGGAGCTGATGAAAGGCGGTAAATCTAGCAAGCGCAAGGCCCAGGTCGGCTCTGGGAGTGGCCCTATTACCCGGGCTAAAGTTCCAAGGTTGGAGATGCCTTCACCCCCTTCATCTGCTAAAGAACTGGCTCTCACCAAGGTGCTGCCTTCCTCTTCCGATACTCCTCATGTTGCAGTCACCTCTTCCCCTTCAGAGGCTCAGCCTGCGTTGGTTCAAGCTCAAGTGGGAGGTCAGGCTTCCCCTTCCTCTTCCGAGGTCGAGAAGGCTTTGAGACTGATCCCCGATCTCCGACCCGGCTCTTACACATACAGTGCCTCAGGGAAGATGGTTCATAAAGGGGGAAAATCCGAAGAGGAGGATGAAGATTCTTACTTTGATAACATGGATCTTGCTGCGGGAGCTATCTCTTCTATTTTTTCTGAATTTGATGTCCTGAAGGCTGCTTCTATGCCCCTCGAGGAATCCATCTCTTCAGCTCTTCAGGGAGCAGCTGCTGTAAGTGCTAGCACTTTTCCCTTTTTACTTACTCTCATTTCATAGCCTCACGTAATTTGCTGAACTTCCTTTGTGTCCTCAGACGGCCCTCCATGTGAAGGGTTTATTGCACCGGGTTCGATCTTATGAGCGCTCTGTCAAGGCTCTGAAGGCGTATGAGCTCAAGGTTGCTGAATTGTCCTTTGAGAACAAGGACCTCTGGACCCAGATGCAAGATCTTAAGGAGCAAGCAGAGAAGCAAGCCTCCGACCTCAAACACACCCTAACTGTCAAGGTCAGAGCTGAGGAAGGGGAGAAGAAGGCTCGAGATGAGCTACGGATAACCAAGGAGGACTTGAAGCTCAAATCTGAGGCCTGGAGCAAGGCTAGTCAAGAAGCCTTTGACACCAAGAAAGAGCTCAGCCAGGCAAAACAGGATTACCTCACCCTCAACGAGGCAAACGGCAAGCTCTGCGAGGAACTCGAGGCGCAGAAAGAACTGGTCAAACAGAGGAATAACGAGGTGGCAGAGCTGAAGGATGAGGCCACCACCTTGTGGGTTACTGGGTGGCTTGCCTTTAGGCGCAAGGCTATCAAGGCTTTTCCAGGTCTGGACTTCAACTTCCCTATCCCCACCGAGAAAGAAATGGAAGAGTCTGATTCTGATAACGAGGATAATGCCTCGGTTCTACCAGCTGAAGCCTTGAATCAAGATGTACTTGCTTTTCCAGCTATTCCATGTACCACTCTCTTTTCTGCTGAGATTTCTGAAGTTCTTGCCCCTGGGACAGGCTCTCTTGCTGCATTTCCTGAGCTCCCAACTGCAACTCCTGAGCTCCCAACTCCAACTCCTGCTATTCCTGCCACTACACCGTTCTCAGCTGACCTTGTGACTGAGGCCCTTGTTCAGAATTCGGAATCAATAGGAGCAAAGATCCGTGCAACTGGCACCCCTGGAAGTTCTTCTCTTTTGTCTGCTGCTGAGGGCTCATCCACAGGGTTGCAAACTCCTTCAATTACGCCTTCCTTAGATACTTAGAGCTCTTCTTTGTGTTCATGTAATTCTATCTTTCTTTTTTCCTGTACCTCAAACTTGTGTTTTGGAATACAAACTTCAAAAAGTAATTTCTGAATTTTATTTTGAATTGAATTGTGATGTGTTGTGATTTTGATTTGAGATATAACTCACATGAATTTTCTTCTCCTTGTACTTCCCTTGCCCCCCTTGCTTTGAGAAGTGTTTCAGTCCTTCTTGAAGCAAGATAATGGACTTTATGAGCTGCCAAGTTCTTTTGATGAACTAAGAAACTCATCAGGAACTTCATCATCTTGATGTGAGCAAGGTTCTTGGTACTGAGGGTCTCAAAGACTTACTATAGAGATGCTATGCTGCCAACCGAGCTGAGCTCAAATATGAGGAATATTCTGTTTAGGTGGGATCAGACTCATGATTGTTTCGAGAACATTAGGAGGGGTAATCTTGTGCTGACTCTTTTTCCCTCCTTTTCCCAACTGTTTCCATAACCGTAACCATCTTTATTAATTAGGAAACCAAAAAGACTGCCGACTCTGCCTCTCTCGTGGCTCTTGGTTTCTCAAAAACTTACAATCTTCTTTAAGTCTCCTAACATCTGCTGTGTTCCTTTTCTTTTGCGAAAAATATTTCTGAGTTTTTCCTGATTCTTCGCTACCACTCTCTGTTTTTCACCACAATCTTTAATGGCTGCCTCCGTTTCTTCTCTGTTTAAGGAACGCACTTCCTTCGGAATCGAATGGAAGTGGCATTGTCGCTATTTGTCTCTTTCGACCTTAGAGCCTTCTGATTTGGTAGCCATCAAGAAACGGTTTTTCCCTGATCTTGATTTGCCTCTGTGATTCCCTACCCCTGACGAACCCTGTAACTACCTTTCTCGATGGGAAGTCTGCCTTTTTGAGGGTGCAATGGACATGGGACTTCGCCTTCCAATTCATCCGGTGATTGGGCGAGTTCTTGCCTATCATGGCCTGTGCCCTTCTCGCATTTCCCCTCGAGGGTGGGCTGCTATGGTGAGATTTTTCCTTTTCTGGCGCCTGTACGACAACGGTAGGTTCCCTTTGGTCGCCGAGTTCCTTTACTTTTTCGTGATTGAAGAGGACTATCCCCCCTGCTTTAGTTTCTTTCGTTGGAGGCAGTTCGATTTACCCCGTTTGGTTTTGGACCTTCCTTCTAACCCTGAAGGGAGGTCCCAGCGCTTCTTTTTTGTTTCCGGGAAGTCTTGGCGGTCTACTGAGCTGCGCTGTCCAAACGCCAGGATTCCACGGTCCTGGGAGAGCTTTTCTTACCCTGGTATGCTTACGCCAAGATCTCTTTGAACTTCTTCTCACAAATACATATTCTTATTGCATTCTGGTTAGTGTAGGTCCTCCTGATCTCAATCTTCCAGAGATGATGAATGTTCATGAGCTGCTGCTCGTGGTGCCCAGGACTTTTTCTGAGTTGATGACGAGTGAAAACCTTTACTTGCTTGGGGCTATGGCAACCGAATATGAATTTTCCTTCGTTCACTATTCTTCCTGGACCTCTCCCTCTGAATCTGACGAGGAAGGGGACTCTGAGGAGAAGGGGGACACTGACGCGAGTTCAAAGTAGCGCAAGAGGGATAGCTCTTTCTCACCCGACTCTCTTTCCACTATTTTCCTTACTCCGGCAGGTCAGAAGCTTCTTGACTCACTCTACAAGGCTGAACAGGAAAGGGATGAGCTAAAGGAGGAGAATGCTCGCCTGAAGGAGGAAGTGGCCGAGCTGAAGTCACTGCTTAAGAAGGATTAGGAGTTCTACCTCCTTGTACTCCCTTTCTTTCTTGATTAATGCCCAACTATGTTTCTCTTTATATTTTCTTGAACGCTTGTACTCTTGAACTCTTTGAATGTCAGATCTTTTTTTTTTTTTTTGACCGTGCATGTATGAGCTGAGGGGTTCACTCCTTATTAGATGAGCTAAGGAGCTCATTCTGAATTCTATAACCTTAGATGCTGAGCTGTTTTCAGCACATTCTTCGTGTTCAGAACACGAACGTGGATGAAAAACAGGAGATCATGTTCGCACTGACCTCAATCAAAGGTATCGGTAGCCGTTTTGCCAGCATCGTCTGCAACAAAACCGATGTCGACATGAACAAGAAGGCTGGCGGACTTTCAGCTGCTGAGATTGATAAACTTATGGTGATTGTTGCAAATCCTCGCCAGTTCAAAAATCCCTGATTGATTCCTCAATAGGAAGACAGACTACCAGGATAGGAAGTATTCTTAGGTGATATCCAATGTACTAGATATGAAGCTGAGAGATGATTTTGACCGTTTGAAGAAGATCAGGAACCACCGTGGTCTTTGTCAGTATTGGGGTCTTCGAGTGTGTGGGCAGCACACGAAGACTACTGGTCCTGGGGGAAAGACTGTTGATGTCTCCAAGAAGAGGTCAGCTTGAATTTTATAAGCTTAGAAGTTTATCGCTTGTATATGAGCTGAAGAGCTCATCTTGAGTTTTATAAGCTAAGGAGCTTATCGTTTGTATATGAGCTGAAGAGCTCATCTTGAGTTTTATAAGCTAAGGAGCTTATCGTTTGTATATGAGCTGAAGAGCTCATCTTGAGTTTTATAAGCTAAGGAGCTTATCGTTTGTTTATGAGCTGAAGAGCTCATCTTGAGTTTTATAAGCTAAGGAGCTTATCGTTAGCTGTAGAGCTTGTTTCACATGTGCTTATTATGTACTTATTTATTTTAGAAACCACATGGGGATAAATAAAAAATTCGTTTTCTTTGATCGAGAATAGCTTCATTACAAGGAGAACTTACTGAAAGAACTTCTTAAGGTGTTCGGCATTCCAAGAGTGAGGTAGGATCTTTCCTTCCTCGGTTTGTAGCTCGTAGTTTCCTGGTCTGATTACCCTTGATATGATATATGGTCCTTCCCAGTTGGGTCCTAGCTTCCCATGAGTGGGATCCTTCCTCGCAAGCAGAAGTCTCCTAAGCACCAAGTCCCCAATTTTGAAACTTCTGTGCTTTACCTTCCTGTCGTAGTACCTTGCGGTTTTCCTTTGGTAACTTTGAACGCGCTGCAGAGCTCTGTCTCTCTTTTCATCCAAGAGGTCGAGGTTCTGTAGGAGAGACTCATCATTGTGCTCGGCGTCTGCCAACTCCACCCTAGGTGATTGGAGCCCCACCTCGACAAGGGCCACTGCCTCGGTTCCAAAAGCCAAAGCAAATGGGGTTTCCTGAGTTGCATATCTGGCGGTGGTCCTGTAGGCCCACAATACCTCAGGGATGTACTCCACCCACTTGCCTTTAGGTTTTCTAGTTTAGTTTTCAGAGCTGCCTTTATGGTTCTGATCGTGACCTCTGCTTGTCCATTGGATTGTGGGTGTGCAGGAGCTGAGAAATAGTTCTTTATCCCGAGCTCAGCACAAAACCTTTTAAATTTCGAGTTGTCAAACTGCTTTCCATTGTCAGATACGACTGCTCTAGGAACCCCAAACCTGCAAACTATAGATTTCCAAACGAAGTTTTGGACCTTTTGTTCGGTTATTGCTGCTAAAGGTTCGACCTCCGCCCACTTGGTGAAGTAATCCACCCCTATGATAGCAAACTTACATTGTCCCATACCGGTGGGAAGGGGTCCAAGTATGTCCAAACCCCATTGCTGGAAAGACCATGGGCTCACCACCGAGGTTAACAGCTCGGGTGGACAATGGGAAATGTTGGCATGCTCTTGGCAAGTCTTGCATTTCTTGACCAACTCGGTGGCATCCTTGAGCATGGTGGGCCAGTAATACCCTTGCCTCAGTGTTTTTCCCGCCAAGGCCCGAGCTCCGATGTGATTGCCACATATTCCCTCATGTACTTCTCTGAGTATATAATTGGCGTCCTCATCTCCCACGCATTTAAGGAGAGGTGCTGAAAATCCTCATTTGTACAGACTTCCTTGCAGCATAGAAAATCTGGCTGACCTGGTTCTCAGCTTGGAGGCCTCCTTAGCCTCGTCTGACAAGGTTCCTTTCTGCAGGTATTCTATGATGGGGTCCATCCAGCTCGGATGGGCTACGATTGGTAGCATTTCCTCCTTTTCAATGCTTACTGAAGGCTCTGGAAGGTGCTCCACTGGTATTAGCCTATCCAAATCTTCTTCTGAGGCAGTTGCTAACCTTGACAATGCATCCGCTCGTGAATTCTCTGTTCTGGGAACGTGTCTGACCTTAACCTGCACAAACTTCTTAATTAGTTCTCGTACCTTTCTGAGGTAAAGGATCATTTTTTCTCCCCTCGCTTCGTAGGACTCCTCTATCTGTTTCACTACTAGTTGAGAATCACTGCAGATCTCCAGCTGTTCTGCTTCCATAGAACGAGCAAGATTGAGCCCAGCGATGACAGCTTCATACTCTGCCTCGTTATTTGAAGCCTTGAACCCAAACCTAAGGGCGTACTCGACGTCTATCCCATCTGGAGAGGTCAGGATTATACCTGCACCGCTCCCCTGAGCATTGGCAGCTCCATCCACTGAAAGCCTCCATATGGGGAGGTCGGGTACTAATTCTGTGATCTCCATTGGTGCTGCTGCTGTGAATTCTGCGATGAAATCCGCCAAAATTTGTCCTTTGATGGCAGTCCTGGGCTTATACCTGATATCAAACTCACTGAGCTCTATGACCCATTTAACCAACCTTTCAGAAGATTCTGGCTTATGTAGCACTTGCTTCATCGGCTGGTCTGTTGGAACCTCGATAGTATGAGCCTGGAAGTAGGGCCTAAGTCTCCTGGCTGTTGTAACCAAAGCTAAAACAAGTTTCTCCATCTTTGGGTATCTCTCCTCCGCCCCCCTCAGAGCTCTGCTGCAGTAGTAGACTGGTTGCTGAGCTTTGTCTCGCTCCCTAACCAGCGCTGCGCTTGTTGAA
The DNA here is from genome assembly GCA_951799425.1 of Ilex aquifolium. Lineage (NCBI taxonomy): Eukaryota > Viridiplantae > Streptophyta > Magnoliopsida > Aquifoliales > Aquifoliaceae > Ilex > Ilex aquifolium. The sequence goes on along the minus strand of OX637409.1, from coordinate 3,969,232 downwards.
AAATCTGAAACTGTCAGGTAGAGAGTAAGGATTTCCCCTTCTAAAGGGCTCACCACAACGAGGGGGGGGGGGAGCTTATATAACTTTTCAGGGCTGTGAATGCTTCTTCGCACTCGGCATCCCACTGGAACGCCTTCTTCAAGACTTGGAAGAACGGCTGGCACTTATCGCTTGACCTGGACACAAAACGGCTAAAGGCAGCTATTCTACCTGTCAGGCGTTGTACCTCCCTTGTGTTGGATGGTGGTTGCATATCTACCACCGCCCTAACCTTTTCTGGGTTAGCTTCAATTCCCCGGCTGCTAACTATAAAACCTAGAAACTTTCCTGTCGAGACCCTGAATGCACACTTCGCAGGGTTGAGCTTCATCTTGTATTCTTTTAGGATCTGGAATGATTCAGCTAGGTGTTCGATATGGAGTTCTGCTTTTAGTGACTTTACTAACATGTCGTTGATGTAAACTTCCATGGACGCACCTATCTGCTTTTGGAACATCCTATTCACCAACCGCTGGTAAGTCGCCCCATCGTTTTTCAATCCAAAAGGCATGACCTGATAACAGTATGTTCCCTGTTCAGTCACAAATGAGGTCTTCTCTTGGTCATTGGGATCCATCCTGATCTGATTATAACCTGAGAAGGCGTCCATGAAGCTAAGGAGCTCTTGTCCGGCTGTGGCGTCCACTATTAAGTCGATCAGAGGTAAGGGAAAGCTATCCTTGGGGCATACTCGGTTGAGATCAGTGAAGTCGATGCACAGTCGCCACTTACCATTGGTTTTTTTGACAAGAACCACATTTGCTAACCAGGTAAGGTAGTCAACTTCTCTGATGGCCTTTGCGTGGAGGAGTTTGCCGACCTCTTCGTTGATAGCTTTTTGGCGTTCAGGGGCGAAACTTCTTCGCTTCTGTATGATAGGTTTGCAGGTAGGATTCACGCTGAGCTTGTGTGTGATGATCGAGGGGTCAATACCTTCCATATCTTCTTGTTTCCAAGCAAACACTCCTATATTCTTCTTCAAGAACTGGATGAGAAGGTCTTTGACCTCGCTGTTCAGCTTGGATCCTATATAAGCGAGGTGTTCTGACTCCTTGCCAAGCTGAATTGGTTCCAGCTCTTCTGAGGGCATTGGTCTTGTTTCCAGCTCATCCCTCATGTCGAGTTCATCCAATTGGATGTTTTCTATCTCTTTCACCTTTACAGACGCCATGTAGCATTCTCTTGCCACACGCTGGTCTCCCCGGACCATTCCTATTCCATTTTCTGTAGGAAATTTAACGACTAAGTGATAGGCAGACGGGATTGCCCTCATAGAATTAAGGGAAGGCCTTCCAAGCAGAATGTTGTATGCTGAGGGTGCATCAACCACTAGGAACTTTACGGTCGTGGTGGCTTGGCAAGGTGGGTCCCCTAGGGTGAGCACAAGTTGGATTGAGCCCAGGGGGAGCACCTTTTTCTCCAGAGAATCCCAGCAAGTGAGTATTTACAGGTTCGAGTCTTTCCCTTCCTATGTCCATTTTGTCGAAGGCAGGTGCAAAAATGATGTCTGCCGAGCTCCCGTTATCGATCAGAACTCGATGAACGGTTCTGTTAGCTACCACGGCTCTTACCACCAATGGATCATCATGGGGGTATTGGCATCCCTCCAAATCAGAATCTGAAAAAGTGATAGCTGTGTCTAAACGTGGTGCTTTGGATACAGTATGCACTTCGAGAGCTTCTTTGGCTCTGATTCGTCGGAGGTGCGCTTTCCTGGCTGAGTTGGACTCTCTGCCTCCTGTAAATCCTCCAGATATCACTCTGATCTCACCTAGAGGCTGCTGATGTGACGCAGGTGCTTGCTGTTGAGGTTGCATCTGTGGAAGAGCTCGGTTCTGGTTGTCATGGGCAACAAAGCGACGTAACTGTCCTCGTTGAATTAAGAACTCGATCTCCTTCTTTAATTGAATGCAGTCATCAGTATGGTGACCATGATCCCTGTGGTAGTCACAATACTTCGTGGGGTCTCTCTTCGCTGGGTCTGCCTTCATCCGAGGTGACCACCTTAAGAACTTCTCGTTTTGGACCTCATACAGAACTTGGGACACAACGGCTGTGAGTGGAGTGAATCGCTGAGGTCCGTATCTAGGCTATAGCTCAGGCTGCATGGGGCCCAAGCGGTCTCTAACATTTCCTCTTCTCTTTGGCGAGCGATCTCTATCCCTCCTTGGAGACCTTTCTCGCCCTTTTTCCTTCTTGGGACTTCGGTCCCTTCTCTTTTCTTCTTTTTCCTTCTCCTTTCGTGAGGATGTACTCCCCACTTTGGAAAGGAGTGCTTCTTCACCGTTTATATACTTTTCTGCCTTGACTAACACCTCAGCCATGCTTGCTTGAGGGTTCTTGGATATAGAGAACATGAGATCCTTTGACTGGACTCCCAATCCGACAATGAAAATAGTAATGACAAACTTTTCGTCAGGGATATCTACCTTTAGAGATTCTGAATTGAACCTCTGAACGTAAGATCGCAGGTTCTCATCAGGCCTTTGCTTTATATTTAATAGATAATAGCTCGGCTTCCTATAGATCCGAGCTCCGATGAAGTGTGACACAAAGGAAATGGAGAGTTCTTTAAAAGAAGAGATTGAAGCTGGGGGGAGCCTATTGAACCATGCTAAGGCTGATCCCTTCAGGGTGATGGCGAAGGCCTTACATCGCACAGGATCCTGGTACCCATGCAACTCCATCTGGTTTTTGTAGGTATTGAGGTGATCCACAGGGTCTTTTGTCCCATCGAAAACCTCTATCTGAGGTACTCTGAACTTCGGAGGAAGGGGAAAATGTAGTACCCCTAGAGTGAATGGGGATTCGGTTTGTTGCACCAAGGCATCCATTGTTACGGGGGCTTTGACCTTTACCGCCTCTCTCATGTGGCTGAGCTCTTGCTGGATGTCTTTGAAGCGGTGTTCCCAGTATTGCTCAATTCTCTCCTGTTGGAAAGGTAGGAAATCATTCCTCTCCATCCCTTCGTTCTGACTTTGCGCTTCTTCATTTATTCCCCTTCTAGGCGGCTGATGAGGTGCCTAACTATTTTCTCCTCCTTCATTCGCTTCCCTAAGGGGATCGAGGCATTGCCGTTCCCTGGGAGGAAGATCATTTGGGCCTTGCCGAGCTGGTTGCGTCTGCTGGGGACCTTGTAAGAGCTTCAAGAGATCTTCATTTTGTTGGAGCAAACGCTGATTGACCAGGCGAAGGGCGTCTAGTTCATTGTTAGCGGGAGGGTCCACCGTAGGAGGGTCGTTTTCAGCAGTGGGGATGAAATCATGAAGGTTTTCCGGTTGCCTCCCACTGGTGACCTCCTGGGGATTCTGCGGTCTTGGGGGATTCATCTGACTTTTACTCATGTTCCGCGTAGAGACCATCAATTACTGAAGAATCAGTATATTTGTAACAAGAACTGTCGTTCCCACAGACGGCGCCAAACTGATGGTGTTTTCTACTGAAACTGAGCTATGGATATAGATATGCAAACTGATGGTGTTTTTCAATGTGCTATCTGAGCTACAAGGCTCGTGCCAAACAATGCTGGTGGATGTTTAAAGGAATTAAGGAAAAGGAGATAACACAAAGGAGCTACAGTGGTTCACCGGCTTGAGAGCTCGGCTAGTCCACTCTGCAATGGAGTCTCTTGCTCCTATTTTCTTATTGATTGTATTCAGCGTGTTACAGCGTAGTGAGGAGTGAATTAGGGTTCTTCGTGGCTCTATCGCCTCTCTCCCCCTCAATGGAGGCTTATCCCCTTTTTATAGCCTCTTGCTTACCTCTAATCCGATTTTACTTCCTATAATGAAGGGATCTCCCATCCTTTCTCTCTCCAGTCCTGGAGTTTTTGCCTTCTACCATGGGATCCTCCTTAATATCTGGAGGGAATCTTGGTTGGTTGAGGGTTTTATGCCTTGGTTTCAGCTTGGCTTCTACTTCGGAGGCGTCCTCAATCATCTTGCTGTCTCCTCGTCTTTTCCCCGATTATCTTGCTTGGAGGAGCTCCAACGCTGGCTGGACGAGCTCTGATTATGGCTTGGATGAGCTCTGCTTTTCTTCTCTGATCTCCCGAGCTGAGCTCGTTTCCTGAGCTCAGGTTTGAGGTTTATTTTAGGTATCATCAAAACCCATCACAGAACATTGAATCACAAGGCCATTTTCTCCTCTTGCATAAAGAAGGGTAAGCAAAACCGGTCATTGTTTCTTTAATGATGAGTGTTGGCAACTTGACAAGGGCGGAGGTAGGGTGGGGGCAATGGTCCCCACTGAGATTTTGAAAATTTTTGGGGCTACTTTAAAAATACAAAAAAAATTAAATTTTTCAATATTTGCCCCCACTAATTTTTTTTTAAAGTTCGTGAGACTTAATCTCACTATTCTTTCTTTACTCTCTAGTTTTTTCTCTTCTTTCTACAATGACACATTAAGTTACCAAACTCATCCTTCTCTAAATTCAATTATCTAGATATGGATTGATATGTTTAATTAATTATCCAAGTTCGAATATGCTATTATATTTTAGGAATTTAGATTTGACATAATTACACATGCACATGTGTATATATAAGATTTAGTTTTCGATCAAATTTTTAATATTTAATGGATATGAATATAAATATGAATTGTAAAGACGAAATCTGATGGATAATCAGATCATATTCAAAATGAAGTTTTCAAATCAAACTTAGATTTGAATCATTCAAAATTTGATGGTTGACATGTTTATTTATAGTTGTTTATAGAATAATTTGTCAAAATAACATTTTCTATGAAAATTATTCTAATACTAGTACTTTCTATAAAATAACTTTCATATAACTCTTCTTAATTATGTTCTATTTTTTTATGTGTAATTTATGCATGAAAAATTTTTAAAGTAGCAAAGAAAAAAATTACCATGAAAAATTACTTTATACATTAGTGTAAATGGTAAAACACTTATTTACAAGACACGACAAATTTTGATGATTATTCTTCAATTGTTCCTTTGAACTTGATGATTGCCCCACATGGATTTTGGCTCCGCCCCTGCAACTTGACTTGGCATGACCTCTCAGAGTTCATCAACCAGCCCAAGGTCAGTTCCATTGCAGTACCATTGTTTTGTTCAACACTTTTGCTTCTCCTATTGCGTCATTTCATCAAACACCCTTCGGGCAAAGTTTTCTTGCTCGATTTTGCATGCTATAAATAAGCCTCCAAAAACCCAAATGTGCTCCAAAGAACGACTCGTGGAGCGAACCAGGCTCTATAGACTATGGGAATGTCAAGGGAGAGACTGTGGCCTTCATGAAAAAAATGATAGAAAGAACAGGGATAGGTGACTCTACATACCCAACGGAAGCGTTGCTAGAAGACCCACCAAACTTGGGCATGGAAGGGACCAGGAGAGAGGCGAAGATGGTTGTATTTGGAGCCATAGACGAACTATTGGCTAAGACCAAGTTGGACTGCAACGGCATGTTTGTTTGAAGGATAATGGTAGTATAAGGATGTGGGATTAGAGAAAATAATACGTGGAACTCAATAATATTTTGTTTGTTTGTCTTTTTTTATGTGGTATTATTTTTCGGGTCGCAATACCGACTCGCTTGCGACAACTACCGGAATCCATGGACGTGTGCTTATATAATATCACCCAGGAGATGGTTTTATTTTTTGGTTTTTGGCCACCAACAGTATTAAAGAGGTTAATGACTGAATTATCCTTCAATCTTTTAATGTTAGTATGAGATTTGACCATCAACGGTTTTTTATTTTTAAATTTTATTAATTTTTTTTTTAAATTTTGATTTAAAATTTTTTTCCTTGTATTATATTTAAGCATACGATGTCACCGTTTTAAAAAAAAAAAATTTATTTTGAATTTTTTTCTTGTATTATATTTTTTTCTTGTATTATTTTGATTTTAAATTTTTTCCTTGAAATATGTTGAATATCTAATGTAGCTACATAATTAGATTTTTTATATATTTTATCAAATTTTTCAACAAAAATTTTCACGTGCGTCGTGCATTGCTAGTTAATCCAAATGCGAACAACACAAGTGCCAGGTTGCTTAAGAAAAACTCGAAATATTATCAACTAATTTTTTTTTATATTCCATTGAAATTGAAAATAACAAAGAAATAAATTAGAATGAATTACCAAGATGACCTCAAATACAATGAATCCGCATCTAAAACTTTAATCCAATTGGAAAATGAATTACAAATCAACAAGAAGTTAACGAGTTTCAACCGAAAAGATATATATACGGATGAAAATACATATAAAAGCGTTACGTTTGACGAAAATAAACCCTAGACTAAGAATTCGTCAAAATTCGTCCCTTACTATTTTAAAATAATAAGCAATCCATTATAAACGCAATTGAGTCTCACAGTACATAAACATATCCCCACAATACACAATAAACGGGACGGGATACAATTTACTACTTCAAATGGTGTTTTTATAATTTTTGTGGGTCACTTTACAACCAAAAAAATTATTATTTTTGTGGTTAATTTACCACTTTTGTGAGTTTTTTTTTATCACTGTTGTTGTTGTTTTTACCGTATTTATAGCAACTATTTTTACCACTTTTTCATAGGTACAAAAAAAATTACTACATTTATATGTATTTTTACCACATTTACATGTCTTTTTATCACTATTGTGATAATTATTTTTTATCACTTTTTTGGGTACTACAACAGTGGTAAAAGTTCTCACAAATATAATAAAAGTGTCCACAAATATAATAAATTTCGGTATGATACCGAAATTTTGAATTTGGGTACCATAATCAAATCCATTAAATATTCCCTCATGCATGAATGCATTTTTTTTTTTTTGGACCAATTTAGAAATAAAACAGGCTCCATTAGTAAAGGTGCATTCAAATGGGCATATGAACCTTTAATGGATTGAGGTCTGATACAAGTATAGGCCCATTTAAGAGCTGGCTCAAAAACCTCCTAATAGGGGGATACATTGCCAATTGCCATGAGTAATTGAAGGGCATCCCTATCCAAAAATGTCAATGTGAGAGGTGAGTGACGAATTACCAAGCTGGATACGTAGTTGGCAGTTGGGGACATTTAAAAGATGAGTAAATGAACGACTTTAATAGAAGGGAACTTGATAGGATTCAATATATTCACATTCGATTCAGTTGTGATTAATTGAGCTCAAACTAGAGTCGAGTTTAGATTTTTCTCTTGAACTCGAGTTAGTAGAAATTTACAAGTATTGAAGTCGAAAATGAGGTTAATATATTTTGACCAAAAATAAAATAAAATAATAAATCCTCGAACTTGATAACAAATTCTACAATGATTGCTAAACCAAAATAAATCCTTCATAATATGTATAATCTATCATAAAATTAAATCAAACAAGTCCAAATTCCTCAAAAATCTTTTAGAGAAGAGAGGACGAGAGAAGTATAAACTCTCTACAATTATTTGGGGATAAATTTTTGTAAAAAAATTAATTTATTTTTGTAAGTTGAACATCTATATAATAAAGTACAATACAATTCAAGTCTCAAAAGATAAACAAAATGACTTTTGTTTTTCGCGGTTTAAAGCTCTTTAAATTTTATTTTAAAATTAATCCGACGGCTAATATTAACACTTCAAATTTAATATGAAAAATAGGCATCTAAGGGTGTGTTTGTGGTGAATTTTTAAAAGTACTTCTAGAACTTATAACTATTCACGAATACCTTAAAAAAAAAAATAGTATTTGGAACCGCTCCACCATTACCACCACTACTGCCATCCCACCTCCCCACCACAATTATCACTACCACCGCCGTCGTCGCCTCCCCATCATCACCTCTGCCACAACAACCACCACCTCCAGCGCTGTCATTCCCACCACCACTACCCCCACCCCCCACCACCACTACTACTATCATCACCACCACCACACCAACCGCCCCACCATCACCACCATCGATGTCGTTACTGTCGCCATGCCACCCCCACCACCCCTGTCGCTTCCGCTGCCCCACAACCATTGCCACCCACCACCGATTGCTATTATCGTCATCCACTGCCACCACCCACCATAATTTTTATCTCATTCTTATATTTATTATCATTATCACCGTCGCCCATAGTCAACACTCACCACTACCATTGTTGTTCACCATCACCCATTGCCGCCCACTATCACAACCAGCCACCACCCATCATTGTCCACCATCGTCGCCAGTCACTGTCACCCACCCCCATCAAACATACCACCACCAATTGTCATCGCCTACCACTGTCGCCACCCACTGTCACTCACCCCTACCACACTTACCACCACCACCACCGTTATTTACCACAACTCATCATACTATCTTCCAGAAGTACCTGTCGTCGCCCACCACCACCAGCATCACTGTCCACCACTGTCGTCGCCCCATCATCACTACTACCAACCACTATCACTGTCACCCACAACCACCACCGTTGTTACCCATAACTGTCACTACAACCATCGTCACCAAAAATCTACCACCAGCATCACCATTGTCACCCATAACTGCCACCATCACCACGGTCGTCGCCACCCACCACAACCCTCACCGTCTTCCACCACCACCACTATCACCGTTCACCCCTATTACAACTTGTGCTTAAATTCTTTTCTTTGCTCTATGTTTGTAATTTGATTTTGGGTGTGAATATAAAAATATTTATTGTTAACTATTTTTTTTATTATTCCGTGTCTTCAGATACAGACAATAACTAGTATATATATATATATATGAAATAGCCAAAGTGGAGTCAAATGCCAACCAAGCTTGAGGTGACCAGATCCATTAATAGCTGTGAATGAAAGCAAAGGAAATTTGAGTCTATTATCTCTGCAATGCACTTGGAGTGTTTGAGAAATTACATATAAACGTTTAGTCCTCACATTTTTCAACTGTTTTGGTATTGAGTTTATTCTTGGCAATAGAAAAGTCCCAAAACCGCAAGATAGCTCAAGATAATAGAGATAAGTCGTAAACGTAGACGTTTTGAGTTTGAATTTCGAAAATCCTTTAAGACTAGGTCATAAAGGATTTATCCCTCATAAATACCCTAATCTCGGAATGGATAATCTATCTTTGATCGGACCGAAAAAAAGATTAATCGAAATGCGCGTTAATTAACCCGAACACCTCAGACTGTTGAACTCAAAAAAAGAGAGAAAAGTCTCTCTCCACACATATAACTAAGTAGAAAAATATAGATGATGCCATGTTTAACCCAAAGTATACAAAAAACTTGGCTGTCATTGAGAGATGCAGTAGCCTAACTTTCCCAGAACATGGTTCTCTCTGAAGGTTACAAATTAGGTTGGGATCGGGTCCTAACGCTATTTGTATTGTACTTGAAGATCTAATTTGAGTATGTGTAATTATTGAATTAATAATTAACTTCATAATTGATTACATCAAGTTTCAATTCAACCCATGTTTGTTAGGAGTTACGACGGGATGATGGGACTTACCATATGAAAATCAAGTTAAAAACTAATGTACCATTTTGTAATATTTTTTTATAATATTGAAACTCACGACTAATTTAATAATTATATTAAATTAAATTCTCAAATTAAGTCCCTGTTGACATGCTTATTATTAAAAGAATTTAAAAGAGTTCCAGCCTGACGCCTCAACAATTTTTTTTATTTTATTTGGATCAACGGTCAAGAATATTTGGAGCAGCTTACGTACACATCGACTAATTTTTTCTTTGGTCTAGTCAAAAATAAGTTATCCACACCAGAATTAGGAGATTCATGAGGTATAAATCTTTTATGATCTGACCCAAAATATTATCAATAACTTGTTCTTGTTACCACTTCAGTTAGCCGGGTTGCCTTGCCTCAACAATTATAAAGGCCGCTCACCAGCTTTGCCATTTAGCAGTATACACCACCAACGCCATATATCACTAACCACTATACAGCAGAGAAGCTCATCACGTACTGCTGTCCTCAGGTTCTGAAAAGTCCCTTAGAACCCATCAGAAATCATTGAATCACAGGCCAATTTCTTCTTCTTTAGACCAACTTCTTCCAATTTTACACACAGTTTCTTCCATGATGTTTGTCGCAAACTTGACTTGGAATGATCTCCCAGAGTTCATTAACCACACTGAGCTCACATCCATTGCCCCAGTACTACTGTTACTGTGTTTTTTTTCACTGTTGCTTCTCCTATTACGTCATTTCGTCAAACATCCTTCGGGCAGAGTTTTCTTGCTAGATTTTGCATGCTACAAGCCCCCACTAACTCAAATGTGCTCCAAAGAACTGGTCGTGGAGCGAACCAGGCTCTATGGGAACGTCAAGGGAGAGACTGTGGCCTTCATGAAGAAAATGATAGAAAGAACAGGACTGGGTGACTCTACCTATGTGACAGAAGCTTTGCTTGAAGACCCACCAAACTTGGGCATGGAAGGGGCCAGGAGAGAGGCGGAGATGGTTGTATTTGGAGCCATAGACGAACTATTGGCTAAGACCAAGTTGGACTGTAAGGACATAGGGATACTAGTGGTGAACTGTTCGATTTTTAACGTGGTGCCATCTCTGTCTAGCTTGATTGTGAACAGGTACAAGCTTAGAGACAGTGTTGCAAGCTATAACATCACGGGAATGGGCTGCAGTGCTGGACTCAGAGCCATTGGCCTAGCCCAACAGCTCCTTCAGGTAGGTTGGTAACTCCTTGAGGTCATCCATGGGAGTAAACAGAGTAAACTATGCATGTAGCCCTTACACTATCATTTTTGTCAATTAAGTTTCTAAATTTTTTTTTTGTGTCAATTGAGCTCTTGAACCGTCTAATTGTGTCAATTAAGTCATTTCTATTTTCTGTTAGATTTCTAATGTAAAATAGCAAACAATAATGCTGCATTGACCAAATTTTAGGACCAAATCTGGAGTCCAAATGACATGGCAGCATATTATTTGAAGTTTTTATTGGGACCCAAATGATATGGCACCAAATAAAAAAGCCCAAGTCAGCTGCCATGTCATTTGGGTTCCAAATTTTGGTCCCAAAATTTGGTCAGTGTAGCATTACTCAATAGCAAAATGTGTCAATCACGTTGCACAAATAGTTGGAATAAATTACATATATGACCCTCAAACTATGGCACTTGTGTCAATTAAGTTCATGAACTTTTTTTTTGTGTCAATTAAGGCCTGAACTTTCTAATTGTGTCAAATGAACCATTTTGTCATTTTGTGCCATATAGTCATGTGAATGACAAACTCTAACGGAAGCAGACAAAATGACTCAATTGACACAATTAGAGAGTTCAAGAGCTCAATTGATATAAAAAAAAGTTTAGGAACTTAATTGACACAACAAATGTCATAATTTGAAGGTCATATGTATAGTTTACTCAAGTAAATATTAAGTGTAACGGCTACATCATGTCAACATTATCACGTAACCGTTCAATATAAACAAGTGGAAAAGATGACCTCACTTTTTTTTATATGAGAGTGGTTACTATCTTATATGGAAGAGTAGTTATCTGAATGAGTGAGGTCCACTTTTTCTATTTGGTGAGTTATCATTGAATGGTTACACTACTTAACAATAATAACTTGATATAACCGTTACACCCAATATTTATTCCATGTTGTGAATAGGCTAGTATTTGATATCCAAATCTGATTAGTTGGATTTCATGCAAGCTAGTATTTGTTATCTGAATCTGATTAGT